>CM061920.1:377582452-377621584 GCA_031002005.1 Vandiemenella viatica
CTAGTAAGCTTTAATCATGTTTCTGATTCCACGTTGATCTGTTAAAAAAAAACTACCATACCAAATTAGGTCTACTTGATAGGGCTAAAGTGATGAATCGCGGCTTGACTACACAAAAACTATAGTGTCATAACTGCATTTCCGTTTTCATGACAAATGTACACTTGTCTCAGCCGCTCACTGTTATTTGATTAGTAATTAATTACTTGGATTCTCATAAAGTGGAACAGCGTTAGAAGTGGGAAGACTAGAAGAATTTAAACAAAACCTCCTATAAAATGTTTTTGAAAACAGATTACGTACTCACAGCACTTGCAGGTATCCTGAAAGCTTGCGGAACCGGTTTCTCAACTTGAAGCGTGAATAAAAAAAATCATTTATCGAAATGAAACTGTACGGGACTTTCTAGCGATGGAGCATCTCTATTAAAAATTTCTCTTCTGTCTTAAACACGAATCGTTATAATACTACTTTCAGAAAAAATAAAGATACATTTTTTGAAAAGAGGAACATCATATATATTATTTCTATAAGGTATTTTTTTGTTACAAGCCTATATCTTCCTTCATACTTAACCGAAATCAATGAATGAGGTGTCATTTTAAAGCTTATGGTCTCCACTTTGGTTAAATCGTATTTTAAGCAAGAAAGTTTTCGGAATTCGACTCTTAAAGGGCAAAAATGTAAATTTTTCTAAAATGCGGTTTTCTGTGTTACGAGTCAGTTATGTCCCTGGATACCTATCTGAAACCGTTTTATGAAGTATCGTTTTAAAGATTAAGATCTCCGCTTTAGTGACGTCATATATTAAGCCAGAAAGTTTTCGGAATTCGACCCTTAAAGGGCAAAAGTATCAATATTTTTGCAATACGTTTTTGTGTCACGAGCGATTTATCTCCCTTAATATCTAACCGATATAGATAAATGAGGTATCATATTAAAGAATAAGGTCTCCGCCATGGTAACATTATATTTTAAGAAAGGAAATTTTCGTAATTCGACCCTTATAGGGCAAAAATGTCACTTTTTCTAAAATGCGTTTTTTGTATCACGAGCCATTAATCTCCCTGGATATCTAACCAAAATCGATAAATGAGGCAGGATTACGAGGAGTAATGTCTCAGCTTTGTGACATCATATATTAAGAAAGAATATTTTTGGAATTCAACCCTTAAAGGAAAAAAGCATAAATTTTTCTATAACCGATTTTTGTGTCACGGGCGATTTATCTCCCTTGATGTCTAACCGATATAGATAAGTGAGGTATCATGGTAACATTATATTTTAACAAAGGAATTTTTCGTAATTCGACCCTTAAAAGGCAAAAATGTCATTTTTTCTAAAATGCGTTTTTTGTATCTCGAGCCATTTATCTCCCTGGATATCTAACCAAAATCGATAAATGAAGTAGGAATATAAGGAGTAATGTATCAGCATTGTGAAATCATATTTTAAGAAAGAATGTTTTTGGAATTCAACCGTTAAAGGAAAAAAGTATAAATTTTTCTATAACCGATTTTTGTGTCACGAGCGATTTATCTCCCTTGATATCTAACCGATATAGATAAATGAGGTATCATATTAAAGAATAAGGTCTCCGCCATGGTAACATTATATTTTAACAAAGGAATTTTTCGTAATTCGACCCTTAAAAGGCAAAAATGTCAATTTTTCTAAAATCCGTTTTTTGCATCTCCTTGGATATCTAACCAAAATGGTTTAATGAAGTAGGAATATAAGGAGTAATCTATCAGCTTTGTGAAATCATATTTTAAGAAAGAATGTTTTTGGAATTCAACTATTAAAGGGAAAAAGTATAAATTGTTCTACAACGTATTTTTGTGTCACGAGCCTTATATTTCCCTTGATATCTAATCGATATAGATAAATGACATATCGTATTAAAGACTAAGGTCTCCGCCGTGGTAACATTATATTCTAAGAAAGTAATTTTTCGTAATTCGACCATAAAGCCCAAAAATGTCAATATTTCTAAAATACGTTTTTTGTGTTTCGAGCCATTTATCTCCCTGGATTTCTTACCAAAATCGATAAATGAAGTAGGAGTATGAAGAGTAATGACTGAACTTTGTGACATTATATTCAACCTCACTATTCATCGCATTTTATTCGCGAAATTTTCGCACGGGTCGTCTAGTTTATGTTAAATTGGTCCAAGTTAAACCTTACAATCACAAATAACTGAATTAATTTTCATAACAGAACGTTAAAAATCTATTCTTTGATTTTTTGTAGTTAATGACATAGATTCGCAACTTTTGACTCTTTTACCTCCAATAACCATCATTCGATGTTAATGAAATTTTATATTTGGAAGCTCTGATAATAAGTTGTCTCACTTCTTTTAATATTCTGAAGTGTTACTTAATGTTGTTTTTATACAAATATTTAGGGTTATTGATATTTGATGTAGTATGCAACCACTGGAATGTGTTGAGAATCTTTTCTGCGTATCGAAGGATTGCAACCCCGCAGTGTTTTCAATCTCGCATTTGCGGATTGCGGGACTGATCAATCCCGCGGGTTGCAGTGCAGTTTTTAAAGTGTTATCCAATAATAAACGTCTATTTTTGAATTAATAAATCAACTTAATGTTAAATAATAGAAATCAGCAGTCGACAATATTTCAATTACAAAAATAAGATTATTTTAAAAATTTCTAGCCTATCTGAAATTGCGCTTTTGCACTTTTGTTTTAAATCTAATTCTAGTTACCAAATGAATAATAAAATATTGTATTCAAATCACATTAAATGTCTTTCAGTAAACCACACCAGTTTGAAAAATAATTTACCTTGTCTATTAAGCTGTCACTTTATTTGGAAAGAATTACGTACATAGCCAGTGGCCTAGAATGCCATTTCAGCCTCCTTGCTCGTTGGTTTTATTCAAATCATCATAAATAAGATACTTTTTGAAAAGCTTAACAATTTTTTGCACTTTTTTTAGATAATTATATTTGTGAATCACTTCTGTAGGTGGATGAGCCAGTGCTTTGTGCTTCGGCTGTCCCGTCCATCCTTCATCTACATCCGAGTCAGTCAGTTGTTTCTGCGTGTTTGACTTCTCTTTCAGTAACGTTCCTTTTGTGTAATATGTTAGCGTCCAATTGTGTACTGTGTGAAAAGCCTAATTGCAGGAACTAAGACAGAAGTTCACTAACTTTTGCCATGACACTTTTTCCGTCAGAGCTTAAGCCAGTACCAAGAGTTTAGAGATCGATACCAAAGTTTATCAGCCGTTCTTTGAATAAACTGCACAAACCAATTATTCTAAACAAGCAAAGATTAAAATGTGTTCCATTGCAGTGAACATAAACAAAAAAATATTGGTGATTTTTTGGGACGTCCACTCATCAAAACTCAAAGAAAATCTTTGTCATTGTTTTTTGAGATATTCAACTTTTATGGTATTTGAAAAACTTGTGACTATAGATCATACAATATTAGCAGAATTAGAAAGTTAAAAATCCACTTTTTAAAAACAGATATCTCAAATATAAAAAAGAACAGAAACAATTTATGGCAGAAACATTTTCGCAAAGCGTTCTGGAAACTACTTGTTCTATACATTTTTCCTTTTTCAAATATAATGTTAATAGTTTTAACATTCTTTTGTATTATTTCTACTTCCTTCCCAGAAACAATTCCAATTGTTTTGTTTTTTGTATGAACTGGGAGCTAATTTTCCAATAGAACGACATAACTAAAATTATAGTACAGCATGCAACAAAAACAAAAAAACCTAGAAGTGAATCTATTTACCTAAAAATCTCGAAAGATGACAAAAACACACATTTGTTGCCACGGGTCAAATCTGAAGTTTAAGGGTACAGGTAAACGACGTATCTCGGGTGGTTAAAAACGGATTATAGTTTACTCGAACGATCCAGAAGGGTCTTAATACATACCGTAGATTTTAAGCTAGATCTTAAACTTTAGAACTGTTAAATCCCTCCTCCTCCAATTAAAATCTACTAGGTAGGTTTTCATGATGACATTACAAAGAAATCCCTATGAAACGGCCAGCTACAAAATCATATCAGTAGAGATTCAGAAGTATGTCATTATTAGTTTTCTTAGTAATAACACATAACAAGTGGACAGATTGAAACCATGGCAGCGTAGAGGGCTCATTCCGATTTTCTTGTGTAGAAACTGAATACAAAGATAACTTTCAGAAAACTATTTTAAATCAACAGAAAATTTGTGTCTGCCTTGTGTTCTTGTGGCCGTAAGATACATAAAAGATTTACAATTTTCAGCAACCGTTCTGCGAAAAAAATAAAATTCTGCTACTCTTGTTATGTAACTGAGAATACCATCAATCATAAGTTGATTGATTTGAATTTAAATAGTTCAGAGAAAAATTTGCTATCTTAGAGAGGAATGCGGTGATGCGTAGAAAGTGCTGTGGTGTAATCTGCCAACTTCTCTATCAGTGGCAGTCGATGTTTCCAATCTGGTCGAGGTGTTTTCCGTGTGGTTTTACACGCCGACTTGCCTGATAGTGATCGGGCGGCCAGCTGTCTCAACACAGTGTCCGGGCCTCGGCTGACAAATGGAGTGCCGTGAGCAGACTGCGGATCAGCAGCAACACTTCATAAAACTCAAGTCCGCACTCAGAGAGACCAGCAGCTAATCAGGAAGCAGAGTCCTGCATGGATAAACACACGGAGGCTATAGATGAGCGATAACTTGTACAGGCAGTACAGTGGCAAGAGAGCTGACCTCACATGATAATCAACATCTTTATCATCATCTTCATCATCGTTGTCGTCATCTTCACTATGTGGTCTTTATTCTCACTTTTAATGTCATCGTTATCATCAATTTCCGCATCAACATCATCATCGCAGTCATTCTCTATACAATCACGATCATAATAATCATCGTTATTGACCTCAACTTCTTCATCGTCGTTAGTGTCGTCGTGGTCATCAACATCACCTTCGTAGCCTTTAACATCATTATCGTTGACACCGTCCCATTCATCATTGTCTTGATCATCAACATCGTCGACTTAGTCATCATCATCATCATCTTCATCTTCATCTTCTTCATAAACGTCATCATCCTCCACTCTACCAGTTTAAAGTTTTGAACAGCAGTGCGTCTCTATTTGTTTCTGTCCTGACAACTTTTTTTCTAATTACATCTTCCCATCTCTCTCCTTTGGACTGAATCTTGTTAATTCGGTCCAACTATTTCCTTCTTGGACGTCCGAATGAACTTCTTTCCTCCATACTATTATCCCGATGCTGCTTTGGTACTCGAGACTGCTCAATGGTCAAACTAATTTAACCTTGATTTTTTCAGTTTTTCTTGCATCTCTTCTTATGATATAAGCATCGTGATTTTAAATTCGCCATTGGCTATAGGCGGTTTTAATTAAGTGTTGTTCTTACTGTAGAAAACAAATTTATAATGAAAGCTAAAGTGAACCACATGACCGGATCCGATATGGGTAGATGATCTCGATTAAATATATTACCTTTCTCTGGTAACTTCCTGGGCTAACGTGACCCTGGGGTCATTTATTTCCTGTTGCCTTGCCCAATATATGGTTTCATTGTATACGTGTAAATGGCTGTAGTTTGGTGTCTTTTTCGCACCCAACTGACGAATCACCATCGAGAGCTTCAACTTTCTCCACACGCACTACCAACTTGTAAGAAATTCAGCTTAGACGTTTGGTACGCAATCTGATAGCTAATCACTTATAACCACGATTTCTCCTAACATGCTTGCTCACGACACCCGAATTTCATCAGATAATTAACTCGATAGTTATTGCTTACGCTCTATCATTATACATCTTATAATAATACTTGCACTGTAGTAAAATCCGTAGATCTTTTAAAGGAGTTCTGTATCATCTTTCACAGTGATGTACGTTTGTTTATAATAGTGCTGTAACAGTATGCTTAGCTTGCTCTATATTTAATTTTAGTGTACTGTCTGATGACCTTATCATAGGCGCAGCGATTGACGAGACTGCTGTTGGGTCTTTTCGTCATAAATCCGTTCTAAGTCAACATAGCAATTCTTGAAGGGTTGGGTCTGCCTCGCTCCTCGAAGGTTACAAACAGCTGGGCATTCTGATACATAGAGTGACTGGGATCCGCTTATGGAAAGAATAGGCAGGAATCAGTGAGCTACGACGGTACAGAGGCAGATACGGAACAAGCTGGGCTGTTAGTTGAACATTAAGAATACAGTAGCGTACGGAGCAGTGCGGAACATTGTAAAGGAGGTGGGAGTTAGTGACAGAATACAGTACTTGTTATCCGGGAGAGTACAGCGACCAACCCAGGTCCATCTAGACAGACACTTGAAATATTAAATAACACTAGTAGTTACCTACGCAATAGAAAGAGCTTCTATTTTTCTCAGCGAACCTGTTATGAATGACGGTTGAAGAGATCGGTAGTGTTGCCGCAAGAGTAAACATAAAAAATAATAAATGCAACTACAACATTTATTCATGCATATTTATATCACCAGAGTATCATAATAACTTGCGGAATGAGTCTCGTACTATCCATCTCATGCAAATTGCACTTAGCAGAAACAAATTAATTTTTGCTGCAAAAAGAGTTAAATCTACTTTCCGGTTGCAGCTACCTAGACATCGACAAGTGTTCAAGCCTAGATCAACGACAAAGAATTAAAAAGCGGTAACATCTTCGGATGCTACATCAAAGACTTAGAGAGTTAATAATATAATTTTGTTTTCTTTGAAATACAACTTTCAGTCTTAAAACTATCCCTAGAACTCCATGTACAACAATGTCAGATGGCTGTACCGTTAAGGGAATTATCGATTTATTTCCTGTTGTCTGATGTCGTTCTCTCACTTTTGTAATGACCACCTCATAATCATGCGGGAAATCTTTTGTAACTCATGTAACCGAGCCTAGTGGGTGAGTGGTAATGTTCGGGCCTCAAATTCTGGAATAAGCTAATCCAAATCCCCGTTCGCCCTTTTGTCAGTTTTCCTTGGCTTCCTGATATCATTCCAACTGAATGTCGGTATGGTATTTTCCAAAACGCCAAGCGAGGTGGGTGAACTGTAACGCTCTGCTCCCGCATTCGGAAGGACACAGGTTCAAATCCCATACCGGTCAACCAGATTTCAGTTTGTAATGGTTTGTAATGAAATCGTTCTAGGTGAACTCCTTCCTGTCCCTTGTCCCCAGTCTTTTCCCGATTCTAATGACCTCGACGTCGACGATTCGGATAGCCATCAACAGAATAAAATCCTTCAAAAATGTCAGTGTCGGATTCCTTTTACGTTCCTTGCCCCCCCCCCCGCCCCCCATATGTCCAAGCTATAACATGAATCTGCTATCGATCAAACGCGATTTTAAATTTGCAGTGTTCAGTGCTTTTGGCGAGCTGGCAAAACAATCATCTGTCCGTGATTCAAAAAGTAATTGCGGCTATTTGGAGACAATAATAGCAACAGACAGCGAGTGAACTAGTAATGACTCTTTCGCCCATAAACGCTTTTTGATGCGGGCGCTGAAGTCATCCATTTCGCCAGCAGAGACAGCTGCTTAATTAAACTAATAATTCTCGAGCTGCTTCCTTAGCGGGCGACAACAACAAACGCAAGTCGTTAACTCGTGACGTCAACGACCGTCAGTCGAAACTGCTGACTGGGCCCGCGGACGCGCCTTATACTACCTGCCCGCGTTGACGTCAGCCCTCGCGACAGCGGAGCCCACGCCAATCTCACGGATGTAAAAACTGATTACAGCCTCCTGAAAAGAAAACCGCCGCCAATTGGTGACCTGAAAGCACCTGCCGGGAGGATGATTGGCAACCGCTCCCTTCACTGCGCCATTCTGAATTGGCGAGACGAATGCGAGAAGTTGCTGTTCTATACGAGCGTTGAAGTCACCGCCGGTGTGATGACGCGTTCCACTCTGCTTCCCTCGCTATATTAGGCAGGCACGTGTGCTTTGGCGGTGAATAAAGATGAGTCCTCCGACGACTCACTGTTTGGATTGCGAGGCAAGGCGCTGTTGACATCTGACATTGACTGTAGTCAAGTCCAAGGTAATTGAAGCTGTATGTATAAACTCTGCTCTGAATGACGTCTGCTGAAAAGTACCGCTTTCTACTAACACCTATTTTTAAAAAGCAGATAACTGTTCAGTTATAATGGTTTATGAATAGTGTATGATTCGGCGAAATGGGGAACTTTACACAATAACTCACGATATTTGATACACACACAGATTTAGAATTGCTACCTCTCCGTCAACCTTCACCGAAATTTGAAGAAAACGCGATTTAAAACGAATTATCCCTGAATAATTTAAATAGCTAGCTTTTAGTTCAAGCAGTAGAGGAATGTATGTACTTACTGTACTGAATGAAACATGTATACGTAGTTTCGTTGCCGTATTCCTTGATAATACTTGATATAAATTCCAATTAATTATTATTCCGCAACCTACCTCGCTAGATCAGATCGCTATGGTATGATGGTATCCGGCACCTGACGCGGGGATAACTGGTTTCTAGTCCCGGTGTTTGAATAAATCAGGAAACTGAAATGTGACTGTCTGTACTAGAGTATGAAAACAGCTCCTTACAAATCTCTCTTCTTCTTGAGTAAGGTGTAAAGGCGGTAGGTTTTCACAGCTTTCCAGCCGTATTTCCGTAGGATTAGCGGAGGTAGAGCTCCGCATTCCTATTTCATAACCGTAGGCACTGGAGTGGACGCGCCGTGGTCAGAGACACGGTCCAGCTATTTTTCTTTACCTTCCCGCAGAGATTTCCCCACCGTACTAATTTTACAACAGGCTGAGTCTGGGATCGAACTCCGGTCATCCGCGGCGTAGTCAGACGCTCTACCGCCTTAGCTACGTGGCCGCCCTGTCTTCTTGAGTGGTTGCAAATATTTGTTTTCTCTGTCATAACTGGTGCTCTAATGATTCTATACCACTGCGAACTGTGTCGTATGCATTCATTCTGTACGCTTTCAGTGGTTCGGTGACTCATTCGCTTAACGCACATGACTGGGGTTTGGAAGGTAACGAATTGGAATCCCACTCTGGGGGCACAAATGAAAAATACCGTCACCTCTATCAAAGCTTTATTTTGGTCACGCGAATAGAATAGGACGCTCCGTGATTCGGATTCCACATAAAACAGTAGATCCACTTTACCGGTAGGGTTACCGGGTTACGTTATGGTAGCCAATAAAGAGGTGGACTGCATGGCAAATTGAAACTCTGTCACCAGGCGGCCCAACAACCAGTCCGGGTCTCCCGGGAAATAATGTAATACTCATTTACTTTACTACCTCTGCACTCACTAGACAACAGGTTTGGTATTTTAGACATTGTTACATACACTGATCAGCCAGAACATTATGACCACCTAACTAATAGCCGGTATGTCCGCCTTCGGCACAGATAACAGTGGCGAAGCGTCTTTGCATGGAAGCAATGAGGCCTTGGTAGATTTCTGGTGGGAGTTGACACCACATCTGCACACACAAGTCACCAAATTCCCTTAAATTCCGGGGAGGGAGGCGATGAGCTCTGATACCACGTTCAATCGCATCCCAGGTGTTTTCGATCGGATTCAGATCTAGCGATTTGCGGGACCAGCACATCAATTGCAATTCGCCACTGTGTTCCTCATACCAGTCCATCACACTCCTGGCATTGTGACATGGTGCATTATCTTGTTGAAAAATGCTACTACCGTTGTTAAATACAATCGTCAAGAAAGGATGTACGTGGTCTGCAACCAGTGTACGATAGTTATAGGCTGTAATGGCGCCTTGCACAAGCTCCACTGGAGCTATGGATGCCCACGTGAATGTTCCCCATATTTGAGCCGCCACCACATTCTCTCTGTCCCGCAGTACAGGTGTTGAAAAGCTGTTTCCCTGGAAAACGACGGATTCGCACTCTCCCATCAGGATGATGAAGACCATGCAATGCTCTGACACTGCGTCAACGTCCAGTGACGATAGTCACTTGCCTATTTCAGTCGTAGTTGCCGACATCGTGGCTTAACATTGGGACATGCATGGCTCGTCTTATGCGGAGGCCCATATTTATGAGTGTTAGGCACACTGTATTTTCAGACACACTTGAACTCTGTCCAGCATTAAATTCTGATGTTAGTTCTGCCAAAGTTTGCCACCTGTCCTGTTTTACCAGTCTGTCCAGACTACAACATCCAACATCTGTAATGAGGGGTCGCCGCTCAACCCCTTGACGTTTAGCCACTTGTTGAATACACTCACCACAGCACTCCTGGAAAACCCGATAAGTCGTGCAGTTTCCGAAATGCTCGTGCCGAGCCTCCGGGCCATCACAATCCGCCCTCAGTGAAACTCAGATAGATCGCGCACCTTCCCCATTCTAAACACGAATAGCAAGCTCACTGATACTACATGCACTGTGCATGTGTCTGACTAGCAGTCATTCCTCGTCAGGTGACGCTGCTATCGCCTGGACGAGTTTATGTCGATAGTAGGTAGGTAGTCATAATGTTCTGTCTGATCAGTGTAATATGATGGTCACGGATTGTGCACCACTGATCCTCCAGCTCGGTTCAGTGGTCTCGGCTACTGTCACAAAGTGTTTAGTTAATGACAGTGTAAGGCTGGAGGGTGTCGCTGGCTGACCGCAGGCCAGCCTGCTGGGCCGGTCTGTGTGTCCAGCGGCCGGAGGTGGTAGCGATCTGGTATCGCGTTTCGGCATCGTCTTACCGGCGCCGGTAGCAACACCTGCGTGACTCACCGCTCACGTGTGGGCCCGTACATCACTGGGACGTCTCAATACAGACCCCAAACCGCAGTGTTGTCGTTACCCGTCTGGGACGACATATGTCTCCCCAAGACGGCGCGCGGCATGGCTCTGAGGATAGGGTGACAGGTTACCAACTGGGCGGCTGTATTACCATCCCACTGTAGTTGAAGATTACCGCGTGAATACTTCCTTGTGATCAGGAAGGCTTGTCACAAACTCGGACCGTAACATAGGGATGAGTAGCAACTCAACGAATAAAAGTACAAACATGTCATTAACAATAGGAAGCAAAAATAAATACAGGCTCGTATGTCCATATCGAGAGTGTTGAGTAGGTTCACCGCCACCAACAGGACCTTGTGCAGCGGTTCTCGTCCATCCAAGAAGCGTCGTATTGGGCAGAAAGTGACAATGGGGTCCATTGCTTGTCTTGGTTCATCACAATTGTGATCGGGTGAGTTCAATCTGGTTTATTTTGCACAGCATGTCACGAAACCAGTTAAGTGTGTTCCATGCCATTCCAGAAATGCTGAAAACGTGCAGCTGATACGTTAGGTTTGTTATCAATTGTCGACGTTCTTGACTTTAAGAACTATCAAATTTATCATTAGACTAGCTGATACCCGCGTACGCGCGGATTAAGAATTTCTTTGCCAGAATTGAATATAGAAAGTTGTTGGTAACGAATGATTGGTCCCAAACTACACCGATTCGGCATAATATGACAGGAAAGCTATCACTATATTATTCTACCGTCGAACCTGTCTCTTGAAGAGAATTAATTTCCAACATATTTCTGTCACCATTCGATAAGTTCTCAAAATTTCGTGACTACAACTGTTAATCATACCGGGGAAAAATGTCCTGTGCCCTTCCTACAGATTTTTTTGTCAAATTCCATCAATATCGGTATAGCAATTTAGTCGTCAAAACGTAACAAAAAGACAGAAACTTAATTCTGTATTTATAGTATTATTACTGCAAATCACACACACACACACACACACACACACACACACACACACACACACACACACACACACACACACACACACACACACACTGACTGCGAACAACCCCTAAGGGATCATTATAACGTAAAAAAGTGTACACCTACAGTATTGCAAGACTACCTATGATTTGCCTCGAAATTTGTGATATCTACAGTTTAACATTCAATCCGAATAACCGACGATCCAGGCGTGACTCTTACGATCAGAAGCAATTTTTAAAAATCCTTGCCTACACGGAGATTTGAACCGGAGAACACGATCCAAACAGCAGTAAGCAAGCGCTTTAACCATTGAGCTACCAGACCGCTATATGGAAAGGTAGTACAGAGACCCACACATCCTACGCGTCTGTCTATCGCCGTTGAGTAATATTTCGAAATTATATGACAACATGTATTATTTATACAGAAAATTTTTCAACCAAATGTAGACAGAACTATTCGCCTTGCTTCAAAGCGTAAGTGTGCAAACCTTCATCGAAATCGGATGAAAACTGTGGATTTGTATGAAGAAGAAACAAACCAACATACATACATACATAAATTCATCTTTATATATATAGATTGTCTTTCAAGCTTGTAGGGATAAGAAAGGTACCTATCGACCCAATTCCGATTCCTGGAATGTGGTAAGTTTTCTAGAATACTTTGATATACTTTCAGCGATTATCACAAGGTTTCCACATATCCTGCACCGCATACCAATCATGACAGCCTCCTCATCTACAACAGAGCCCAACGATTCAGTGTTCTCATGTCACATCAGGTAGTCACTGTGAACGGATGCATACGATCTTCATGACACAAGTGTCAGTCAATAGTTCACACACTTTTTCTAGTCTGAAGTGTTAAACATTTGATATTACTTTTAGAGGAAAAAGTTTCTTGTAATTCCAGAATTTGGTACTTGGTGATGTGATCATTAAATACGGTAATTCCTTCCAAATCGGAAGATTTCCCACAGATCCCAGTAGAAAGAATGGTTGTATACAACTTGGAGTGAAAGAAAATACATACTCACGAAAAGTGTATGTGAAGATAGAATATGCCATATTTTTTTTAGCCTGGATTCTGAACATCCGGTACTCCACCTACCCGTCATTCAGCCTGCACTAAGATGTTTACCCCCTAGAGACATAAAGTGACTAGTGGGAGAGGGGAGGTTGTTTACAACACCATTGCCATTTTACAGGCAAGATCATTGATCAGTATTCCAACCCTATACTAACCTCCTCTATTATAATAAGCGCTATTCAGTTTTCAGGATTTACTACTCGTCGACGTCAAAGTCATTAGAGCCGAGAAAGAACTGAATTTGGTGAAAATCTTTTGTAGCAACCATCCCAGTATTCGCCTGGAGTAATTTTTGGGGAAACCATGGTAACTGAAATATGGATGATTTGGAGTGACAGTAATTCGAACACGCCTCCCCCAGAATACCGGGCTGTAAAGTTATTTCTCGCCCACCAACCTTGATGGAGAACTTTAAATTTCAGTAACAGTACGGGGCAGGAGTGACACAATTCTTTCTCTATTGAAGCATTTTGACATCAGAATAATACTAACTCGTTAAATTGTCTTGCTACATTACAGGTGTTATCCGACACGTCTGTCAACAGCGAGGTCTTTAGAGACGGGAAAGGATGGGGGCAAGGAATGGTAAGGAATTCGGCCATGGCCTTTTTTAAGGAAGCATCCCGGCATTTGCCTGGAGTGATTTGGGAAATCATGGAATTGATAATAATAACTTTCTTCCAAATTCTCCACTCAGTTCTGTTTACAACATCCTCCCCAATATCATTGAAAATTTATAGGCGACTACAAGCGTTTCTGAAAGAAAATACGGAAGAGAATGAAAGCAAAGGCCGGCGTATAGGGACTACTCCTATCAAAGATTCCAAGGGATCGTTTGGCTAGACGTTCCGATCCTATAGACAAGAACTGCGACACAGCTTTGTTTCATACCACTGCAAAATTGCAATAAAATCCTCTAGGTTGTCCAGCTGGATGGTGTTGTATGAACACGACGTTTTGACAGCTAGCTCTGCTGTCTTCATCAGGTATCTTTTAGTTGTCGCATGCTGACTGTCACCGCCTCGAATGCCAGCATTGCATCAGTACGCTGGGAAAGTCTCCACCCACACACTGCAAAATTGTTTTGGATTCAACCCAGTCTTTGGACACACAGTCTGATGATTATTTTTGTTGGGTATTACGGTTTATCTTTAGAACCGAGAGAGAGTATTGGGCGAGGAACAAGGAAGAATTCAGTCTTGATCACTTGAACGATTCACCATAGCATTTGCTTGGAGTTATTTAAGGAAACCGAGTAAATCAGGCTAGCTGGTCGAGAATTTGAATCCGCATCTTCCAGAATTTTCAGGCCCGAGGGTTTACTGCTTACCCACCAGGCTCAGTGAGATGATTAACAGTTCGCACCACAGCTTCTTTATACACTCCTGGAAATTGAAATAAGAACACATTGACGCCGGTGTGTAAGACCCACCATACTTGCTCCGGACACTAAGAGAGGGCTGTACAAGCAATGATCAAACGCACGACACAGCGGACACACAAGGAACAGCAGTGTTGGCCGTCGAAGGGCGCTAGCTGCGCAGCGGTTGGGCACCGCCTCAGTCAGTGTCAGCCAGTTTGCCGTGGCATACGGAGCTCCATCTCAGTCTTTAACACTGGTAGCATGCCGCGACAGCGTGTACGTGAACCGTATGTGCAGTTGACGGACTTTGAGCGAGGGCGTATAGTGGGCATGCGGGAGGCCGGTTGGACGTACCGCCGAATTGCTCAACATGTGGGGCGCGAGGTCTCCACAGTACATCGATGTTGTCGCCAGTGGTCGGCGGAAGGTGCACGTTCCCGTCGACCTGGGTCCGAACAGCAGCGACGCACGGACGCACGCCAAGACCGTCGCATCCTACGCAGTGCCGTAGGGGACCACACCGCCACTTCCCGGCAAATTAGGGACACTGTTGCTCCTGGGGTATCAGAGAGGACCATTCGCAACCGTCTCCATGAAGCTGGGCTACGGTCCCGCGCACCGTTAGGTCCTCTTCCGCTCACGCCCCAACATCGTGCAGCCCGCCTCCAGTGGTGTCGCGACAGGCGTGTATGGAGGGACGAATGGAGACGTGTCGTCTTCAGTGATGAGAGTCGCTTCTGCCTTGATGCCAATGATGGTCGTATGCGTGTTTGGCTCCGTACAGGTGAGCGCCACAATCAGGACTGCATACGACCGAGGCACACAGGGCCAACACCCGGCATCATGGTGTGGGGAGCGATCTCCTACACTGGCCGTACACCTCTGGTGATCGTCGAGGGGACACTGAACAGTGCACGGTACATTCAAACCGTCATCGAACCCATCGTTCTACCATTCGTAGACCGGCAAGGGAACATGCTGTTCCAACAGGACAATGCACGTCCACATGTATCTCGTGCCACCCAACGTGCTCTGGAAGGTGTAAGTCAACTACCCTGGCCAGCGAGATCTCCGGATCTGTCCCCCATTGAGCATGTTTGGGACTGGATGAAACGTCGTCTCACACGGTCTGCACGTTCAGCACGAACGCTGGTCCAGCTGAGGCGCCAGGTGGAAATGGCTTGGCATGCCGTTCCACAGGACTACATCCAGCACCTCTACGATTGTCTCCATGGGAGAATTGCAGCCTGCATTGCTGCGAAAGGAGGATATACACGGTACTAGTGCTGACATTGTGCATGCTCTGTTGCCTGTGTATATGTGCCTATGGTTCTGTCTGTGTGATCATGTGTTGTATCTGACCCCAGGAATGTGTATATAAAGTTTCCCATTCCTGGGACAATGAATTCACGGTGTTCTTATTTCAATTTCCAGGAGTGTACTTAAGAAAGAATTTTTTTCAACCATCGCAGCTAAAACCAGCTAATCTCGAGTCTATCGTCAGTCATTGTCACACTACCCTAACAGCCACGTCGGCGGGGCGTGTATCAGATAAGTGCAGATTTATTTCATGTCTAGGTGTAAGGTAACAGCTAATAGTCATCGTTGCAACAGCGAAGTGAGAGGTCCAACGATAATTTATGGTATATCTAGCTGTGTATATGTTAGATTTTTTTTTTTTTTTTTTGGTTTCACAACTCGTGGACTTCGAGGTCATTACGAGCGAGAAGGAACTGGAGGCAAGGAACGGGAAGGAATTCGGCGATGGGCTTTTTGAAGGAACGATTCCGGTATTTGTCTGGAGTGATTTTGGGAAACCGCGGAAAATACAAATCTGGATCGCGGTACAGGACTTCAAACAGGCTTCCTCCAGAATGTGCTCACCAAGCACGCCCCGCTTTTTGTTAGTATCACAAAATGCATATAATGAATGTTTCCGTACTGTGGTGGTTTAGGGTTATGTGTACAAATCGTTGAACCACACGTTGTCTGAAGGTATGTTGACACTTATAGAATGTGCATTTGTAGCAATTTAGGCAACGGATCTTAGGGTAGTGTTATGACACAATGGGATGCTATGCAGCCACTGTGTGTTACATTCCGCGTGTACACAACGGGGATTAAAGAACTCCTCCATGTACCAGTATCGCGGACGTATGGAGTTTGCTGAGAGTATAAGAACACCTACAAGAACGAGACAAGCGCGTGTTGCTGTGACATCACTAAATACAGCTTTATGTATCTAAGAATACCTGTTGTATTTATAGCCATTACTTCCGATGCTTGGCCAGTTATAATTCTGAGCAAGGTGTGGGTTTTCTAACTGGAATTTTATTACTTACCTTAAGTGTGTGCTGTCTTACCAGTGCGATCGTATAACCTACACCATTTAGCAAGCTGCACCATATTTTAGTTTTATACTCTGTCTATAATACGTTTTTCCTTTGACTTCACACTTCGTCGAGGTAGAGGTCATTAGAAGCGGGAGAAGACGGGGGAAAAGGAACATGATGGAATTCGGCGATGGAGAGATTTCGGGAAGCCATGGAAAACCGAAATTAGGATGGCCGGATGGATATTTGAACTCACATTACCCCGAATACTAGACGTTACCGCTTACCCATCTGGCTCGGTGGTGGATAATGAACAGGAAAGTAATCGGCAATGATATTTATGAAAGAGCCACGCCGGAACTCGTCCGGAGTGATTTCGGGAAAGATGCACTTAAATATATCCTCCGATATCGCCATAGTTATTACACACCAGAAATACTATTTGCTTTACTCAGTTTTCTAGCGTTTTAATATGCACCGTTTACTTAGGAGGATTAATATTACAAAACTTCTGACTACCTTTCTGACATTAAGAAGAACTACTGTGGTGTACCCGCGAGTAAGGATTGCCACCAGTTACTATTACACCTCTATCATTAAAATTTTGTATATAATATACCTTGCTCAATTTTTCCTGGGCGCCATGGAAGGAGTCCTTCAAGAATTTTCAATAAACATTAGAAATGTAATTATTTGTTTTATTATAAGAAAAATTATATTAATTTTATATACTGACGCTTGCATTTATTGTTATCAACATAAGGAAAGATGATTTGCATTGGCTAACACATATATCAAGAAAATTAAATCTATATAATAAAAATTGATTAAATAAACAATGAAATGGCAGATCACGAACAAAGTCCGACTAGCTCAAAATAAAATTAGAGAGCACAAGTCTCTACAGGTTTTCGCTTTCGGGTACAATGACTCGGTTTGTTCCGCGGAATAAAAATCGTGTAATTACCATCTAGTTGATGTTTATGTTGAAGTCGGCACTGTCCGATCTTCTGGAATTTCTGTGCGGAACATACACAAAACAAAATTTAATCGTCGCACTGTGTTTAACACTGGACGAGCACTTGATTTGGAACACATTCGATGATTATCCTTTCGAACGGCGTCTCAAAAAACTTGTTTGAACTTGTTATCAAATAATAGTGTTATCCTTCCATACATACACGCACACACCCTCTCTGTACTTCACGCACCGCTAGCACGGACGGACTGTCCCCACTGAAGGAATGCGCAGTTCCATTATCTCGTTTCCCTTCTCCAAACACCTGCACTGCACTATAAAGCGTGCCGCGATGGTTGCACTACGAAATAGCCCCTAATGCTCACACCGACCAAAGCTTGTTATTAAAATATGAAGCTTACGCGAGCGGACCGCTAAACTACGTCTTAAAAAATACGCACTGTAAGCGAAGCCATTTGTCGATTATATTTGGAATATATTCTTCATGCTGTAATGCCGGGGAAGTATTTAAGGAACCATTAATTAAGAGTAAGATGCTCCGAGTTGTGATAAAGACCAACAGGTAATTCTACCTACATTTTAACGTTCTTTTTTTTCATGCATTAATTGTTGTGAGTTTAGAGAATTTCAATACGATACAATAAATGGCACCTTAAATTAATTTGGTGCAAGCACAAGGTAATACACATAACTAATATAAAATTAAACCAATTGCCCATGAATGCAAAGTAAACTGTTCAATTGTAGGGGACGTTTATTCCTTTAAGTACTGAGGTGTAACGGTACAACCAGCTCGAAGTGAGGGCTTCATGATGGAACTCCAGAAATTCAACTGAAATTATCTATGTAAACGTCAGAAAATTGAACTAAGTATGCCCATGTTGGGTATCGAACCCGGATCCTGCATAGTGGCAGGCCCCAGTGTTACGACTCACCCACCAGGTTCGATCGAGGTAGTTTTATGACAACGCCTCCATCTGTGGTCTAGGACAAAAACATTTCAGAAAATATAGGAATCTTGCTAAATTTCCATTTCAGATTAATCGACAGAGACAAAAAAATATTTATCGCGGAATTAAAATGCACTTAAAAGAAGCACAAGCGATATGCAAATAATTTATAAACAACCTAAAAAAAAATATGTAGCAGGAAAAGAAGGCAGCAAGATAAGACTTTCAGATCGTTACAAAGTTTCAGTACGAAATTCAGTGTAATTGACATTCTCAATGGACGGCGAGGAGATAAAGATTAAAATTTATTCGCTGGCAAAGCTCTTTATTTTTCTGGCTCTTGCCAACTTTAGCAGCTTTAAAAACACTTGTTGGCCGTTACTTATTGCTGGGTATTTTACAGTCGTCTCGTTCAAAACTCTTTATCACAGAAAATCAAAAAGCAGTAAAAGTACTATGAATGAGACATCCCGCTATTGCCCCATTTCTCTCGTGATACTGTGTCTTACGTAAGTGGTGAAGCTTCATGAAGCTAAAAGACAGGCAAGTACCACTCCAAGCAAAAAACTGAGCGCCGGAAAGAACAAATTTCCTCCACTTCAAACAAACTGAGACACTGTTCATACATTAATTCATTCTAGCGTTATCTTAAGTAGTACCGTTGAAAAATAGAACACATTCAATGCCGTTCGTATTATCTGGTTTCTCAACAAACGTCAACTTGGCATACGTTAATTAAAATAAAACTTATGGTCAGGTTTCGTCCTGCCTACGTTTCTACTGTATCTATCCGCAGTAAACTTTCTGAAGTGTAAGGAACATCATTTAGATTAATACTGAGCAAAATGATTTGAAGATATTAACTTGTAAATACCAACTTTGCAAGCAGCAATAAACTGAGAACTATACATACGCCTCCTGTTAGCATAGTGTTCCCAATGAAAGCTAAAAGTCAACCTTATCGTCCTGGCTGTAGCATTCAAAACGTCACATTATGGTATATAAGAAGTAATGCTGATGTTTTTCAAAGGATCAAGAGCGTGTACGAGGGAGCACAATTTGCAACTAAATTGTAAAGTATAAAAAGTTAAATGCAAATTTAAGTGTGGGAGTAAGTAAATTTACACAACATGCACCTCTCTGTTCAATAGATCCACTCTTGAGTGTAGAATTCAGGAGGATATGGTTTCGATTTTCGACCCGTACGTCGAGTTTTGGTTTTCTACAGTTTTCGCAATATCTCCAACAGAATAAAGGAATGGTTGGTTGATAAAAGGTTTTGAACTTTTTCCACCCATTCCTTGTTGAAACAATACTGTTTAATTTCTAACGATTTCACTGCACAACAGCCACAGAAACCATAAACGGAAAAATTCGTTATCGATCTACAGGATGATCCAATTTAATACTAATACGTGGACCGGTTGCTTAAATTATTTGGGTAGGTAACTCGAGAACTACTGATACATAGTTGATTTCGTTCTTACTGTGTTTCATTTGTTCGTTGTGTTCTCATTCCAGACTAAAATAGTATATGCTTTTGTTCGTCCTATGTTTATTTGCTCACTGTATTTAACTTTCCTTTCTAGTCATAAAGAATTATTCGTTTTTCTGGATTAAACGTATCCCTTATGTTATACCAGATTACATTGTATGTCGATACCAAATTTCATTCAAATCGATTGAGCCGTTATGGCGTGATTGAGTAATAAACATCTAGCCAAACTTTTTCATTTATGATATTACTAGCTCGTACCCGCGACTTCGTACGGGTGGATTAAGAATTTTTTTGCCAGAATTAAATATAGAAAATTTTTGGTAACGAAGGATTGGTCCCAAACAATATCGAGTAGGAATAATATGACAGGAAAGCTATCAGTATATCATTCTACCGTCGACCTTTCTCTTCTAACATATTTCTGTCACCATTCGATAAGGTCTCAAAATTTCGTGACTACAACTGTTAATCATACTGGAAAAAAATATCCTGTGCCCATCATACAGATTTCCTTATAAAATTCCATCACAACGATATAGCCATTTAGTCGTCAAAACGTAACAAAAAGACAGAGACTTACTTCCGTATTTATAATAATATTACTGTGGTTCACACTCACACACTGACTGCGAACAACACCTGAGGGATCATTATCACGTAAAAAAGTGTACACCTACATCATTCCAAGACTACCTACGATTTGCCTCGCATTGCGCCCCTAACTTTCTAATCCGAATAACCTACGGTCCAGGCCTGACTCTTTCGATGAAAAACAATTTTTAAAATCTTAACCTCAACAGAGATTTGAACCGGAGACCACGACGTTCGTAATCAAGTGCTTTAACTATTGAGCTGGCACTCCATTACACGGAAACACGGTGCGGAGGCGTCCGTATCCAACATGTCTGTCTATCGCCGTATTTCGAAGTTATGAGACAACATGTGTTATTTTTACAGATAATTTTTCAACCAAATGTAGACAGTATTTTTCTCTTTGTTTAAAAGGATAAGTGTGCAAAGTTTCATCTAGATCGGATGAAAACTGTGGATTTGTATGAAGAACAAACAAACAAACATACATTCATCTTTATATATAAAGATTTGGATTAGTCTTCAGGAAACGAACACAACACAAATAGTTATATTGCTATTTTTCAATATGGTCTCCTTTCCTTTGAATTTACTGGCGCCATCTTTCGGTACTTTACGTATTCCTTGAGTAATGCATTCTTCGGTAATGAATGCCTTTATGGGAACAGCTCAGAAACCCTGAAAAAAGACTACATCTAAGCATGGGAACACTTTTAAAACTTATTACGCAATGAATGCCTGGGACAGCCTAAAGATTAAGACAATGTTGGAAAGCCTACATAACCACGAATCCAACAGCATAAACAAACACCGTCCGTTTCCCATGGATGGCAAAACTGCTTCGACAGTAATTTTACTTACCACATTGGTTTATACCCCATTCTGAAAGATCTTCATGAAACAAGCGTCAATCGATACTCTACTTTCTCCAGTTTCAGTATATAATGATATTAAGTGTAACTATCAACATATAACATTACATTGTATACATTTAATATAAATCTTTCGAGTCCAGACTGACACATCTTAAAGCCAATAAAAAAAAGCCAAGTCGGAATCGATGCCACAATAACCACCAGAAGGAAAAACTTGTGGCTATTCTCCGAACAGATACGAGTGTTGAATGAATGCGTCGCTCGAGCCTTTCATTCGAGAGTACCTATGCGGGTTCAAATCCTTGTCGCGGCATCCAGATTTCGTTGATCCATGTTTTTTTTCGAATAACTCCAGGCGTATGTTGGGATGGTTCCTCCAAAAGACCATGGACAAATTCCTTCTCATTCCTTTCCCTCAGTCATTTCATGCCTCTAATGGCCTGGACGAAAAGTTTGAAAAAAAATGTTCTCACATAAAACGTGCCGGGAAAATAGACGTTTTCACGCGCAAACACTGAGCCCGTATCTACGAAAATAAATCTTCATCTACCCGATTTTTTATATCTAATGTTTAGCTGTTGAAAGTAAGTTTAAGTATCGATATAATTGAAACTTTTATACCCGTCTATAGCTAGCAATAATTCCTCGACAAATTGTATATCTGGCGTTTTAAAGTTTAAGAATAATAATGCATTGTTTTATTTCTCTCATAGCCGCCAACCAAACAAAACTGCACGCTCTTTGCTGAAGAACGTAAACAGCTTAGTAGTTATTTCTGTTAATCTGACAGTGCTACCACCTTCAGCACTTGTTGCTTTTACTAAACCATAAAGTAAAATAATAAATTAAATTTTGGTAGACTAATAAATTGTCGGAACCGGCAACGCAAGGGCAGGTAGCTTAAGCTACTCTAAAATAAACAGTCCTCCGCGGATTAAGATCACCATCTCAAGGTCATCGCAAGACCGGATCACACAGCCACTGTGTGTTTACCCAGCGTAATGATTTAATGAGCCTCAACTGCACCTGTGGGCGTTCCTTGCTGTCTGTAATAATATCTTTTCCTCGATCCTAATAGCACTTAATTCAATAAGTTATGTCTACACTGTCCCCTAATAACACACCGCGGGCGCCGCGTACATTTTCCTTGCACCCGCATTCTAAATCAATAACGTGGACCGCTGCGATAGAATCTCCGACTCTTGCTGCTGCTAATCCCGTGGCTATCGGCTGGTCTGACCTTCGAAGTCTGCGACGGCCTCCCTGGCTCGGAGATGGTCTCCTTGTACGCTTGGTCGATCACTGTGTCCACTACGTGAATAGCCAATCAGAGAAGCCGAGCAGACAAACTGGTCGGTCTTTCCCAAGGTCAATAAATACGGTGCGAAATTTTAGCAGTGCTGGTGCCGAAAGGAGTTTCCTTTGGTATTTGACAATTTTAAATTTCAAAACAAATCAAAGTAGGCTACATGTTGCGGAGGACCTCGGAATATAGTGCTGCAATTTACTCTGTCCTGACACGATCGCCATTTGAAACCTCTGGGAATATATTTTTTACTGATTGATAAACATTTGAAGATTTGCAGATCAGTTTGGTCTTCAAAGGAGTTTAACTCCGTAATGGAATACTTAGAACGTTACCGCAAATAACACTACAAGGTACTTAAGACTTCCGCGGCCGACTTAGTACATGATTTATAGCTTTACGGGCTATGCCTCTCTGAAGAAGGCTGGAGTATAATAGCCAAAAGATTAGATAATCCAATAAACGACGCGGCATAGCCCATAAAGCTATAAATCAAACACTACAGATTTTTTAAAAAAATAACGCAGCTGTAGATGAATTTGGATTTTATTGGTATTTCGTAAATAAACACATAAAAATATACATCAGACTTCATGATGAAGATTATAGAAGCACATTAAATTATACAAAATGACGCAGAGTAGTATTGGCACTATTCTGAACGATCCTGCCCGTATGCGATCATCTAGATTTTATCAAAAAGTTCTCGATAACCACAAAACAACTGACAATGTTTTATGGAGAACTAACAATTACGTAAACAATAAAAATCATACAAAAACAATTAAAACTTATAAAAAATAGTTAAAATAATTCAGAAACAATTTTAAATGGAATTACACAAATATTTCCGAGAATTTAACATTCTATTGACAAAATAAAACATTGTAAAATATAAAAATTACACTTTAAATATGATATTGTTAATTAATGTTCTTCAAGTAGTGTGGCAGTTACTGTAATACTTTTACCACATTTACAAAGCTACTTAGGTCATTTACAATATACATATCACAACACCAAACATCAGTGAAATAATTCCACATATTTACAATCAACCACTTATTTATTTGAACAGATACAAATTTAATTACTTTAAATGAGGGTAATTAATGGAAAGTGGCTGCTGGCGAAATTATTGTGTTTTCTGGTTTCCCGTTGTCTTCCCCAGTGCAAACGGTATTCGTAAGTGGTACTACATGTGCGAATTTGTGGATTGGTGTCTATATTCATTCTAATGCGTTGCTTGAATTACTGGGGAGAGATAAAAGAAAGAATAAAGTGAAAATCAGTGCTAGCTTATTCAGGTATACTCTTCCGAAGGAGACCTAGGTGGCAATGATGTTCTTATCCGATAATGTCGTATGCCCTCGCTTTATAGATACGGCGGAGATGATTAGAAAATATCTGCAACTTTAGTACTCAATCTGCTGCTTAGTAATTGTGTACCACCTCTCCACCCCGCTGACCAAGTAGCCAAAGATGTAAATTAATTCACCAGAGTGTTTGAACGAACTTAGAACCCTATACACCCTCAGAGTGTGTTAACGATCTCCACTACGGGAAGTAGTAAATAGTTACTACAACAATTTTTGTGTAAGTGAATGTCTGGTTTTCTTGGTGATTAATTAAAAACGATTTTAGTTTATATATTAATTACTGAAAGTTAGTTCCTTTGGTAAGTTTAACAACACGGCATGTTGAAATCATCGAGAAGTAGTTAGTTACCACTAGAAATATTGTTCTTATTTGCGACTTCTGTACTTTAAATGTCGTAACACCTTAGATTTTTAATTTCTACACAGTTCCGCATGTTCAGTATTGTTTATTCACATTTACTAAATCACTGTGAGATTTCTTTAGTCACATTGCGCGTTAATAAGTCAAATGTTATAATCTCGTACGCTTCTTTCTTTGGTTGTGGCGTAATACGTACTATCTCATTTTCTGAAACCTCTTCGGAGAGCTGGGCTTTATTTCAGCCATTCGCAGTATAGTTTCTAAAACAGCTGAATCAGTAAACTGTGTTACAAACTGGTTAAAAAATTTCCTAAAATCATTGCACACCAACGTGGCGTTAAAATCTCTACCACCTGAATATAAATGATCAAATTGCTAAATGCAGCGAGCACTAGATTGCTGTAGCTTATTATGAAAGGTAATCCAGTAATTATTCTTTTAGACTTAATGAATGTGTAACTGTGTCTATGTGTGATACAATAGAGCCTTTTTAATTTCAACTAGGTCGATATTAAATAGAACTTTCAGTGTGAATTTGGCGTTATTATAATCTAGATTTTCTCCTCGCTTCATCTACCAATCACTCAAACGTGATATTTTATTACTAGGAATTCAAACTAATAACCAAATCTAATTAATTGTGAAGGAAAAACGATGTCCGATCTAAGCATTCATGGTACCCATCAGACATTACAACGTTTCGTATTTAATTTTTTAATTTAATTTAATTGCAATTTCTCATATCAAGATGTTGTACTGAAGAGATGACAACAGAGACCTATTCAGAGCAATTTATATCCTCATTACCCCAGCAGATTCACGAAATACGCTAGTCAGGTGCCACAAACATCTTCTAGGATACCTTCAATCAGAATCTATTCTTATAATACTACCACATACCTGGTCTGAACGCAAGCATTACTGGGCAGTTTCACTTGCCATAGAAGGGAAGATGGGCAATGAAACCTCCCTATATAACTCACCATTTGGAAGTGATGCATTAATTGTAAAATACAGCCTTTGGAATGAGAGAACCAGTATACGTTTTATAACCCAGATATATTCTACAAGTCGGGTAATAGGTACCAACGAATGCGTTTCTGGCTAGGATCAACAAGCAGTAAAACCTTCCCTGGAACCAATACCAATTTGTTTTCACTCGGTGACCAGAATAATATAGGCATTCGAAATTATATCCTACAAAATAAGTTGCTGTACTTTTTATATTAAAAAAAGCTTGTAAATCAATTAACTTTAAGAAAAGTAGTTGCTTTCTCAACGTCGATTACCTGCATTGTTGCTTCTAAATCTTTCATTGTTTGACTTCAACGACGCAGCACACCCCTCGGTAATTATTCCAATTCCTGATTCCTTTACTTAAAAATAAAAACTTTCCAAATTTTAATATCTTAATTGAAGTGCAAATTGACGATCAAGGCACTGCCTTTCCTTCCACATAAAAAATCCAGACCTCTGCACTAATGTATCTACTATATAATTTCCTAAGCTCACTCATTCAGTCACCTCGATAGCTATTGGCTGGAGAACGGTGTCACGTGTCAGCCTTCGCTCGCAAAACAGCGACCAGAGGTACCATTAGTAGAAATTCATGACTATGTTCACAATTTAATAGCTAGGCAATTGCTACCAAATTAATTGCCATAATACATTAATTAAGTTTGCTTTTCGTAGCGTTTCATAGTTAAAAAAATACTAATAAATTTTGCGGCTGAAAAAACGTTGATCTCGTTTTCAGTAACATGTTGCTAATGAAAGCAACTTTAAAAAAATTAAACAAATTAAATTACTCATGTTTCTACTGTAATCATGAATGCCAATAATTGTCATTTCGGCTTAGCATAAATTTCAATTTAATTAAAACTGCCACTAATGTTGTTGCTTGACCAAAGTTTATGCATTACGGTTTATTTGCTTTTCAGGTGTTTTACTGACCACTTTTGTAGATGGCCTTTATTCTTGTTCACAGTACGTGAGTTATTAGGTTATTTTAATTGGACATCGGACCAAATATGTTTCAGAATCAACTATTCTGGCAATCCGATTCTTCTGAGTTGCTAAACTGTTGAATAATATTCAATATGTGTTAAGTTCTATGGCCATTACATATACTATGACAAAAGATTACATTATGAGTGTTTGACCACTCTCAATGAAAAACAACGTAAAAAGGCCATCACATATACTATGAACAATGATTACATTATAAGTGTTTACCCACTATCAATGAAAAACAACGTAATGCTTTCAAAGCAAACAGGAATTTTTTAAATTTTGCGGAGTGAACTTTAAGGGTCAAATACAAGTCAAGTTTGTATTTAAGCAAGTTCCAGTCTTGACCTCTGAAACAATTATACGATTGCGCTATCGTCCCTGTTCGTGTTAAATACTTACGTCTATAATGCTTCTGAGTTCTTCAGGCTCAAGAGATTTTATTCATCCTGAAACACAGGTCAAGTTTATATCTGGTCAAATCAGGTCATCCTGTCATAATCTTTCATCATAAAAATTGGAACTAAACTAGACCCGTGACGATACCCTAAAAATAGTCACGGGCTTACATTAGTCCCTTATAAACCCGATCACGTTCTTCACTGTCTTCCCGTGACTCCCAACTCAGCTACTGTTTCGTATCAATTGTTTCTTGTGTTTTACCGAAATTTTAGTAAGTTAGCTGCCCTCATTTTCATACTTTCCACCCTTGCATTCAATACCTATAAATTGATTCCTACCGGTAACGCCATACTCAAGTAAGCTCGTGACCAATGTTTTGTGGCACAGTCCCTTAATTTTGAACCATCCAACATTTTCAGGCTTATTTATCGTTCATCCGGATGATAGTGCCGAGCAAATTCAGTAATCCTTCACAGTTTTTTTTTTTTAATTTAATGGCTTTTGGCAGCTGAGGCCATACAGCCAGCTCAATGTGTTATATTAAAGCTCCAGTGAATCAGTTAAATACAGTGTTTATATAGTCTTCAAAGTGCGGACGCCACAGGACGGACAGGACACACACACAGACACACACCACTTAACATCCATGCCCGCGGCCGGATTCGAACCGGCGACCTTCGGCACGTGGAGCTAGCACTCTAGCTCCTACGCTACCGAAGCCGGCATCCTTCACGGTTGCCTGAAGATGTGCAATCCAACTCCTCCAATAATTTAAAATCATATCTTTAATTCTTTGGACATTCTTTGACATACTTTTAAGACAAGTTCAGACTTGTTTTTAACAGGTAACCTCTTTCTTTTTTGGTATTTAAGTTAGTGAAAGTTGTCCATTTTGTATCAGATAATCCCCGACTGAAGGAAATGGAGGCGACCTCAGATCCGGGTGGGTATGTGCCACGGTCGATGCTAAAGCCTTATGCGGACTCGACATCGGACGTCCTTCGAACCGTTTAGTGCTCTGGTTGTACGGTGGAAAGCTTTATTTGCGAATGGCACAATGCAGCCACATAGTGGCCCTTGTCGCTTGCCCGCTATGGAAGCCAGAAGGTTGAAAGCGTTCCACCTACCCTCCTCGAGAACAGTTATATGTCCGTTCCCCAGTAGTTCACACAGCTCTCTCTCTCTGCTGTCAGTCCAGAACAATGGCGGACTTTACGACTGGGGTAGCCGTTCGTTCTCGAGTCACGGACTCTTCATCAGGAGGTAACGAGGCCAGCTCTTGTTGGCGGCTTTGGTAAAGTAGTGACGCCACATCATAAACTCGGGTGGATGGCTCTGACTAATCTGGAAATTTCGCAAATAGATTTAAGATATTACCGGCTCAGGTAATCTGGCTTCGGTTGCAGGGATCGCCAGTAAGAGTGGCAGATGGGTGGTTTCGATTGAGTACTGTGTGCGTGGTCTGGTAGCTCAGTGGTTAAGACGTCTAAGTGACGGTCAAAAAGCCGGTAGGATACAGGTCTCAGCTGAGATTTTCAAATGCCCATAACTTGTCTTTCACCTCTGACACAGCTTGTTGTGTAATGTGAAGTTCGCCAGAACCCTCCCGTGGTTAGGATTCCAAGTTAAACTGTTGGTCCCCTACATCCGACAGGATTACAGGACTAGGATAGCTTGCTGCGAGAGAGGTGGATTGCGCAGTCGGTATATTTCAACATATTTCATCTAGATTGTACTGCCTATATCTTACACTAATTTATCCTCTGTCGAAGTATTAGATTCCGCCAAATTTGGACTCCGTTCCGCTGCCAGTGTTTATTTAACTTAATTTCGATGGAACGTGCACCCCAATGGGAATTTCTCTGCTTACCTCCTTTCTCATTTAATAAAATTTCATATTAAATTTATAGAGTGCAATTTCCCTACTTTCACCTTATTTTGTTTCAGGAAAAATTTGTAATTCTTCTCTGGGTATTTTATTCCAGTGTGAGGCGTTACAAGGACTTTTATTCAAAAATTGAACATAAAAGTTGTTACATATAGTGAAATACTAAACCATCGGATGATTGGTGGTATTATTACAACATATTTCTTTTGTGGGTAAGGGTATCAGGAATTGGAATAAATTAACAAGGGAAGTAATTAATAATATACCAAAAACCTTAAAGAATTTAAGGTTAAAATTCGTAAATACCATAAGTAGATGGGTGGAGGAATTTAATGCTCAAAGTAAATAATCTAACAATAATAACAAATAAATAAATAAGGAAGGGGTAATAGGATGACTAGGGAAAATTAAAGTTCAATACAAATTCAAAAAATGAGGCCAGAAGACACGAGAAATTGCATAAATATTGCATCTATATAAGATCGGACATTTTGAAAATTGGTGTCATTTGTTCTTTATAGATCGTATGTGACCAGTCGGTAAATTTAGGTAGAAAGTGCATCATAGTGTGATACATGGTTTTCAGATAAGAGACAGCTCTCTTAAATTAGTGCATCGAGAAGCAAGAACATTCTCAAGTCTAATAAGACTGCAGTTTGTAAGCAGTCAGGTATTTTTTTACTATCTTTTTTAATGGCTTTCGGCTCCTTAACCCATACACCCAGCTTAAGTGTGATTATGAATTATCCCGTGTTTTCGGTTTCTCCAGTAAACATTATCTCCAAATAACTATAGACACCAAAGAACGGAAACGACACTAACGCAGCACTTAAACACCTCTGCTGAACCAGAGACCCTACTCTACCGAGGCCGGCGAGTCAATTATTGCAAATGCACTGGAAGTTGTCTCATGAATATTGCTCTCACGAATAGGATATACAAAATAATAAGAAGAAGTAAATTACTTTAAGTAAATTGTTGGCGTTTGAAGAGTGATGAAATAGCGTAAGTCAATTTCCATTTGTCAGCGCAGTGTGTTAATTACAGGCTTCCTATAGCAGAAGTGGAAGTGCATTAGCATGATTACCAACGTTATAATTATAACAGCAATCAGGTTGTCACATTCAACATCAGTGAGCAATTAGACAGCAGAAAAGTTCACATCCTGCTTCTGTTATCTTGTTCTAGCTATCTTCAGACTTAACAGAAAATATCAAACTCTACACAGCAAATATATATATATATATAATTACTAATCGTCCTTAGGACGTCCAACAGATCATCTCAAGAAATACGAGTATATCAGATCAGGCTCCGCGGTTTTAACCCGTAACTCTCACGTCTCCATATCTCTTTTTTTTTTTCTGCTCCAACTAGATTATTGCAAACTTGTTGGGCTGGTCTTCCAAGGATAAAGTAGTGTTTATTCCATGCATAATCCTCCGAACATCCGAAGGAAGTGGTACCCTTCCATTCCAAATGGAAAGTATGCTGCTCCCAGTCATGTTGGCATTTGCCATCACAATAAAACCCAAAGGCATTGGAGAAAGTAGGCATTTATCTACCTGAACGTTTCAGAAAAGTCAATAATAAACACACACACACAATCCGACAGCAACACCTTAAAGGTGCGTTCCCACGGTGCCTCGTTTCGGAGGTCACTCCTCATTAGTCGAAGTGCACGCATCAGCGCGCGCCGCAGTTTAACCCTCGCCGCTCCCCACCACCTCGCCTAGTGTCGTGACAGCTATCCGAGCCCTTCATATTTACCGCCTGACGATGGGTAGAGGCGCGCCGTCCCTGCGGCGAGGGCTAACCAGCGGCGCGCGCTCGCGCGCTGATCCGTAAAACCACGCGATGTGGGAACGCACCTTTACCGTTGTGGCCTATAAACGGAGCCTGGGCATGGACCCATTAGGTTTTGGGTAGCGGTAGTTTGGGTATATTTACGATAGCAGTTTCTGCTGCTCGCTTGTCGCCGACAAGGCGCTGAGGTGTTGAGGCTGCCAGCTCGCCCACTCCACACGCGAGGCAACGGGCGGCCAGCCAGCGCCCCGTGCCCGCTACTTGTTCCACTATCTCCAACAGCCATCGTTCCACCAAGAAATCCAATATGAAACCGATGCCATACGTTATTTTTAGAAATTTCTCATCTTTTAACAGTTTTAGCGAGATATGTGTGTATTTAAAACACGAAGGCTATATCACAATCTCTCATACTTTAGAATTACTAATTGAAGTATTAGTCCACAAACGCCAACAAGTTAAACTGAAATTTTGTCTGGTGGAACTATTAATTTTGAAAAACAACGTATAACAATAGTATCGTAAATTATGGCAAAATCATATTTGATTATCTTTAGATTCGGATAATTTGATAGTACAAAACACTATTTACGATTTGTAAGTATACATGATTTGAATAAGTCCTCTCATAAGAATCTGGATGTTTCGTTTGCATTTTTGTTTTTATTTTCGAGCAGCAATTATTATCTCATGGAAGGGGGAAAAATATAAATGTCACGGAAGAAGGTTCGTTTCGCTTCTTTTTAGCTAAAATTCTTTATTATTTCCGGTGTTCATTTAACTATCAGAATGTTTTGATTTTCGTTTAATTCAGAAATATTAATTCATAAAAACTATGTAAAATTAGATATTTTAATACGAAGAGGAAATATTGTACATCAATGCGATTAAGTTTTAATATCTATTCTAAGTAGACACTTTGATTAGCATTCTATCTGAGGTTTGTAAAGTAGTATCCTTGTAAACTATACCATAAAGTAAATATTACAATTTAAGTGAAGGTTAATCTCTGATGTAATGTATTAATTTACGTTTTCCGTGGATTCTAACGTAGTATATTCCAGAAAACTGATGAATTAAATAACCAAAGTTCCGTTGTCAAAAACAATATTAACAGAATTCAAAGAGTGGAGTGTTTATGTGTGATGTAGTGTGGTCTTTGGTATCTCTCGAGATTAAGGAAGGAAGATACAGTGTGATCAGTGATGCCTACCTATCCTCGTTTCAACCAGATTATCGCATATTGTTCCGTACCCCGGTCACGTAGAAGGATAAGTTATACCGCATCTTATAAATTAGATCAGAAATTTAGAAACTATGCAAACCGTATACAAATAGGTTTGGCAGTGTTTGTAACAAAGGATCCCGGAAACGCAATCATTGTTGATGCCCCTTGTTGGAGAGAAGTCTTAATAGTGTAAATCATTGATGAGGTTTGCGGAGAGGTACCATTTTCCTTGATTTGTTTCAGTTAACGTTTACTAACAAGTGAGTTTGTCTTTTGTGCTCGGAAATATTTGCAATTCGCATAAGAGACCGCAGATTACATAGTTTCCGGTATCCCACCTTTCAAGCGCTTAGAGAAAAGAAAAATTCTTCCAAGAAAAATTTTTTGCTGTTATTTTCAAAGTTCGTATTCCCCATTTCATGTTTAATTCAATGGTAACATGATATATCCAACCACCCGTGGCCAAGATCGCTAAGAAATCGCGACGATGTTAGGCGATCGACAAAGGTGCAGCTGGTTAATGTAGCGTAGGAGATGACGTTATGTACAGTTCCTAAAGTAAGACTGTGAACCAAAGGTTTATGGAGCAAAGAGATACTAAAATTAGGTATCCTTTTGGTACTCTTTTGAAGAGTAGGCCAGAATGAGCCTACATGTTCTTTCACAGCCACTCTTCTTTCATCTACATATGGGCAATATAAAACAATACACTACACTTAACTATACTAATCAGATATCTTCACCAACGTGCAAGAATATTTGGACACGCGGAAGGAAACAACTGGATTTTTCTATAATGAATTTGTATTCGGATGACTAGCCCGAGGTGTAGTTTTTACTCAATATTTCGGCGATTGTAACTCCGTCACCATGTACAAGTGTAGTGCTGGTGAAGCCAGAAAAGCGGTGCATTTCAGCCTATAAGCAGAATATACGGCCACGTCGGATGCCGACGGAGTTGTGATCGCCGAGATATGGGAGCGTGCATAAATTACGTGGCACGGTCTAGGGGCGAGGGGGGAGGGGAGGCTGGAAGTTTACGCTGCAATACGTGGGGGAGGGGAGGGGTACCGAGTCAGGCATCGTAGGTTTCCATACATATCATTTTTCACAGTTAAAATGAGGTACAGAACACACAACAGCATGTGAAATTCATTTCCTTCATTTAATTATCGCCGTATGTAATTTACAACAGTCTGAGAAGAGAAAACGGTAAAAAATCTCTTCTGGAATCAAAATGGAGATAAGCTACGTGGGAGGGGTAGGGGGAGGGTAGAGGCAAAAGCCACGTCGGGCTACATGGGGGTTGAGGGGGGGCTTCACAGAAGGCCAAAATGGAGCTACGTGGTTTATGGACGCTCCCTATTGTGCCAAAACACCTTGTGTACTCAGCTAGTTAATCGCAAGCAACATATTAAGACTTCATTTTTTTATAATATAGCTGACGTAGTACGTCTCATGCCGTTAGCTCCAACTAACAAACATACATACACTGAATTGCCAAAGTAATGGGATTACTTCACATATCGTGTGAGATCCCGGTTAGCTCGGCGAAGATCAGCAACCCCACGTGGCATTGACTCAACAAGTCGTCTGAAGTTCCGTGAAAAATAATTGTGCCATCCTTCCTCTAAAGCCGCCCGTAATTGCGAAAGTGTTGCCGGTGCGAGATGTTGAGCGTGAACTGACTATCAGATCGTCTAAAGCCGCGTTCCCACGATCTCTTGTAACAGAGGCGGGACGGGACGAATACTCAACAACACGCCATGGGAACAGGGCCGCCTCTGCTAGCGGAGATGATACGCAGCTACCCACTCTGTGTCGGTAAACATCACAGGCGTGTGTAGAGGTGCGCTGTTGCCATCGGTTTGCAGCAGAGGTGCGCACCCCTTCTGTTGCTGTAAAGTGCTCTATGCCAAACGACTCTAGGCAACGTGGTGGGGAGATAGCGGCGAGGTAAGCTAGGGCTAAGCTGCGGTGCGCGCTCGTCCCTACACTTTTGCTAATGAGGTGCCGCCTCCGTTACAAGAGGTCGTGGGAACGCGGTTTAACAGATATGTTCGATTGGATTAATGTATGGTGATCTAGTTGGTCAAATAATCATTCACCGGAACTATCCAGAATGTTCCTCAATATTCCCAAAACTACTATGGCCCCGTGACATGGTGCTCTGTCGTCATGGTTCTTTGAGAACATAAAGGCAATGAAAGGCGGTTAATGGTCTCCAAGTAGCTGAAAATTACCATTTACAATCTATGGTCGGTTCAGTTTTTGACCAGAGGTCCCAGTCCATCCACGTAATACAGCACATTCCATGATGGAGACACTACTAGCTTGCAAAGTGCCTTACTGACAATCTGGTAGTCTTGTGTTGTTCGCGAACGAACTAGTTCCCAGATGCTCCCACATGTGAACTACGCAAACTAGTTCCCAGATCTCTCACTCCTTAGTTCGTTAGTTCGTTCGAGCCTTTCCCGAAGACCGACTTTTGATTTAGTTTATTATCTAAAAGGAAACACTGTTCGTTGTGGACACATTTCACTCAAGACACAGATATAAAAAGAAAAGAAAAAAAAAAGAGAAATATAACTGTTCAACATTAATAATTATTTCAGAAGTCACAAACGGAAATTAAACATGGAATGTGAAAACAAAACACACTTTGATCCCATTAACAATTAAAAGACAACGAACGATAACCACAACTATTATAACAAAGAAGAGAGCGCGTGCAGTAGCGCTAGCAAAGCGAGCGAACGAGCTGTCTTTCTGGAGTTCCAGAGGGGAGCGACCTAGTTCGCTAAGAAGCTGCGAACAAAACTGAGCGCTACCGGTGGCGAACTAAACTGAGCGCTACCAGTCGCGATCTAAACTGAGCATTACCGATCGCGAACTAGAACCATTCGCCGCTAGGGTTACCAACATTTTTTCGGCTGATGGTAGCATGTTTTTTAGAATAACCTATAAAAATATAGTACACTTCAAAAATATAATATTTTACGAAAGAGTATAAAGGGACAAAAGGTATATTTTCTACTATTTTATTTTTTAAGATATATGTTTTGCACCTCTTGCATATTTAACAATTTTTTGTCTGCAGTAAAATTGTCATATACTTTATGGCTTTCAGTTGTTAAATTAATGTCGATCAAAAGCTCATTTTTTTCAATGAAATACTGCTCTTACTTTTACCTAGATTTCGTGTAATATTGTTATTTCAGAGTAAAGTTCGTTCATTTTAATACTCATTTTTTCTAGTAAATTTTCGACCTCTAATATTGTCTCACAGTCATCAAATGAAACCTTGTGTTTAGAATTTAATTTTTGGATTTTGTATAGCCAATTGCTTTCATTAAAATCTAACCATTTATTAAGATACTCCAGTCATTTATCAACGAATACTGGAACATTATTTTTAATATTATCACTTTCTGTGGAGAATGTGGCTTCTAAAAATTAACATTCTACGAATGCATGTAAAGTAAAAAGTAAAAACAGAACAGTTATTCAATTTATCCATTTCGAAAAGGAAAATGAACACTTTGGTTTATCGGCGGCCATTGATCATGCTAATGTCACTTGAAAGGGCTATTATTAAGTAATAACTTTTGTTAAGAAGTTCATATTAAATTCCATTTAGAAACAACAAAAAATGATTAAGTAATGTCCTAAAAAAACTGACATAACAAACAAAATAGCAGGTGCAGTAACGGTAGCAAGGCGAGCGAACGATCTGTTTCTCTGAATTCGAGACGCGAACTAACGAACTAAAAGAACGAACTAGCTCGCGAGGGAGCTGCGAACTAAACTGAGCGCTCCCCTTCGCGAATTATTATGCGCAAGTCTACAATATGGGACCCACAGCCTCGTTGAATCTGCGGCACAATCGAACCTTACTATCATCTGGAATCGTGATTCGGCTGGTAACGTTTCACCGGGTAATTTAGGATCCACCCATAAGTTTATGAACCCAGGAGAGGTGCTGTAGTCAAGAACGTTTTGTTGAGCAGAGGCACTCACGTTGATTTCTGCTGCCGTTTCCCATAAACTCCAAATTTCGCTGCAATGTCCACACGGACACTTCTGTCGTACGTTCTTCTATACAGTTTCGCCTGTCTGACAACACTGAAATCTCGACTCAGAAGTCTGTAGCCTCGGTTATTAAGTAGACATGGTTGCCCAATCCCTTTTCCATGGCGGGAATTGATGCCGGATATTACAGATCCAAGGCACACTCTTGACACCATTGATCGATAAATGTTTTCGCGAACAATTTCTGAAATGGAATGGCCCATTCGTCCAGTGCCAACTGCTGCTGTGCTTTCAAATTAATATTAATTCATGAAAACCCTGCCCTTCCTACTTCATGCTAAATAAAAATCAGTAAAACAAACGTTGATACCAGGTATTTAAGGTGTTTAAATTACTTTTAACGTAATCTTTTTTTTTTTTTTTTTTATTCTTAGCTGCAACAGAGGGAAAATGACCATGAACATTAATTTTTTAAAATCACTTCCGATTTATTTTGAAGTGCAAAATAGGGAGAGTGAAAGGAGCGATCTGCAATCGTATATAAAATACATGATCTCCCGCTCTGCTACACCATGTCTATACCGACCGAGCGTGGTGGTGTAACGGATAGCGTTCTGGCCTCGCATTCGGGAGGACGGCGGTTCGAATCCCCGTCCGGGCATCCAGATTTGGGTTTTCCATGGTTTCCCCAAATCACTCCAGGTGAATGCCGGGATGCTTCCTTCAAAAGGCCATGGCCGAATTCCTTCCCATTCCTTGCCCCCATCCTTTCCCGTCTCTAAAGACCACGTTGTTAAAAAGGGACGTTAAACTGTTACAAAAAAAAAAAAAATGTCTATACCGAGGGTGGTAGGTGAACGGTTAACGTTCTGGGCTCGCATTCGGGAGGACGTGGGTTCGAATCCCCGTCCAGGCATCCAGATTTGGGTTTTCCATGGTTTCCCCCAAATCACTCCAGGTGAATGCCGGGATGCTTCCTTCAAAAAAGGTCATTGGCGACTTTATTCCGGTTCCTTGTCCCCAATCCCACAATCCCATCCCGCCTCTAATGACCTCGACGTCGACAAGGGGTAAAGCCATAAATAAATTTTAAAAAAATATGTCTATAAAATACAGGTACGTAGAGTGATTATTCAAAAGGAATGCAGCAATACTGTACACTGTGCACATGTTTTGTTAATGAAGTCGTTGTCGGTAATGAAATTTTCATAAAACCGATGGTGATATGAGTCGGCGAGTTTGCTTTTAATGAAAACGTCACATTACCATAAAGTAAGTAATCATAGTTAACGTAAGAGGTATGCGCAAAAATATAATTCAAAAGGTAATTGCTTTGATGATATATTTCAATTTCCTGTTGATTTTTGTGATGGAGGAGGTGGGAGGAATAATGTGATAACTTCCTTTTGAGGGTCCATCCTTTTACGGCAGCCAATAGCTTGCTGGGAAATAGTAATGAAATATCGTTCCTGGAAGCGGTGATGAAAGCTTTGAGCACAAACAACGCTATGGTAAGGCTACGTTGCAAATTACTCAATACATTAATCGTAAATAAATTTAAAGAATGTCGTAAGAAAATTATATTTGTCTCTAAAGAGTCCTGAAAGAAATGTTTATGAAATTCCATGATTTTTAATTCTCCATGCCCATACTATCTATAGTGGTGGGTGGAACGCCTCTCATGACTCTCGAGTAAATTGTAAGTTACCATTAATAGCCATTAAAATGAACGAATTAAAGCTTTGAAATATTACAAACTTCAGTTTTAATGAATAACTGTCACGCCAATGTAATTGAATTATCTGTGTTATTCCCCTAACGCGTTTCACTTCATTCACTGAAGCATCTTCAGCGGTGCTGTATTTTTGTTTGGTCACATATGCTTGTAATTGTACAGTGTTTCAGCATGAGTTATGTTTGTAGCAGCAGTTTGCATTACAGGTGTTGGCTGCATCTTTATGAATAATTGCGTAGCACTATCACCGCACTGTAATCAGAACCGCTGAAGATGCTTCGGAGAATGAAATGAAACAACAAATTCAGTTGCTTTGGCTTGACAGTTATTCATAAACACTGATCCTATTGCAATTGACGAAATGGACCACAATATCCAGATATTACCAACTTCTGTGTTAAAGACATAAAAAAATGATATCCATCTCGGGCCTTAAACATTTTTGTGGTAGACACACTCATATAAAACAGAATGAGAATGATTTTTAAGTTATATCCTCTCCTTATAAGTTCTATGACATGAAACCAAACAAAGTTAAGATTAGTGGTGTTTACATCAACTGACTAATAATAAAAGCATCTTGCTTTAAAAAATAATTAAAAATTCAGGCTATCGAAAGAAAGAGCGAACTTTTTTTGTTTCTTGTTTTTGAATATATGGTTTATCGTATTTTAAAACTGTGACTGTCCTCTAACATCTTTTACACTCATTAAACAACAACACGAAATTAAAAACCAATCAAGTGTTAGTCCAGCTTCTAAAAGTCATGGTTCCGTGTAGCAATGTGTATGGTTACAGCTATGTATGTGGTAGATTAAAAGTCCCTTGCTGCAAAAATAGATGCCTGACATATCTTCAGGATTATATAGACATTGCAGCCCTTTTAAACCGCATTCCCACGGCACGTGGTGTGGCAGTACGCGCCTTTCATCTTTTACCGCCTGGCGATGGGTCGAGGCTAGCATATGCGACAAAAGATGAAACGCGTCCCTAACCAAGCGCCGCGCTGTGGGAATGCGGCTTTACAGATTTATAATAGCATGTGTATTAACTATCGTACCGATTATGAAGCAATACGCTATGAATTAAGAACACATTCTGCCTTCTTCTTCTCCACCTTTTGCCAACTTTATGGCATCGGCTGCCTTCGATGAGTTTTACTTATCTTTGGTATGGTCAAGATTTGGCACAAGCATTTTATACCTATTGGCAGTCGCACCAAGTTCTAATGGAGGAAGACAAGTGTTGCCATCTGTCCAGAGCCGGATTTAAACTTTTTTTAGTGTAGGCTGTTCATTTTGTGCCGCCCTTTTTTCCTTCATACTTATACTAATCACTAATAATTACCTTATTAGGTAGCAAACGATTATATGTATATGTGAATGGATATAGATTAAGAGTGACTTCATTACTTGAAAGTATTTAGATTTAGTCATAATACAGAAACAAGAAAAATGAATGTTTATTATGAAACAAGAATACAAACAAGAAAATAAAAAATGT
>CM061920.1:377622584-378029073 GCA_031002005.1 Vandiemenella viatica
TGGATTCATCCCTTCCTTCTCCCAATGTTCTTGTAACCTCTTGTACAGCACCTTTTCTTGTATTTTTTCCCAGCACGTTTAGCAAGCAGATGGGTCGATATGATTTAGGTAATTTGGATCCTTGTCATCTCCCTTCTTGATGATTAATATCTCACTATCTGCTTCCAGATGTTTGGTACTCTTCCCTGATGCAGGCATGCATTATAGAGCTTACACAGAGTGGGCGCTACTGGCACTACCAGTTCCTGTACTACTTCAGCTGGAATACCATCCGGGACCCGGAGCTTTATTCCTGGACAAGGCATTTATTGCTTGTACTACCTCCAAGATGCTAATATCAGGAGTGTCGGTGTGTACTATTGCCTATGTTGGTCAATTTCCAGACGGAGCGCTCTGTGCTCCATCTCGTCATCTTCCATTTTATCATCTGGAAGGAGTTCCTGGAGTAACACTTCTGAAGTAGATTTCCAGCTCGTAGTTTCTGTACAGTAGACAGTGTAGTTGGGGTTTTACCTTCCCTGCTGCAATTTTGTATGGGTTACCCCAGGGGTCTGTACGCAAGTTTGTTTTCACAAATGTTTCCCAGCTTTTGTTTACTTAGTATTAACAGTTCTCGGAATTCACTCTTAATTTGTCTATATCTTTCCAGGAGCTGTCCTCTAACGTTGTAGATGAGGCAACGTTGGTAATCTTTTCTTGCTTTGTGCATCCTTTGTCGTAGTCTTTGCAGTCTATCAGTCCAAGGTCTGTCGACTGTGCCAATGGTTCTCTTAAGAGGAATAGATCTCCTCATTGATATTTGGAGTGCCCGAGTAACGTCCTTTGCGGCTCGATCTACATCACTATCATCTAATAGGATTTCTTGTTGTGTAAAACTTTCCCTCAGCCTGTTCCAGTCTGCCTGTCGGATGTTGTAATGCCCCTTGGAAGTCTGCGCCTCCGATGTGTCAAAATCGTTCCTCCCTCTGACCAACTCAAAAGTAATAACATTGTGATCACTGGTAGTTAAAAATTCTAAAGCATTCCAATTCCTCAATAAGTTTCCACCTCGCAGATTGGTCAATGTTACATCAATGTTTGACCTAGCTCCTGCTTGGTTGCTATATGTGTAGGGTTTATGTGGTAGATTTCTTACTTCTAGATTCAGTTCACTAATAGCTTCCACTAAAAGCTCGCCTCTCATATTTGTCTCCCCGCTATGCCAGAGTTCGGATCTAGCATTATCACTATTGGTCTGTTGTCTAGGGCAGTGCACACTTCTCTTATCTTCCCAATGTATGGTTCAATGGGATCACTATATTGAAAATACATGTTGACGAGAATTACACTACCCCAGTCAGCAATGAGTTCCACACATGTTGTATGTTCATCACAGAACTGCACTATCTTAGTTACAGTAACTTCTCTGGATAGCACTACTATTGCTGTCATAGGGTTTCTACCTGTTGAGATTATAACAGATCGGTCTGTTGGCTCAGTTGTTACGGTGTCAGACTGGGGATCGAAAGGTCGTCGGTTCGATTCCCTGTCTCGCCGAGGATTTTCATAGGCCCCCAACCCGATCTTCACGTCTGGCACAGCTTGATGTGTAATGTGAAGTACGCCAGAACGTATCCGTGGATCGGATTCCACGTTAAACTGCAGGTCCCCGAAACCCGATAGGATTGCCGGGTAAGGTTACGGCGGCTACGACAGAGGCGGAATGCGCAGCCAATAGAAACCATGTCACCAGGTCATTACCACCCCACGGAATTATTATTATTATCGCGATAATCCATGGTTGTATATTAGTAGAAGGATTAGGAGTTGTACATGGAAGAGAAGAGGTGATACATGAATTCAGGTAAAATGGATTGGAAATTTTTTGTAGTTAAGGGAGTCAGTTATTTGAATAAATTACCAACAAAAATAAATGACTGTTTTTTAAAAACACTGAAGGAGTTTCAAGTCGGAATTGGTAAAGGGCGGGGATAGGAAGATGGTGAAACATCATGACAGGGGAAGGTGGGAGTATAGGGACATTGCCACCGTAGCGCGTATCCTCCTTGAAATTAAACCCAGAACTTTTGGTGCACAATTTGGTGACTAGGAATTGTGCGTCACCACCTCTTCTAACTTGCCGGCCAAGTCTGATGTTGAAAATTTCTTCCACTATTAGGATACGTGTCAGCATCGGACGTGAACACGGTGGCGCAACCAACTCAAGCCAGTGTGGCATTACGGCAGAAAATGTTATGTACAGAAGGAAAATTGCGGACGTAACGGATCTGTCTATACGGAGACCAAAGAGAACAAGACCCGTTTTCTTAGATGAGAAGCGAAAAAAAGGATGTTCCACAGAGCAGCAGAAAAGGAAAGAACGTGAACAATCAAGGGAGTAATGTAATCGCAGCCGATAGGTGAGTGAAACAATACACATAATAATAAAATTTTAGAAAACTTGTGTCTGGACATTAATTTTTTTTTCAAAAAGAATAAGTTTAATGTAGACACTGGATAAAGAGGTATAAAAACCGTAAAATTTGAAATTTTTGTTTGCTACACGTGCACCACGTAAAGACTAATGGACGTGTTGCTCCTCAATTACCACTCCACTGGTTGCTGTCGTTCAATTCCAGTCAAAGTTATTATTTTATTTACCTGTCTCACTCATTAGGGTATAATTTATTTTGAATTAAGAGCACATTTATTAAATAGTATTATTATAGATCAAACTGGCAGAAAATATAGATTTTTTTGTTTGTTTTACTAACAGCTTACAAACGACAAGAAATGTAAATATTTTTGGAATTCGTTATTTAATTTATAATAAGCCGATATTGGGTACAAATTTCAAGGTCGTAGGGGTAACGATATGTATTAGATGGAACTGAGAACAGAAATGCTGTAAAAGTGACAACTTTGATGCCAGATCACAACTTCATTAGAAAAAAAACTAAACAATATGTATGTCCTTTACTTAAAGAGTTCTGATCAACGATAGCCGACACATTAGGGTAATTAAAAAAGTTCATATGTTTCTCTTAAGTAAGACCCATCAAGAACATGTTTTTTTTTTGTTTACTTATTGTTTACGCCTCGTCGACGGCGAAGGCCATTAGAGGTGGGATGGGACTGGGGACAAGGAACGGGAAGGAATTCGGTCATGGTCTTTTTGAAGGAAGCATCCCGATATTCGCCAGAAGTGATTTGGGGAAACGATGGAAAACCCAAATCTGGATGCCGGGAAAGCGATTCGAACTCGCGTCCTCCCGAATGCGAGGCCAGAACGTTAACCGTTCACACACCACGCTCGGTAACATAACAGGTTTCAAATACGATTTTCTGTCAAGTGAACACACAACATGTGTGTCTGCAGCTGACACCTTTTACGAACCAAATGTCAAGGCTAGACGAACAGAGAATGGGACTTCTACAACAGATAACAACTATGATGCCTTAAAAAATGTGGATGTTACGTTACGTTAAATACAGTGTAAGAGACGATAGCAAAAAAATATGAAATATTTTTCTGGCATCTTTTGTATCGGCTCTTTAACAACATTTCTTTACTATACATTGAGCTTTTTCGCTTCAGGGTATATAGTTCGTTAACGTCGGGATTATTAGATCAGGGAGAGGATGGGGTGCAAGGAACGGAAAGAAATTCGGCCATGGCCTTGTAAGTAAACCGTCCCAACATTAACCCGGAGCGATTATAGGAAAACCATGGAAAGATTAATCTGGATGACAGGACGTGGATTTAAACTCAGGGCCGAGGGGTACTGCTTGCATTTAGCTTGTTTTCGTATAAGTAATTTCTTGCATTTGAATAGTTGTGCTAAGTTATTACTTGAAGCAATTTATTTGTAATTATTTGTTTTGAGTGGATTAATTGTCCTTACAAGCCTCGGACAGTGACAGAAGAGAAACGATATAAAACGGCCAAGGAAAAACTAAGGTCGATAAGGAAGAGCCATTAGCTGTTGCTTCGCTAGCAACGCTTCCTCTGCTAATGGACTCGTAAGCGCCCTGGCGCCACGTGCGACTGCTACAGGGTCAGCCGGTACGCGAAAAGCAACATCTCTTCAAGGATACGAGTTACGGGATACCAGCACTGAAATTAATGTCTCTTTAGCTTTGTGGTAACTACAAACAAAAACAACATCGTGACAAATAAACGTGTACACAAACATCAAGTAAACAAACACATTCTCCTTAGCTACTTCGTATCCATATTGGAAAGTTGAAATATCAGCTCTTCAACAAGAAAAAAAAAAAAAAAAGGGCTGATGGGTAGGGACGTTAAGCCTGGCGGTTCTTTTGTGCCATCTGACATGCGACCAGATGCTGTTTCTACCTCAGTTTTCTGAAATACTATGCATAAAATCACTCGTCGGGAAAACTTACACCAATCAACGTCAGTCAGACGAACTATGAAAAGCGTAAGGACACCTGCCCTTGTTCGCACCCAGCATGCTTACGGTACTGTGGAGTAGTCAAATTAAATTCCAGCTTTTCAAATAATAATAATAAAAATCAGCGCAACCATAAGATGGTGACAACGGCACAGGATGATAAAGATACAGTACCTTGCAGTTGGACGCACGATAGAAGTGTCTCTCTTTTTCCAGGTATGTGTCGGCTATATTTGTAAGTAGCTTGTCTGTAATATTTATCTGCCATAAACACTTTCTCGGGTGATACCGTCTATGGTGGTACATTTTATCGCTAGTGTGAGAATAAATCGTCATCATATACAACAGCAGTGTAAATGTGAAAACAAATATAATTCATATAAATAAATACTTACATGTCCAAAACCCATACGGAGTAAACTGCGCACAATTAAAAACACATCTCAAACATGTTTTACAGTAATCATTTTTTTACCGTTTGCGAAAACTCTGAGGACAGCAACTGTAAACTCTAACCTATTGATGACTTATATCCGTTCATGTGTATAATTGTTCGATAGTTTGTCCAAAAACAGATAAATGTTAAGGTACAGTAAATGTCCTAAGGATACTAGCGTGTGCATGCGCCATTACCTGTCTACTTTTGGGGCACTCGCAATTACATGTCACAGCAGCGTGATCACAAAGCCATGGTGCGGGTTCACTGCTCATACCAGGTGCCACCACTGGAGTTCTCACTTCAACAATAGCTAAAACTGCTGCCCACTAGTATACCAGGAGAAGTCTACAACTGATCTGCACGCATTTGTACATAATTCGGAATTAAAAACACAACAGCAGAAAATGCACATGGATTCCATTACAGGAAATGAAACTGTTGATGCTTTTAACAGAGCCAGACTGATATGAAAAACACACTGTGCTCTGACCACATACTAACCATGAAACTCCGATAGGAATTACGTTCATTATATCGCAAGATTAATGATTTTCATCGTTTTTATCTCTGATTTCCGCTATATCTAACGTGGACGTAATAAATGAAACACTTGATCTATGGCAGCTGGAATTTAAAATAAAGCCAGGGGATTTGAATGGTTCACATCTCGCTGCAGGTTTTTGATCACTATCTATAATCAACGGAAATCCAATTACTGACTGATCATCAGTCGATGCAAAGTTCACATTAAAATCTCCAGACAAAATCAGCAGTAAAGTGTGTTTATTTTGTCTTAATTCTTCAGAACTCATTCGACAATAAATGATAAATGTTATAAAAAATTATACTTTAAACTGTATGGGTACATGACTGTACGTATTTAGAGTGACATTTTAAGTAGAACATATATCTCCTACGCCTGACTAACATTTCTTACATTTCGAAACAGTATATCCGTATTTTCAATAATGTGGTTGGATTTGTGATTAGCATTCCGATATATCGCATCTTCTATTACTCGTAAATTGTTTCTTTTGAAGTTTACAGAGCAATGGAATTATCTGCTATATTATCTATCCGAGTTTCTTACATAATATTTCAAGTCGAATAGATTTCTTTCCGAGTCTTTGGTAGTTAAAACTAAATACTGACAATTTCTTTTTTGTTGTGGTTAAATGTTTTATCATTCCTTCTACTGAAGAGAAATGTTATGAAATGTTATACGAAATAAACACCACATTACGTTTATAATACCCGCATTTTAATTCCGCTTGTTGCACAACATCGTCGCCACATCCGTTGCGTACAAAGCGTCACCAATTTTCATGACGTCTTTTCAGGTCACTAGCAAAAGAAAGTTTAACTACAAAATGAATAAGAGTGACCACCAACGGTACTTCGTTCTCCTCAACAACTGAGTTTTTCGCGTTTGCCACGATTTAGCCCAGTTCAGTAATCAGATGGATAAGGTGGATTTACACCGCAACTCAAATCCAAACCATCGAGCGATGCTAGCGTATTTCATAAACGCAGAGAACCTCTGCCAGAAATGTCTGTAGATCTACTAAAAATTTTCAGCAGAGGTGAGATTATAGGCAAGAAACTTATGTTGTGATGCAAGGTATTAAAGTTACATAGGTGGGCACAGTTAATCAAAAAGTTAACTTCGTTAATCGTTAATCCGCTACTTAAAAAATTAACTTCGTTAATCGCTAAAGCGTTACATTTTTGCAAATATAACGCAAGTTAAAGTTAACAGTCAAAAGTTAACCATCCAAAAGTTGAACTGATGTTTACATTTTGCAATAGGTATTACCGCAAGCAGTACCAAAGTGCTATGTACCGTGATGTGAATCAATAATACGTCTACCAAATGTCCTTCTGGAATTTGAGATTTTACTTTAACGTTTTAACCAGTTTCTCAAAAATATCGGATTCTTCAACATGTAGTGGAATCATGTTGGCAACGAAAAGGATTGCGATACATTGTCAACACCAGCTTGGAATATAACGGTGCCGGTAGCAACGATGCCAAACGTTTTACTGACGTAAACTTATATTAGCAGATGAAGGTGAAATCATTTCTGCTGCTTTCTACATCAGAAGAAGCCACAGCGCTTGAGGAAGACTTAGAATTATTTTTCTTTTTTCCTCCAATTGGCTTTGTTTTTACTTTTTCTTCAGACTGTTAATATTTAGATATATGCATCCTCTTCATATGTTGTTTAAGATTATTAAGGCTAAACACGTGTGCCTTGATTGTTTAAAGTTTAGGCAAATAAAGTTTGCATTCATATATCAATTGTTCTCCCAGTCGTGATTTAAATGTGACATAATCGCTTAAATGTGGCCAAGGATTTTTAATATTCTCGTTGACATTGTTAGCGTTGCTGTATTCACTAACGGATTAAAGAGTTCAGTTTCCATGACGTAATCATGTAACGAATGTCAGATTAATTTATTTCACTAACGAACACCAAACCACCACCAACTAAAAGGTGACATTTTCCTGGCTGTAAAAAAAAGTTAGATTATAAAAATATCAAAATCAATCACTGATAGAATTAAAAACCAGTAGTGAGCGCTGGTTTGCAGACGTAAAATAGAAACGCTCCAAAACCTAGCTTTCCTGCTCACACCCACGCCATGCCTGGCATAACAGTTGTATATGCATCACACTCGCAATTGGTATTACCTAATTCGTTCGCCATTCGACTCGCCGAACTGTCGAGGGTGGTATGGCGCGCAATTCAAACAAACCAATGTAACGGTCTAAAATTTAACGGAAGTTAAGGAGACCGTTAACGATTTTTTAGGTTAACTTAAAAGTTAAATTTTTACAATTTTGTTAACTTCGTTAATTAACGATTAACGGATTACGGGTTTCTGCCCATCTGTGTAAAGTTATCACTCCTTTTTATTTCTCAACCTAGTTTCTGAAGATTTTCTGCAGATGATTAAAATCATCAGACATATTGTATAGTCACCGCGTGGGTAAGCTAATTTAGTCCCTCGTATGGTTCTCAACCCACGGGTTGCTTCGACGTTATAACGATACTGTATTCATGTTCGGTGTTTGTAAATAATGAACTATACGTCCTGACGTATTCACTCACAGTAGTTTGTGTAGTATTTGGTGATAGATTATAAGTTGACAGATATGTTAGATTTCTATGTTGTTAGTGCTGTAGGCTGCCCGCGAGCATTCACTGCGCTACGGTAAGAGATAATATTATTAATTTTTACGCGGGCCAAAGTCGAGTGGGGACGAACCGTGCTTTGTTTTGATACTAGTTTCTAGAAATTTTTAACTCAGTGTGGTACGCATTGATCATGTTGATCATGGAACGCATAGTTATTCTAAAAGTTTTTTCATTATTAATAAATAGAATTCATTGATGTATATATTTTATTGAATGAGAGCATAGTGAGGATACCAGCTATCAGTATTTTCCCTTAGCGATCGATTATTTTTAGTAATACACACAGCGTCCAGTCAGGGCCGGCGATAGGGGAAGGGGGTAAGCGGGGTCAAATGTACCCGGGACCCGCCATGCTGATGGGGGGCCCTACCATCACCGGCTGTAGGGTCCCCCCCCCCCCCCAAAAAAATGTTGTTCATTTGGTCTGAGGGAGAGGCCTCCCAACCGGCGTCCACTCATTTTATGTAAACAACGTTTTTGCCCCAAACAAAGGTTATTAGGATGATCAGGCAGTCAGAAATGTTTATGTACCAGTAATACCGTACCTAGCACCGCCACATTTTTACAACTAGACGAAGAAAACATGTAAGGAGAAGGGTATTCGAATGTTTACGCTATAATATCTGTATCAGTTATAAGAACTAGGTTAAAGTATAACCTTAGAACTTTTTTGGAAGAAGATAAGAAACAATGAAGTTTATTAAAAACTCAGAGAAAGTTTACACGAAATGTACGAATGGCGAAATGTATCAACCAAATAAAGGACAGTTCTCTTATACAAATACTCTGATAATCTAACCACAGTAGCCTATGGTACTCATATCACGAAAATATCAGTAAAAATGATAGTTATTCGATCGTGCCTTCCCACAAGCTTTTCCAGAATAATTTCCTACTACCACTATAGGTGATGCCCGTCGTTATTCATACGAGGGTAGTCGGAGCTAGGATTTATGAATTAGTGGAGTTTGTGGTTAAGTAGACCGGAATCGCAACTGACACAATTTGTTACAGCATAATTCACTCTGAAATCAGTTTTACAAACCATTTAAACTGCTTTCATAAGCGCCATGTTACTGAAGGTATTAATTAATGCGGGTGGGAATAGTTCCATATTTATAGTGCCTGGAACAGGAATAAAACTGATATTACATGGATAGCACAAGTTTGTGGGATTCCTAATTTGTTTTTAATTTCATTGGTTCTATACTTCCGTCGTCATTAATTCAGTAGAAGTTACTACTGTATTGCTATGTGAACTGAAAATGAAATATGTAGAACATTACAAAATCAAGGCCATTAGCATTATGTAATAACAATTCTGTTTAATTAAACAACTGCAAAAAAAAATGAACTGCTAGAATACTGCGTTCAAATCGTCATTTTTAACGGGTTCGAAGCTAGTATATAACAATTTGCAGGGAACTGCATCATTAACTAAACGTTACAGGGCAACAAAAACAAAATGTTAATAGAATTAAACATTACAGCATAAGCGCATTAATGATTCCTTAATAAAAACTATTTATAAAGATAATATTTTTTTTTTTTTTTTTTTTTTTTTTTTTTTTTTTTTTTTTTTTACATTTCATTCCTCCCAGCAGAAGGCTGGGAGGCGGGCTGCTGGAGAGTCATAGGGGACTCTTTTCAGCCAATCTACTGCTACGGGGAGGGAAGGGGGATGGAAGGTCGGCCGTGGCCTTGTAGGGAACCATCCCAGCATTCGCCTAAGTGTCTGAGGAAAACCACGGAAAACCTCAGACAGGATGGCCGAACCAAGTTTAACCCCGGTCCTCCCGAATGATAGGTAGGAGGCCAATATTGGCCTCCTACCCATCATTAAATCGTCCATGAATTATTTAAATAAACAATTGTATATTCCAACTGCGCGAAATAATTTTACTTTATATCGCCGAAAAATGCCTCAGTCCCACATATCTATCACATAGGCTAGTTGTGTTTAAACAACCTTGCTTCCACAGAAATTCTTGTACACCAGACCTGCGTCCTAGACATCTCACTGCACGTATTAGCGATTTCCATCACTTATGCTGAGCAAGAGAGACAGCTGAACGATTTGTGCATGTATCCTTCTTCTTCTGCACCACCTTTTCCCAACAACAGGGATCGTCTGCCTTCGACGATTTTTTATACATCTTCGGCATGGTCAAATTTGAGCTTAGGTTTAACGGCCGCATGCCCTTGTGACGGCAAGTGTTTTCAAATTCTACCAGGTCGTACTACGTTCTGATGGAGGAAGTGCAGTGTCGCCATCTACGAGGAGGTGCCCAAAAATAACCGGAATAGCTTTGCTGTGGGTGGAGCTTGTGTAGTACGCAACTCATTGTCAGTTCAGTGCCGCTTGTGCTGTCAACCTGGGTTGTTCTGTTAACCTGCAGTGATTATTTTTGCTAGCGCTGTTTTGTTATTGCTTCGTTTTTGATAACGGCAAGTTTAAGTGAGCAACGTGCAGCTTTGAAATTTTGTTTTCTACTCAGCAAAACTGCTGCTAAAACTGTTTTAATGTTGAAAACAGCTTACAAAGATGACGCTATGGGAAAAACTCTAGTGTACGAGTGGTTCGATCGGTTTAAAAATGGTGACATGTCGATTGATGACAAACCTCGTTCTGGATGCCCATCAACAGCCCGAATCGACGACGAAAATGTTGAAAAAATTCTAGAGCATGTGCTCTTAAACCGTCGACAGACAATTGATCAACTGTCAAACATTAGTGGGTTATCTTGGAGCTCGGTTCAGCTAATTTTAACCGAAGATTTGGGAAAAAAAGGGTTGATGCCAAGTTTGTTCCGCGGGCTCTGACTGACAATCAAAAAGAACGTCGAGTTGAAACATGTCGTGCTTCGAAACAATAGCCTGAAATTGATCCAGATTTTCTGTCAAAGGTCATTACTGGTGATGAGTCATGGTGCTATGGTTATGACCCAGAAATAAAGCAACAGCCAAGCCAATGGAAGACGTCATTGTCACTCCGTCCAAAAATATGTCGTCAAGTCAAATCAAATACCAAAACAATGCTCATTTGCTTTTCTGATGCCAAGGGCGTCGTTCATCACATCAGACCGTCAATCAAACCATTTATTTGGAAGTTTTAAGAAGATTACGCAACAGAGTTCGTAAAAAATATCCGATTTGTGGCAGACAGGAGACTTGTCCTTCCACCACGACAATGCACCAGCATACACAGCTGTCTCTGTGAGGCAGTTTTTGTCTAAAAATGGCATGGTACCACTGTCCCACGCACCTTACTCGCCTGACCTGGCTGCGTGCGACTTTTTCTTATTTCCACGCATGAAAAGGGGCATGAAAGGGCACCGATTTGACAACATTGAAGAGGTCAAGAAAAAAAACGATGGAGGAGCTGTCAGCCATTTGTAAAATGTTTAGAACAGTTTTGCAATGGATAGTAATCTGAAAGGGTTAACGTTGTTTTGTAAAAAAAATTGAAAATACAGTTTTAAAAAAATAATTCCGGCATTTTGGGTACCCCCTCTTATAACTATGTTCTGTGTGTGATAACTGTATTTTTTGTTTGTGGAATGTGTACTTTATGAGGCGGAGATTAGAGACCGTCTCTGCATTCGCCTTGATGGCTGCGGGAAACTGCCTGAAAATTGGAGTCAGGACGACCGGTACGCGGGATGCTGGGCTCGTGCCAGGTCTTGTTGTACCTCCCCCGTCCAGTGTGAGGTGCCTCAGGCACACTGGCGGATGCTTTCCACATACATTGCCTGCGGACAGTACTCGGAGTAAAGTGGAGAGACAGACTGAACAGCGAGACTGTTCTGTCCAGAACGAAATGCCACAGAGACGACTCCGCTGGCTTGGACTCTGAAAGACTACCGTTTAGTCATGCTCGGTTGCATTCCTCATGTTAAGAGACCCAATGCTATATTCCTGTAAACGGTACTTGGAGAGCGTTGACATAGGCACTGACAATTGGGAGGCTTGCGCCAGCATAAGACCTGTAAGGCCTCATCACATAGTTGACAATGTGTCGAAATATCACGATGCATGGCTGGGTAAATTAAACAGTAAAATTTTTGCAACATAAAGATTGTCCGTTCGTTCCGCGTTTGACAGATGGGCCAAGGTATGCTACGTCGCCATTGGACTAACCAATCACAAAAGAAGATGCGGTGTATTCAAACCTAGTAATAACTGAGTTACCCCACAGTCACTACAACTGTCATTTGTGAAGACGCTGTGGCCAACGATGACGATTTTCAGATATTTAACAGGTTACTGTTATTGAAGTGCTGTCTGACTTCAAGTATTTTGAACTATATGTCAAAAAAAACTTCTGGAACTAAAAGGTTCTGATGTTCTCCATTTTCTACTAATTTCGCCTCTAACTGCCAAATATAGATAATATGTCACATTTTCAATTAAAAAAATTTCAAAGAGTCATAGCATTTTCTTAATCCATTTCTGTCAATCCATGCGAAAACCTAAAAATTTCTAGGCAGTCTTGAGTATGAGAAAGCGCAGATTATTTTTGATACAATATCACCAAAATCTAAATTTTGTTGCAAGTAGGTTCGCTATCATTTAAAGACCTGTTAAACAGAAATGTCTAGTTGGATAGAGCCGGGTGAGGATATTGGGCAAGAAATGGAAAGGAATTCGGCAATGGCTTTTCGAAGGAACCATCCCAGCATTCACCTGGAATGATTGCGGCAAACCATGGGAAAAGGATATATCGATTGCCGGATGGAGATTTCAACACACGACAGAATGATAGGCCCGAGAGTTACTGCTAACCAACTGAGCTCGTTAAGATTTCTTTGAAATACCTCCTAGAGCATAATACAGTTACTAATTGGAACAAATAGACTCTCTAATGTCGGATATGCCCGTAACATGAGCGTGATGAAAACATCGATTGGATTGATACTGCAGTTACACCTAATTCTACTTGACCAACGTGAACGGGTTTTTCAATGGTAAGGCGTTTTTGTGTCCACGAAACAGTCCTACAACGGTTATGTTTAATTTGTGACAAGATTTAATTCCACAGGTATGCGACTCGTTGCCAGTCCAATCACAAACGTGTTCCTCTTTTCGTTGGATCCAAGCAAAACGTTCGGGATGTTCAAAATTCTTAACCTTAAAGTCAAGATTACACCAATGTTACAAGTTCTGTAACTGAGGACCATTAACAACAGTACAAAATAGATGGAACCAGATTGGTACGACACTTTTGAATGCATGCATCATCTGCGGATGTTGGTTTGACTCTCCCATTGGAAGCGTGATATACCTGAGGACTTGCTATACCTGTGGACGGCTTGTTCTAGTTCTTAGAATGTCCGAAAACTAAGTGCTCTTTGTACTTCAATAGCTGTAGTGAATGTTAACTGCACTGTGTTGTTTTCCGTTTTGAAAGACATCATGGTCGATCCAAGTTTTGCGCCCCCACCCGACGGTTGGGTAATAATAATAGACAGTATTTTATATCTTCACTTTATATTTACTGTGGAGAGGTTTGGGATTTAACCTATGCATTTAATAATCTGCTTATCAGAAACTGTACACCACAATCTCTCCTACCCTGCCACCTATGTCCAAAATGGTGAAAATCCTTTTCATCGCCGACACTCGAATCAGCTGACTGCTTGCCAATCGACCTCAGCCAACGAGGCGTATTATCGTACCTAATAACTGTTGCTCTAATATTAACAATCGATAAGTTAGAGGACTAGTACACGTAAAAAACATAATTCATAAACAGAAAAGCGAAATTAAATATTACCACTAGTATTACTGGCGCAAACTGGGATGTAAAAAAGATGTCTGTACACACATATATTATTTCAAAATACTGCACGCAGTAAGGCGTATTAAGTATTAATGCTGGTACATTGGTCATAAATCAGTCAGGCAGCTAAAGTGTACTTGCGAATTAAGTTGGAGGTTAATCCAGAAACGCAAGGACATAAAATAAAGTTGCATACGGTGAGAGTGGGAGTTGGTTTTATGATTTCAAGATCATATGACTTTGGAGTTATTAATAAACTCTGGAAAAAACAGGGTTGTGTAATAAAACTACTGTTTAAGATGGAAACGTCATTTGGAAGGAAATCTGAGGTCACTCAGAAATTCTGATTTAAAGTTAGAAAGATATGTAAATATCGCTTAGACTAAGCAGCAGAATTGAGTATTCATTCAGTCTTCTCTGCTGTCTTCCTTGATAGTTCTAACCCCTTTCAAAATCAACACAAATACTTCAAATTTTGCACAGCAAACCCTTAGGGTTTAAATACGGATCAGCCAGATCAGGTCACGTGGTCATTACCTTTGATAATAAAAACTAATTTTTTGTCCCTAAAAATTAATTTTGTGTCACTTTTAGTGACAAAGCAATTTATTTTTGGCTTAAATTGGTCCTAAGATGTTTTTCAAAAGAAAAACTCAAGAAATAGATGAAATCAGGTCAGTATTTACGTTACCTGAATCTGCCTGTCAACTAACTGTGAACCATTACAAAACCCAAATAGGTCACTGGTTAGACTTGGCAGTAATATAAATTTATAGAACTCATAAAGCGAATTTAATTTTGAAAAAACACGACAGTTGTGTCAATTAGGATAGTGAGATAGACAAGAGACCAACCTACATTTTTTAGTGTCAATGGACACTATCCAACATATTAAGAAAGGACGAAACTTCTGACTTAAATCACTTCATTTGAAAAACATTTATAAGAAAAAAAGTTTTTTGAAAATCGTTCAGTGTAAGACGGGTGGAACTCACATCACTGGCTAAACGAAGGGAGATACGAAACAGTATTCGAATTACATTACTCTATTCACTGTTTTTTGTTCCAGTGCATCGAAATGGTCAATTTTCACGTAATACAAACAATAAGGAGGAACAAGGAGGAGAAACCCCCAATAACTATCTAGTCATAAAAAAAAATTTCGTTGCAAATACGGAGTCATTCAGTGCCTAACTCGAAAACCAATCATTAATTAACAGAAATGAAATTCGTCTAAAGCTAGGAACAATATGAGACAATTCGATGTTGTCTACCTAGCCAGGGTAATAGCAAAGGTACCATGCCTGCTGAGAACATGTATGCGTATGTATCTACGTCGACCTCCACTGTAACTGGTTGGCCTCAAGCGCTGTGCAGTCTTCGACGTCCTCGCTCAAGAGGTGATGCACTCTCATTGGTCGCCAGTCTCGCCTCTAGAGTCTTATTGGTTGGCCATGCAAAGGGAAGGGGAACGGGCACTTTTCTTTCGACAAGGCTTTCTGGACCGATAAGTTGCTACTTTAATCAATCTTCTCTCTCGCACAAGAAAGCAAATATTCTTGTCAATTAAAATATGTTTCCTTTTATAGAAAGATTAAAATTATGAAACAAGGTGAGCGGCTTCCAAAGTACCAATGAGCAAAATTAAATTAGCGGAATATATTTCCTCAGTAACCAGTGTACAATCTGAGGCCATATTTATCTCACGCTGCAAACGATTAAAACTTGTCGTGAAGTGTAGCAGAAATCGTATCAACAATAACAGCAACAGTAGATTGGCTATAATAGTATAATGGATTTAGATACAGTAAAGGAAATAAGACAATTCTGAGATAAGCGGGTAAAATTTCAACTGATTCCCGATGTAAGTACAATTCGAAAATTAGAAAAGCTTTAAACAAAATATCCATCTTCAAAAAGAGAAATCTTTTGGTTTCCAACATTCATCTGGTAGCCTACTCATACAGAACTATTGAAACCTTTTCATGTGAGTCACTATACTTTATGGAACTGACGCATGGGGAGTAGAAGAAAGAAGAAGAAGCAAAGCTTGTGGAATGTGTGGCTATGAAAAGATGCTACAAATTGAATGGATCAAATGAAATACTAAATGAGCAAGTTCGGGAAATTATGTTTCATTAAACATGTTTGTGGTAGAGTCTCACAGAAAGAACAGAATGCATGGTGGATCACATTTCAAAACATGTGGAAGTAGTTGATTTACCATTGGGTTAGCAGTTGAAGAAGAGAATTGCCGAGGAAGACAAAAATTAGCAAATATGAAGACGTAGGTTGGACGGGTACACTGACTAAAGAGATTTCTGGGAGTAGGAATATATGGAATATTGCATCAGACAAGATGCGAAACTAACAACAGAAACAATATCCTTAGATTAGACAACACCGTTAACATTCTATCATCATTGCGGGAAAATGCCAAAACTATAATTTGCTATTCAGTACCCAAATGGGAGGGGAATATTTGATTTAAGCTGGTTGTATCTGTGCATTCCCGTGCTTACCAGTGCGAAACGTACTTTTCATTTGCAAGAGATACGACTGGGTAATTTTTTTCGCAGTGTAACAAATGGCATGCGTGTTTTTACATAATGCTCATGTTTCAGGAACTGTTGAATCATTGATCTCCCGACTCAATGCACTATTATTCTTTCCAAAACACTCTTCATGCATAAGTGTACAATTTCATAGTCAAACTATTTTTAGCTCTAGATTTAAAAAATATAATTCCAGCATAAAATGCGCAAAGCTAATATTTAGACCAATGACATGTCAACTTTCAAATTATTTAACTCTGTATCGTATAATTCTGTTGGATAAATAACTGTTAGGAGTGGTCTATTTGGTTTAAATTGTATTTAGAAAATACAAGCAATGTATGTATGCACTGGCATGGCGTAAACACAGTTGAAACTATATGCTAAAAATGGCGTCCCTCAATGGTAAATTTTTGTTCCTCTGGTGTTGGTAATGTATTAAAATGGCCCTCTGTTGATATAAGATGATAGGGAAACATGGTAATTTTGTCAGATGACACAGACATGTGTTTGAAAGATCCATCTCTATAAAATGCAAATGATACCATGGACTTAATAAACAGATGGTTCAGAGCAAATAAATTATCTCTTAATATAATAAAATGGACTATTACCTCAAACCGCTGCAAAAATTTAAAAAAATAATAAAAAATAGAACGGCTATAATACGATGTCTAATTGGAAAGCATTCAACAAAATTATTTTCACAGAACACATAAATAACAATTTAAACAGAAGCAACACTTAGAAACTTCTTCAAAAAATTAGTTCTGCAATCTAAGAAGAACAGCCAATATATCTCACATACTGACAGGAAAATTATATATAAAAAATCGACAAGGACGATCAAATGTGAAGTTTGTCCTCACTTTTCTTTGATTCAGTGATGGTCGTACTGTTAATAAGGAATATTACCTGGAAGTTATGCGCTGTTTGCGTGAAACAACCCGTCAAAAATTTCCAGAATTTTGGCAAAACCACACATGTAAATTGCTCTCGCCTCGCTGGTTATTCGCGATTTTTTTGGTAAAAACAAAAAAATTTGTTTTGCCTCAGCCTCAAATTCGCCCGACATGGCCCCGTGAGAATTCTTTCTATTCCCGACGCTGATTAGAACCTTAAAAGGACGACGTTTTGCCACAATTGACGAGATAAAAACAGAATCGCTTAAGGGAGCTGACTGCTATACCAAAAAGTGAATTCCAGAAGTGCTTCCAAGATTGGGAAAAGCGCTGGTACTGCTGTATTTTATCTGAGGGGGATTACTTTGAGGGGTACAAAATTGATAGTGTTTAATAAAGAAATATTCTTAAAAAAAATTCACGTTATTTTTTGATCAGACGTCGTATATCTTTCTGCATTTTTAGTAGAAAATCCAGAACAATTCAGTTTCAGTGTAGCATACACACTAATAATACTAGAAATAAATACATATACCTGCAAATATTATTAATCATTAACAACTGTATAAATTGATTTCAATTATCTGCTAGTTCTTTATCTTATGTCCTCCCACAAGAAATAAAAATTTATATAAAAAACTGACAGCTTAACGTCGATGACAACGTAGTAATATGTGTTCTTGTGAAATTGACATAACATTATCCACACTGGAAAGGGATCAGAATTCGTTTTATAGCAGAAAGAGATTTACTTTTAACTACATTTTTATTCTATGATCCTCACTTTTTATTACACTAACATCGTTTCCATTTTCGTGTCAACAGCCTACAAATTCTTAGCTCTGCCTTTCAAACAAACTGTGATACGTTAATAGAGAATCTTCAGTATTGTTTTAACAAACATCATTTCCAGTTTTTTCGAAGTTATTCACCGATGGGTCTCTTAAAGATATTCCATTCGCAAATAAGCACTAACTTTTCAATACTATCCAATGCAATGGGAGATATAATAAATACATAAGGTACAGTACAGGTCAAAGAATTGATCCTTCAGAGACATCGTGTCTAGGTAACCTTACTTGTACTTACATCTTTCAGGGATAAACATTGCTTTAGATTGTTTAAAACCATTATAACTGAAGTCTTGCTGCGCAAAGTAGAACGAGGTAAGTGCGATTACCTTATTGGTCAGAATGCAAGTCATTAGACAAGACGTTCACTGCGCTGTTCACTGCGCTATATATCTTGTTAAACTAAATGAGCCCGACGTTAATTTTCTGCGAGTTATGTCTTCTGTCAGACAGACGTAAGGTTATGAGAGACTGAACAATTTGTTGAAAAATATTTTGGTAATACGTCCGACGCGTAATATTTTCCCCTCGGCAAATTAGAACCAAATTTCTACTGCTACACTATTCAGTGGAAGATACAGTACGTATATTAGGTACAGTACAGGACCAAGAATTGGTCCTTGAGGGATACCATGTCTAAGTATCCTTAGTTGTACTTACATTCTTCAGGGATATACATTTAAGATTTAGATCCCATTATACCTGATACGCAGAGCAATGATAGTAAGTTAATGCAAATGGAGCGAGGTATGTGCAATCACCTTATTGGTCAGGAGTCAAGTCTTTAGACAAGGAGTTTGCTGCGCTGGATATCTCGTTAAACTAAATGAGCCCCACTTTAACTTTCTGCGAGGAGTATAAGCCAGTTATGACTTCAGTCAGACAGACTAATTTTATGAGAACTGAGAAAGAAATTTTAATCATCTTGATTTTCATTTTTTTTTATTTTTTAAGAATGGATCAGAGAACGATCATTAAGCCTGATTTATGTTCCGTTCATAATGTGGATGACAGAAATATAAATGAAGTTAAATGTTTCCCAGACAAGTTTTCCCCTTTCGTCATGACAACTGCTCTAAGGATAGCATGTTCGCAATGTCATTACTGATCGCTGACCGTGCTAATAAAAATTGCTACCTTGGTATTACCAACACAGTACAGCGCCAAATTTAATCTTCACATGGCTCTGACTTATTGAACACGTTCTGCCCAAACACAGACGACCAAACCAGTTGATAGCATACGTAACTCGGTGGGCTGGGATTAACTTATTTCGAACTTTGGTCACGTGTATATACCAGTTTGCGATCAAATCTCTTCCTTGTACATATTCCCGGGGATTATTTCTTACTGTCATGTAATAGTATTAACATCAGTCGTGCACATTTTTCTTTGGATTGGATTTTGATGTTTCGCTTATTTTTTTTTCTATCTTTTGGTGAATTAAATAAAAATTATTAGACCTTAGTATTCAATATGAGTGTATTGCTTATATCAGAAGAGAGTATTTCATTTTATATTGTAAATGGAAAAATCTCACAATTCCTTTATATCATGTTGGTGTTAACGTCAAGATTCAATTAGATCTGTGATTATTATTATTATTATTGCTTTAAACATCTTTCTAAAGCAGAAGCGTTGTAAGTATCCCATTAAAATGAATAAATTGTAAACATCATAAAAATATTCGTTTTTAGATGACTTATTACTGAAGAAAATTGATTAAAGTTTTATAGATGTTTAAAAGGAGTGTGCATGTTCATTTTCAATTTTTAAGAAATGGGCTACTGAATTTATCGTGGTAACACATATTTCAAAGATGACACAGGTAAAGATGATCAAACTACAATCAAAGATGAAAAACTCTGAAGTGTGCATTATACGTTGGCGATGTATGACATAGCACAGTTGAGGATTTGGCACATCAGAAAAACCGAGCGTCGTGGGTGAGCGGTTAACGCTCTGGTCTCGCATTAGGGAAGACGCCGGTTCGAATCCTCATCCGGGCATCCAGATTTGGGTTTTCCATGGTTTCCCCAAAACACTCCAGGTGAATGCCGGGATGCTTCCTTCAAAAGACCATGGCAGAATTCCTTCTAGTTCCTAGTCCCCTATTCCATCTCGCCTCTAATGACCTCGGCGTAAAGCCATAAGCAAACAAAAACCACACACACACACACACGCATCAGAAGAAAAGGTTCGGTACATTTTACATCAAGAAATAAATACGAAAGAGCTTTATACTAGGTGGGTGGCCCTTTGGTTAAATGGTGGCCAAAATAAATGCAAAATCTAAATTCTTAACAATGTTTATTTATTTATTTTAAACCTGTCAATTTTGCGCTCCAATTTGTTACTGTGGATTGTATGTGAGTCGATTATTGGACGCCAGAAACGAAACATCAAAACTGCGGAAAACTTCCATGGCTCTGCACCAAGAAAGGCGAAGTCGATTTCAACAGTCAGACAAGTCATAGACAGGGTTTTCTTGCATGCAATAGGGATTCTTTTTATTGATTACCTCGAAAAGAGTAAAACAATAACTGGCGACTATCTCGCAAGTCTTCTGCATCAACTGTATCAAAAATTGAGTGTAAGAAACAATCATGTTTCATCACGATAATGCAAATGCCCACAAATGTGCTTTGGCAATGGAGAAATTGAGGGATTTGAAGTACGAATTGTTGAAAAATCCACCCTTCTCTCCAACTCGGCCTCTTTACAAGAAATTTGTGGTTGGCAAATGTTTTGAGATGGCTTCTAGAATAATACTTCCCGAAATAATCCTTAGAGTCGGTTGAGCATGGAGAGCAAGGAGCAGGATAATATTTGGTCATGGCCTTTTAGAAGGAACCATCCTGGCATTTGTCTATATTGATTTCAGGAAACCGTGCAAAACTGCGCAACCGGGAAAAGAACCCGTTCTAGAGAATGGCAGGGTCTAGCGGCATCCCCTCACCCACTGTGCTTGAAATAAAACGTTATTATTAGTATTAATTTATTAAATTCTGATTGCATACAAATCGTGGAAATCAGAACACACAGTAGTTTTCAATACACGAATTCTCTCTTTAAATTCTTTCACAGTTTGAGGTATTCTTCAGCACATCTCTCAATAATTAATTCTGATCTCTAACTGCCCGAATGAAAACTTTCCTACTTCGTTATACCTGGGATCAAGTGTTAACTTATTGTTTGGTCATCTTTCCACTTCTACGTTCTATTCTTGATTTGCGCGCTCGCATATGACATACCTGCATGTCAGTATTCTGATGTCTTCAAAATAGCTCCTTTATCAAATCACTTACTGGTTATGTTCTACCATGATCTCCAGAAACATAGATATCTTCTCCTAAGCATCCTCCTCCCAAATTCTGTATTATACTCGACCCATACTACCCTAATATATTGATGTTAGTGCCTGACCAAAGATTTGTAACCTGATTTCTTCCCTTCTCTGGAACGTCTCCTATTCACCTTCTCCTGTAGATGGAGATCTTGGAAACCTATCACTAACATCTACCCAGCACAACTTATCATCAAATGATCTTCAACAAACAATTACTCCTGCACCTTATAATAATAACCAAATTTTATTTTTCTTTCTATTACCTGATATGGTGACTGTTTTCCACTCTTTATACTATTTTGTTCTAAGCACGTAGATATTGTAACAGTCCTCAAACCTAAACTTAAATGGAATGGTATTTTATGAAGCACTGATAGTAAGCTAGAGTTTGGTTGAATATGATCTGGTAGGTTTGTTTTGCAATTTCCTATAAATCAATGTATATAGACTTTGTTTTATGAAAAGAAATTATTTAGAGGACATTTAATATGTTTAAGAACAGAATTATGCAAGAGAATTGCTTAAATGTTTGTAATTCCAAGTATTAATATAAGTTACTATGTCAAAAGGAAAATTTGCTACAGTTTAAAATGATTTCGGTGAATAATTTTGTGTTTAAGTTTCTATAATTTCCATTACTGACCATTTTGTATTGATTGTATATGATTATGTATTAATTCTGGTTGTTTTTAATATGTTTCAATTGTTTAAGTATTGTCAATATTCGAGAATTATCTGTCTGAAGCTTTTGAAGTGTTCTAGAAATTTCGATGTAGCTTATATAACGCAAACATCCGAGACAGAGAAACAGTTTTTTCGGCAAATTTTTCACCGACTCAATTTACGACGGCCAAGAACTTTATTGTCTGTTTTTAATCTTTTATACAAAATGTTATCATCCATACACAACCTAACCTATGATTAAATGCTAACAACTGAATCATTCATTAGAATAATGAAAATAAATGGTTCCTTGCAGACCGTAAAACAATAGCAGAGAAACAAAGTATATTCAACGTAGTTTCTCAATTCATTGAGGCAAGTTTTACTTGTCGTTCTGATTATTTCTGTTTTTTCTATAGTGACTTTGTCCCCCAGTCACGTGGACGTGTAGATGATTGCGGTGAGTATGTAACTGCCTGTATACGGTGGCTGTATTTCCGCGTTGACCCGGTCCAGACGGCGCCAGAGCCTGTCTCATCCAGATGAAGTGTGTTAGTCCTTATTGGTAAGGAAGTGACCGCCAGTGTAAGGACGCCCGGTCCCTGGCGCCGTCCTTCAATCCTGCAGCACTCACCACGCCGTGTTGACATAGCACTCACGACACGCGACCACCAAAATACGTAAATCATCTCTGCAAGCCGGAGCTCTAGAGTGAGGTCGCAGCTTCGGCCTGTGAAGACAACAGCCAACAGAAAGGATATCCATGATTATGGCGTAACGTCCTTAGGGATTGTGCACAAACTAAGTGGCTCGGTCTCGGGGGGAGGGGTTGGCTGGAATGCTACGTTGGTCTACGTGGGGGGAGGGGGAAGGGGTTCGAGCCAGCTTTTCGTTCATATTTAATTTGTCATAGTTAAAATGATATACAGGACACGCAACAGCATGTAAATATTTATTTCTGCCATTTAATTATCCCCGTATGTAATTTACGATAGTCTGACAAGAGAAAACAGTACAAAATGTCTTCTGGAGTCATTATGTGCTACGTGCTACGTGGGGAGGGGGGGGGGAGGGTAGAGGCAAAAGCCTCGTCGTGCTACGTGCGGGGGAGGGGGGTTCACAGGAGGCCACAATGGAGCTACGTGGTTTATGCACGCCCCTTTGGTTACCATAAATAACCTTTTTGTTTTGTCTTCCGTTTCGCAATTAAACGCTTTAAATCTTTATTTAAGACATCTTCAGTGCCCTAGAGCACTGGTCGGCTAACTTTAGAGGACATGTACGCAAATAATGTTACCCAACACAGTTACTTTTGATGATGTTTTATTACACTTTGCGTGACGCGTTTCGAGAACTCATTCCCATTTTCAAACGCTATATTAGTACATTATTAATGCATTTTAATGTGCGAGTGATTGTGTTTGTTTCTTGTTGGACTTTAGTAAAACTTTTGGAGTTTTCCTGGAAATAAAAATGTGGAATGTTGTAGTCTACTAGATCAAAAATTTGCAACTAAGTAGATATGGAATAATTATCTAGTCAAACTTACGTTTTTGAAGGTTTCTTAAAAACATGCCATCACAGAAACGTACACATACTCATTGTCATTACATTAAGTAAAGGTATTATGTACACTGTTTGAAAGTTAACATTATCTAACCAAATCAAAGATGATTCAGTACATCTAACATTGAAGAAACAAAGATAATATATGACATGATTAAGGATATATGTTATTATACATCAGAGGTTACTTAAGGTTTTGCAGATGTGATTGATATCTAATAAACAAAATTACATATACGTTGGGATTTAGCAAATGATGGTACATAATTTATAATAAAGTGTCAAAACATTTGAGAAAGGTCACAGAATCACTTTATAATTTTTCATTTAGTATAAAATCTTTAAATAATTTATGATGAAAATAAATTTCACATTCTTCCATCAAGTCCATATGGTGGCTTCTATTTAGGCGGTGGAATACCTTCAAATCTCTGTCAATGTCATTGAAAGGGTGACCAGTGTTGACCAGTATACTGTATATGTGGCTTGCAATAGCTGATTTTGGGTGTTGCCCGTTTTTGAAGGCATTAATGTGTTCTAGGTATCTATTGTGTTTGAAAATGGGAATGAGTTCCCGAAATGCGTCACGCGTAATAAAACATCAGCAAAAGTAACTGTGTTGTGGTAAAATTATTTACTTACTTGTCAATTGAAAACAGTTACAGACTTTCATAAGTCTATTTATTATGGATAAAATAAAAATAACTTTAGAGGTTAAAGAGCCAATTTCACTTTTAAAGCGGTCGAAAAAAATTTGTAAGAGCCATAGTCCTAGTCAAATTTTAATAAATAATTTTTTAATATAACTTATTCAATAATAAATACACCTTCATACATCCATATATGTAAATAACATATTTATAAATAAGTAGTATGTATTTTAACTAATGAGAACAGTGTGCTTGTATTTCCTTTGAAAGTCTTATGATGTTATATGCGTAACTTAACTTAGTCCACAACCCGAAGGTTGGTTGGATCCTCCAGAAGGAAGCATACTAAGCCATTTTGTCAGAGGTAGGACGGCCAGTTCCTTTCCTCTGGGACCTACAGTTTAACGTGGAATCCGAACCACGGAGTTATATGCGTAAATGATGTTATATATGTAATTTCAAATATGAATCCAAGTTCTCATGAGTTATTTGGGTTCTAAAGTTATTTTTAAGAAGGTTCATATTTGAAAACGTTTGTGTCAAGCCAGGCATATTAAGAACACCAAATGCAAACTTTTACAATTCGCTCTATGAATCCGGCAGGCTCTTACAAGTACTGAAGATAGTATCGTCTGTTTTATTTAAATTTTTGAGAACAGTTAACATGTACTTTCTAAATTCTTAAATACTATTGTCGGTAAAGATGTATGAAAAAATATTATCGAAGAGCCACATGAGACTCCGAAGCCGCGGTTTGCCGAACTCTGCCCTAGGTAAACATACAGGGTGTCCAGAAAAGGACTCCCTGATTTAAAAATTAAATATCTTGAAAACTAAGATCGATAGAGGAATGCAGTAAACGGTATGTTTATTGTGACAGCTATAAGAAGTGTATACAGCAGTGTGAAATAATAGTTACAAAAGCTGCTAACAGATGGCGCTGTATTCGCCATACGTAATGCCTAAATAGTGATCCGAAGCTCAGGGTAGTGCCAATGGTGAACATTTTGAAAACATTGTGATGTGATTGTTTGCAAAGATTGTTTTCATACGATTATTTCACTTATGTATGCTGATATGAGCTGTACAGCGTACAGTGTGCAGCGCCATCTGTTAGCAGCTTTTGTAACTATTATTTCACACTGCTGTATACACTTCTTAGAGCTGTCACAATAAACATACCGTTTATTGCATTCCTCTATCGATCTTTGTTTTCGAGATATTTAATTTTGAAATCAGGGAGTACTTTTCTGGAAACCCTGTATATACAATAATGTTTCTTGATTTGTATTTTTTGTAAAAATGTGAAATTGTCTTACAAGGGAAGGCCGCCAATTGTAAAATTCAGATTCAAATGATACTGTGAGTAATAATTGCCAGAGGAGTAATTCCGTTGCATTTAAATACTTTCTACGTATGTGTGTGTGTGTGTGATCCTCAACAAAACATATCCCTGCACCATATAAACATAGTCAAATTTTATCTTTCTTTCTATTACCTGATTTATTTATTTATTTCGTATGGCACAAAAATAGTAATTACATTTAATCACAATAGATAGAACCAAACATGGGTGTTTCTACAGACTGATGTCCAACTATTGCAGCCATTCAATTGCTCCTCTGGTTGCTTCGTGAATCTGATGCATTGTAGCACTGAATCTCCTAACGGCATTCTATGGCGATGTTGTGAATAATTTGCTGCTGGTTACCGCAGCCACAAGAAGGATTCTCTATCAATCCCAACTTGTACATCCAGTAGTTCCATCTCACTAGGTTCAGTGCCGTCCAGGTTTTCCTAAGAAGGTTGAATCCAGGAGGCTCTCGTGTAGGATCTTGGATTTCCGCATGTTTGTCGGGGTTGGAACTGATCCACTTAGCGCACCATGCTTTGCTTATGTTGAAGTGATTTTGGATCAGCTCTTGACCAAGCTTCCACGTTGAACACCTAGATTTTAGTCTATTTGGAGTTTTATGTGCGCAGTATGAATTTGAAGGTGTGGATACCTTAAGCATTTCTGCCATTCCATTTTGTCTTCGGAGACTTTGTGGGACAGAGAGTAAAGGCAGCCAGTAGTAGATACATATTTTACAGTTCCAGATATTGTTCTCATTGTGTCATTTAGCTGAATCTAAATCTTTTTTGTGTGACTGCTATTTAGCCAAACATTCACCAAGAATTACCTGATAATTCTTCAAAGTATTTTGATCTAAGCACGTAGATATCCTGGCCAAATATATATATAATTCCCGGCAATCAGTTTCAACAAATACATATACAATAAGTTTCTGAAATGCCTTTTGTTGTGGAAACACCGCTGGAATCGCGTTTCTACCCTCCAGTCCCCTGGTGAGGAAATGAACATCCGTCCCTCGACTGTAACGGTCCAGTAACGATATTTGTATTTCGTACCTGCCGCAGAAAATAATTATATTTTTATAATATAATATTGTTTAAGAACAGTATAATGAAGCTCGAAAGCGTCGATATTCTTTTTTCACAACAAACGACATTTAAAAATCTTATTATATGCATAATTGTTAAAACTGATTGACAGGAATTATTAGACGTTACTGCTTTGCCACATTAAACCTTTGGCCATGAGGTTTTATAATACACAATATAAATGAAATCTGAATTTTACAATTGGTGGCCTCCCCTTGTTATATTAAATATTGATTCATAATCTAAAACCGTAAGTATTTATGTAATCTAAGACAATTTAATCAGTTTACAAAAAATAAAAATCAAGTAACATTATTGTATGTGTATATATGTATATATATGTTACCTAGGGCAGTGGTTCCCAATTAGTGGTAAGCGTACCCCCAGGGGTTCTTCAGGGGGTACGCGCGGTAGTCTCTTGGCTAAGGTGATCACTAAAATAATTGAAAAAAATCCACTTTTATCAGCCAAAAGAAACATTACTATCACCCAAATATATTTTAAGATAAACTGTGTTTGTGTCGATTATATTATTGTAATCTTGTGAGAAGCACTCTACTGGGATAAACGAATTCATTTATTTATCATTTCAGCTGTAAGGGGTACGCGCGGTTGAGCTCCTTCTTGCAGTGGTACTCGGGAAAAAATAATTGGGAACCACTGACCTAGGGCATTGAAGATGTCTACAATAAAAACGGAACGCGTTTTGCATAAAAATCATTTGTTTAGTTGCAATACGGAAGACCAATAAGCAAAAAACAATATCTACTATATCTGATATACAAGCAAGTAAATTGGTATATTTTGCATATTTTCACTCCCTGCTCACTTATAGGTTCTTTGCCGATTTCGCCAATTGCTCCGACCTATGAGTGACACCGGTTGCACCGTGAGAAAATCGATAATATTGACGCTCTCAAATCCATTGAAACGACACATGTGTTCTTTCAGTCAAAAGACCTTCGAGATAAAGAACTTTGCAACTCGCAACTCATAGCCAGATGCCATTCAGATAGCAATCAGTTGTTCTGTAAGCACAATTTTGAAAGCATATTTTATTTTGTTCAATTGCCCCAGATTTGAATTGCAGTTATTAAGGAAAGACACAAAATTTCTTCCAATGGAGTTATTTAAATAAATATAATTTTAACAATCTTATTTATTTATTTGAGGATTAATATCACTACTTTCCTGATATTATTTCAGGTGAAAATTTATTCATTGTGAAAATATGAATCTACAGGAATTGGTACCCTCTGGCGACAGTCAAGAAAGTCCGCAGATGGCATGGGTAAACTCCGATAGTAAGACGACTTCCTGTCGACTCCAGATTCGGACAAATCTCCTTTTCATGAAGAAATCAGTGCATCAGCTCTCGAAGATGTTTTTTGTATGGCTTTACGGTTCTTCTACGTCTAGATCATTAGAGCCGGGAAAAGGACAGGGGGTAAGCAATGAAAAGGAATTTGGGCATGGCCTTTTGAAGGAACCATCGCTGCATTCACCTCGAGTGGTTTGGTGAAACCATGGAAATCCCAAATCTGGATGGCTGGACAGGGATTCGAACCCTGGTCCTTTCGAACGCGAGGCCAGAAAGAACATGAAATCGGAACGAGCAGGATCAGAGACAATCTGGATCAGTGGTGCCATTGGAAGAGTTGTGAGAGGTCTGTTTTCAACTCTGGATCTCCACGAAAGTGAAGACCGATACTGTTCTCTCACCACAGCAAAATTCAGTTCTGACGACCGAGGAACTACGTGGACTTGTGGCAGAACGAAGAACAAGGGTTTATAGATTACTCTCTGTCAGTAAGAGGTTGCTATGGTAACAGTTGGCTATCAACGAGAGCTAGCGTGGGAGCATAGACACGAGTTGGAACGTGAAGTTATTGATAAAAGAACCTGCAATCTTCGGAGTTAAAGCATATGGTTGAACTTTAATAAATGTTAATTAATCGTCAGACAAGTTTACTCATTATTTAAATAAAAATTTAATAAAGTAAAAATCAAATCGGCACGAACTACAAATGAAAGGTGACATCGGAAGAAAAGCAATATAAAGTAGAACAACAATCTTCATAAAAAGATAAATACGACCGAACACAAGAAATACGACATGAAGTGTGACACGAAATGCGACATGGCGACCGTGACAGGACATTGGGATTTTGTTTTGTTCTGTGTGCTATTATTTATGAGAATGCAAATTGTGATCATTTACTGTAAAAAAGATCCCGAAGAATGCGAAGTTCTTACGTCCAACCTCATATAAAGTTTACCATAATTTTTTACTTTTAAATATATGGTAAACTTGGGAGGGGTTGTGGCAGAACGAAGAACAAGGGTTTATAGATTACTCTCTGTCAGTAAGAGGTTGCTATGGTAACAGTTGGCTATCAACGAGAGCTAGCGTGAGAGCATAGACACGAGTTGGAACGTGAAGTTATTGATAAAAGAACTCTGCAATCTTCGGAGTTAAAGCATATGGTTGAACTTTAATAAATGTTAATTAATCGTCAGACAAGTTTAATCATTATTTAAATAAAAGTTTAATAAAGTAAAAATCAAATCGGCACGAACTACAAATGAAATGTGACATCGGAAGAAAAGCAATATAAAGTAGAACAACAATCTTCATAAAAAGATAACTACGACTGAACACAAGAAATACGACATGAAGTGTGACATGAAATGCGACAGACTCCCGACTTAGAAGATGCAGTGCTTGCTCGGGTGTATGGGGCGCCTGCAATCAGCACTCGATCAGTCGCACGTGAAATGAATGTTTCACAGAGTATTACGGGAAATGCAGCTACACCCTTACCATCCACAGATAGTTTATGCTTTGATTCCTGCTGACTTCGTACTTCGTGTCATGTTCAGCTAATTGTTTTGCTATATTTTACAGTCAATCATCACTTCCCTGCGTATGTACTTTCCACAAATGAAGCCTGTTTCACCAGAGAATGAATGCTAAATAGTCGTAATAGTCATGTTTGGGCCGATGAGAAGAGCCATCAGTACAGTTGTGAAGATCCATCGATACAGATTATCAGTCAACCTGTGGGCAGGCATAGTCAATGACTACTTTTTTTTTTTTACTTATGGCTTTATGTCTCGTCGACGTCGAGGTCATTAGAGGCTGGATGGAGCTGGGAACAAGGAATGGGAAGGAATTCGGTCTTTCAAGGAAGCATCCCGGCATTCGCCTGAAGTAGTTTGGGGAAACCATGGAAAACCCAAATCTGGATGCCCGAACGGGCGTCCTCCCAAAATGCGAGGCCAGAACGTTAACCGTTCACCCACCACGCTCGGTCAATGATTACGTACTAGTCCCGTTTCTTCTTACTCCTCGTTTAACTGTACCAGTGTACACAGTTTTTATCAGAAAGATGCCCCCCAGGTTCCTGGAACATATATCAGTTGCTATTCGTCAACGGATGTGGTTCCAACATCATGGAGCTCCACGCCAGATTTGGACCGAGGGTTCGGGAACACCTGGATCAGTCATTCCCTGAAAAGTTTATAGCCAGAGGAGGTGCTGTTCAGTGGCCAGCATCTCCATCTGATATCACCTTACTTCTTCTTGTAAGGAAGGGCCATGTGAAAAGTTTAGTCTACCAAACACCTGTCGAGACTGAGCAGGGTTTCCTGGTAAGAATTCTCGCTGACTGCGGCACTTGTCAAACGACACCGGGATATTAGGACGGGTAACGAGAGAACTTGGTGCTATGATGCCACTCCTGCATCGACGATGGGGGACGCCAGTTTTTAACAACTGCTGTAAATGTAGCAGCCTGTGAAACTTGTGCAAGTAAATGGAATTCATAATTACTGTACCGTATACAGGATTTTGTGTGTCTATAACATCAAAGTTACTTGCGCCGTTACTAGAACATCAACAGGGGAAATTGTCTGAGGGTATTGGGGAGTATTCGGCAGGAATTCTGTTTGTCATGATCAGGGTTTGGGAGTCTGGGCCCTTAACAGAGCGCTAAGCGAGGCTGAGGCAGAACTTGAATAGATTTTCACTTATAACTTTCGACTCGGTTTCTCTCCGGACCAGAGTCCCTTACCTCAAATCGATAGATTTACCCTTCTGGATCATCCCTGAAAGTTACTAACAACCATCACGGAAACTCTTTGCCTGTTGGGAAAGTGGAGGTATTGGCTGTCACCGGCCCCTGGAGACGTACGCCGGGAAGTTGCTACTAGCGTGGCAAGGCTAAACCGCGTTCCCACGATCTCTTGTAACAGAGGCGGGACGGGACGGGACCTCATTAGCCGAAGTGTAGGGACAACCGCGCGCCGCAGGTTAGCCCTCGCTTACCTCGCCGCCACCTCCCCACTACGTTGCCTAGTGTCCTTTGGCACAGAGCATTTCACAGCAACAGGAGTACTGCGCACCGCTGCTGCAAACCGATGACAACAGCGCACGTCTACACACGCCTGTGCTGTTTACCGACACAGAGTGGGTAACTGCATCTCATCTCCGCTAGCAGAGGCGGCCCTGTTCCCATGGCGTGTTACTGAGTATTCGTCCCGTCCCGTCCCGCCTCCGTTACAAGAGATCGTGGGAACGCGGCTTTAGAGTGAATGAAGATTTCCGACACCCTCTACATGGCTATACATCAGCGCCATCGAGACTAAATTCCCGATCAAGCTTCCTGCGGACTTCAAAGCCACTAAATGGAGCACCAAGCAATGAAAGACTATTGGCTTGGGAGAAGAGAGTGCAACATGATACCGAGTGGATCACGCCAAAAGAGGGTCCACCACCTGGGTCTGAACAACCATGGCCCATATGGAAGTCGCTAAATAGGTTTCGAGTTGGAGTTGGCCGTTGCAAAGATACTCTTGCCTCATGGGGAGACCTGGGAGAACAGCCAGATACCACATGTTCGTGCGGGGAGAGAGAAACCATGGTACTTCTGCTGTCTTGTCCACAAATTGGAATGAATGTATCCTAATTTGACCTCCAGTCAGCTACTGACAAAGCCATCGCAATGGCGGAAAAACTACCTCATAGTTGATGCTGTCATCGACACGAAAAAGAAGAAGAAGAATGATCGTCGTCCATCGTCGAACAACGCCAATGATTATCTTTTTAGTCTAAGTAACGCGCTGTTAGTGTTTGTGCTGGTTTACATATCGGTTTTGGCCATCGAATGCATCGGTCGGAGTTTCAAAGCCGCATCGAGATAGTGACTGCAGAAAACTGTTGTCCCCGAGCAACCACTCAAGGCGAACTCATGGAAGTAATGCGTATAAAAAGTGATTGATGAGGCCTCGGTGCGACAAAGGCAAGGCAACTCACGAATTACCTTAGGATAGAGAACGCCGTGTGACTGATTCACTCATTACCGATAGCCGTGAGTAATAACGTAGTCCAACAGGGTCATTAGAAACCCGCTGACAAATTGACTGAGGTTGATGGCTGACCTCAGAATTCGCTTTTTTTTATCATTGCTTCCTGAAACCACGGACGAAAGATCTTAACGTTCGGACCAGGTGGATACTCGCCCGATTCACCGTTTGCTTATTCATATTAAGTTTTAGATTGCTTTCTTGAATTTCTCCAACTGAATGCCAGAACGATTCCGTAAAGGCCATCTCCAGTTTCAGCTGGTCATGGCAGTGTAAGAGCTTGCATGTTGGCCTCGTACAGTAAGGTTTAATCTTTCGTGTCCGACCTCCGGCATGGGTAGTTTTATTTAATTGTTGTTCTCGTCCTGCATTTTCAGCACTTGGTTGACGAAATGAATTGTAGATATTGAATGATAAATAATTGAGAGAATCACAGTAATACTTGAGCTAGCTGTGTGGCCTAGTAACTAAATCTCATTAAGAAAAACAATCTTTTCACTTAGCCTACACGTTTCACTTATTCAAATGAAAAGGAGCAGATGAACTATATTTTAACCATGTTTCTTGCGCGATCCTTCTGTCTTCCTCTCCGTTAAGAGTCATATTTTGGAAACAAACAAAACTGCAGAGGTTTGCATTTAGATGACCTAATACCTCAAAAATCGTTGAATTGGCGTCAAAAAATGTAAATATCACAATAACTTGAGCTGTTTGGTTTTGAATAACGCCTGTCTTCTGATTTTATTTTCTTGGTCCTTATAAGTTGGTACAGTATTGGTTTCAGAGATCTTGTTACATTCTCTACTTGATTTCAGGTAATTTCATTAAAATTAAATCTTGATAAAACGTATTACAGTGAGTTTAAAACAAAAAATTATCCGTAGCAAGATTTACGTAGAAATTAAAATATAACACAATCTTGGAATCAAAGAGTACATAAATTCCTTTAATTCAAACTGATGTTAAAGACAGTTTGGAAAAATAATAATAATAAAAAAATAAACAGCAGATATTGAAATAAAGAACAGTTGTACTCCTCTTATTTTTGATCAGTCATGTCTTGTGCAATAATTTTTGGTGGTAACCTTCACTAAATAAAAAAAAATGCGGAAACGTGCTATAAGTAACTGTGTATGGTAAAACCAAGAACTTCTTGTAGACAACGTTTAAAAAAGCTCAATATTCTTACTATAATTACACGGTACACATTGAAGTCCAAAATTCATGGGATAAGAAGATGTATATATCCAGATGGCGATAGTATCGCGGAAGAAATTTATAAATTTGCCGTGCAGTCTTGTGGCTTTCATTTATACTCTATTGAGTCGTGTGAAACGCTTCCTGACGTGATTATACCCTCTTGCTGTGTATTAACACAATTTGAACACGGAACGGTAGTTGTCGTTAGACGCGTGGGACATTCCATTTAAAAAATTGATCGTGAATTCAACAATCCTCGATTCACTGTGTCAATAGTATGCGGGCACATCTAATCTTCCCTGTTACGTTCCTCTGCCTAATGACCGATATCAGCGACATCTGCGTCGAGTAGTCAGTGTTAATGCGTCAAAGAACAGCAACGCTCAATGAGGTACATACAACAGACGTGTACGTGCGGACAGCACAGCGTTGGTGGGATGTGGCAGCAGAAGACCGCTAATAAAGGGTCCGGCAATAAAACCTCCCTCATTTTAATGTGTTGTCACATAAAAACTAAATATGATAGAGAATAATTACTTTTATTTATGAAAAATACATACTTTGTCCATTTTTAATTATTTGGTTTTAAAAATTATATCTGCCCTCCATTGTTGACACATTGACAAAGTCTATCCAGAAAGTTCTCCAAACATTTTCGCGTAATTTCTCTTGGAATGGCTGCCAATTCTTGGGTAATGGCCTCTTTAAGTGCTTGCAGTGTTGTGGGACGATGTTTGTACACTATAGGCTTTAAGTGTCCCCAAAGATTGGTGAATGTTGCATAGACACACTCACACGCGCCAAATTTTCCGGCGTTGTTGCAGTCCGAGGACGGCCTGTAGGTTTTTTTTTAGTGCTGAACCTGTCTTTCTAAAGTTTGACACCCACAGTTGAATAGTTTTTCTATCCGGGACACGATCATTTTGGCCAAGTTCGAATCGTCTCCGAAAATCTGAGAACAACTGTTACGAATAAATTCGTTCACAACAAACGCACGATGATCACCAAGCCATGACATGGCGCACACTGAAAATGGCAGGTACACCTCTTTAAAACAAAACACATTCCACATCAGTATCGGCCGGCCTCGGTAGCGTAGGGGCTAGAGCACTAGCTCCACGTGCCGAAGGTCGCCGGTTCGAATCCGGCCGCGGGCATGGATGTTAAGTGTTGTATGTCTGTGTGAATGTCCTGTCCGTCCTGTGGTGTCTATACATAGGAAGCATAAACGCACTGGAGAAACTGAATTCACATGAAGAGATATCATAAAAACACATTGATCTGGCTGAATGGCTTAGTCGCCGAAAGCCATATAAATCTTATATATATATATAAAAATAGACGTGTTTTTTCCTATATTTCACTTTTCAGCCACCACTTCCTAGCACAGATCACTGATGTTTGTGGGTGGAAGTAGCATGGAGTTTCCTGTCGTGCACAACGTTGGCCGAATGTCGATAGCTGTGGGGATGTGGGAGATATAATGATTAAAGTTGGTCAGTGCAGGGCGTTTTCATATTTCGACCAAAAATTCGTATCTCCGTATACTTCTCTTTCCTGCCACAACTACTTAACATAGACTTTTGGTGTTTGTGTGTGGTAGTAGAATCGTCTTTCCTGTCGTGCACTATGGTTGTTAGATGTCGGTAGCTATGGGGGTGTGGGATAAATGGGGGTTGAAAGTGGTCGACCTGTGGCAGTTTCACACTTCTGCCAAAGACAAAAGTGTCATGGTGTATCACTTTTCAGCGAAAACTATAGATCACAGATAACTGGCGTTTGTGTGTAGTAGTAGCAGCACAAAGTCACCTTTCGATCACAACAGCGGCCGAATTTCAGAAACTGTGGTACTGTGGTAGATATGGTGGTTGTAAGTGGCCGACCAAGGAATTTTCGCATTTCGACTGTCTCCGCATATGCCACTTTTCTGCCACAACTACATAGCATAGAGCATTGGTGTTTATGTTTGGTAGTAGAATCGTATCTCATGTAGTGCACTATGGTTGTTAGATGTCGGTAGCTATGGAGGTGTGGGAGAAATGAGGGTTGAAAGTGGTCGACCTGTGGCAGTTTCATACTTCTGCCAAAGACAAAAGTGTCATGGTGTATCACTTTTCAGCGAAAACTATAGATCACAGATAACTGGCGTTTGTGTGTAGTAGTAGCACAGAGTCACCTTTCGATCACAACAGCGGCCGAATTTCAGAAACTGTGGTACTGTGGTAGATATGGTGGTTGTAAGTAGCCGACCAAGGAAATTTTCGCATTTCGACTGTCTCCGCATATGCCACTTTTCTGCCACAACTACATAGCATAGAGCATTGGTGTTTATGTTTGGTAGTAGAATCGTATCTCATGTAGTGCACTATGGTTGTTAGATGTCGGTAGCTATGGGGGTGTGGGAGAAATGAGGGTTGAAAGTGGTCGACCTGTGGCAGTTTCATACTTCTGCCAAAGACAAAAGTGTCATGGTGTATCACTTTTCAGCGAAAACTATAGATCACAGATAACTGGCGTTTGTGTGTAGTAGTAGCACAGAGTCACCTTTCGATCACAACAGCGGCCGAATTTCAGAAACTGTGGTACTGTGGTAGATATGGTGGTTGTAAGTGGCCGACCAAGGAAATTTTCGCATTTCGACTGTCTCCGCATATGCCACTTTTCTGCCACAACTACATAGCATAGAGCATTGGTGTTTATGTTTGGTAGTAGAATCGTATCTCATGTAGTGCACTATGGTTGTTAGATGTCGGTAGCTATGGGGGTGTGGGAGAAATGAGGGTTGAAAGTGGTCGACCTGTGGCAGTTTCATACTTCTGCCAAAGACAAAAGTGTCATGGTGTATCACTTTTCAGCGAAAACTATAGATCACAGATAACTGGCGTTTGTGTGTAGTAGTAGCACAGAGTCACCTTTCGATCACAACAGCGGCCGAATTTCAGAAACTGTGGTACTGTGGTAGATATGGTGGTTGTAATTGGCCGACCAAGGATATTTTCGCATTTCGACTGTCTCCACATATGTCACTTTTCTGCCACAACTACATAGCATAGAGCATTGGTGTTTGTGTTTGGTAGTAGTATCGTATCTCATGTAGTGCACTATGGTTGTTAGATGTCGGTAGCTATGGGGGTGTGGGAGAAATGAGGGTTGAAAGTGGTCGACCTGTGGCAGTTTCATACTTCTGCCAAAGACAAAAGTGTCATGGTGTATCACTTTTCAGCGAAAACTATAGATCACAGATAACTGGCGTTTGTGTGTAGTAGTAGCACAGAGTCACCTTTCGATCACAACAGCGGCCGAATTTCAGAAACTGTGGTACTGTGGTAGATGTGGTGGTTGTAATTGGCCGACCAAGGATATTTTCGTATTTCGATGAAAGGCATGTGTCTCCGCAGATTTCACTTTTCTACCACGACTACATAGCATAGAGCATTAGTGTTTATGCGTGGTAGTAGAATCGTGTCTGTTGTTGTGCACTATGGTTGTTAGATGTTTGTAGCTATGGGGGTGTGGAAGATATTGTAGTGAACAGTGTGTCACTCCACATTTTATCATATTAATAGGACCAAAGTGTGAATGGAAAGGTTGGTTGGAGAGACAGGGTATGCCACCTATTGACGGAAAGATGTGTTCTCTCTTTTCATGGCGAACGGTGGGGGTTGGCAAGTGGCTGAACTCCTGATTGGCAGATGGAATTTCGCCCGCCAAAAGAGACAAAGGGTGCGTCGGTTGCCGGAGAAGGACGACACTGGGGCACAGGTGCCTGCCCAAGCAACACCTCTGTGCCAACTCTCTGTGGATGCAGACCAAGAAGCGGTGTAAAGTTATAAGTGTGTTTTTCAGTGGGAAATAGTGCAGTGGTTAAACTTAAAGTTTAACTAAGTTTATGGTTGCTTGGCGCCGCGGTTGGACCTCCGGATCGACTAAGGATAGTGATCTAGTGCATCTACACAACATCATGCACTTGAGAAGGTGAATATAACATTACCACTGAATTGTTTAGGAATCAAGACTCCCGTAAACGTTCCTGGGTGAAGCGATTCACAAAATAAGAAGTTCTCATGTCCAGTAAAATTGTTTATAATGAGCTAGTCGGACAATTTGTCTTGAGTCAACAGCGTGTAAACATAAGTCTCATGTAGGGTGGCGCCCATGGTATAAAATGTTGTTATTTTTAATAATTATTAAAAAAGAAGGTGAATGTCAAATTTTTTATAATTAAATTCATCAAGTTTCATATGTGAAAATAAATGTCTAGTTAAGTTTGTGAATCTTTTGTTCAGAGCAAATTTGACCCATTCCCCGCAAAAATGAGATGCTTATGAAATATCAATGTAAGAAGAATTGATCTAATATTAAAATTAATGTGAATATAAAAAATTAAATTTCCATAATTATCATTGCTATTTAAGCACAGAGACGGTCGGACCGTCACAATATGGGGGATGAAAATGGTCGACGAGCGGCAAGTTCATATTTCTGCCAAAGACGCATGTGTCACGGTGTATCACTTTTAAGTGAAAACTATCAATCGCAGATCACTGGTGTTTGTGTGTGGTAGTAACACAGAGTCTCCCATCGATCACAACGTTGGCCGAAATTCGGTAACTGTGGGAGTTTGTGAGATATGGTGTTTGAAATTGGTCGATCATGAGTATTTTCGTGTTTCATCCAAACACTTGTGTGTATCCGTAAATTTTACCTTGCTGCCGGAACTACATAGCGCAGAAGACTGGTACTTGTGTGTGGTAATAGTATCGAGTCTCCCATCGTGCACTAGGGTGGTTAGATGTCTATAGCTGTCAATATGAATTCTTTACAATCACGAACGAAGTCGTGGGTACCAGCTAGTATTAAAAAAAAAAAAAAAAAAAAAAAAAAAAAAAAATCAGTATCCTCACTACAACCCGCACGCCGGCTACGTGAAATGTGGGAGGTTTTATTGCCGGACCCTTTAAACGCCATCGGCTGCAACCTCTCTCTTGAGCTCGTTAACATATCGGTTGGACCCTGGAAAAATGTTGCGTTGTCAGATTAATCACGATTCCAGCAGGTACGAACTGATGGTACGGTTCGAGTGTCGCTTCCCACGACCTGTATATTTGCCGGCCGTGCCGGTCCGACTATCAAAACGGGCAGTGGAAAGTGAGCCATCTATTATTGCGGAGATGGCGCAGCTCTACCTATCGCCCAGTCGGTATGATCAAAGGCCCGGTTAGTGATACATTGTTGCCACCTGTGTCCAAGAGAGGTGCGCACCCCTCCTCTCTTGCTGTCCAGTAGGCAATAGGCAACGTGGTGGCGAGGTGGCGAGGGCTTGCCTGTGGCGCGCGCTGATTCGTACATTTCGGCTGACCTGGCGCGGCCTATAAAACCACTGGACGTGGGAAACGACCTTTACATGACCATGAATGTAGATCGTCAGGAAGGTACTGTGCAAGCTGGTGATGGCTCCATCTTGGAATGAGTAAAACTATACCAAGCATTCACTAGAAATGCTTATCTTCATCTTGCTGAACCATTTGCAGCCATTCAAGGGATTTATGTTCCCAAACAACTATGGACTTTTCGCCACGTGACTTGGCCGAAATCGTTCACGATTGGTTTGAGGAACGTTCTGGATAGTTCCAGTTCGAATGATTTGGCCACCTAGATCGCAAGACATTAGTCCAATCGAACAGATGTGGGACATGATTGAAAGGTTCATCTGCGTCTTGCGTAGGCAAATTTTCGCCGTTAAGGATGGCTGGTGAGGAAGTACGGCTGAATATTTCTTCGTGGAACTTCCGATTACGTCTTGAGCCAACAACACGTCGGCAAGCAGAATTTGCCTGGTAAAAGAGGGTCCCATACCATATGAGGGGGTATCCCAAGATTTTTACATAACTTGTTTGACGTACTTACTGAACTACTAACCGGAAACTCAGACAACTCCTATCAATGCTGAATTTAATTAAAAAAAAAAATTACCTTTAAATGCAGAAATTATAAAGCTAAAGTAAATCGTACATTTTATTTAATTTAACTAGAGAAAACTCTGCTTTTTATTTGATTTTGTTCTCTCTTTATTTCCCAATTAGTTTATTATTTATGAACTACATTTATAGTTTTATTATTTAATGAGCAGATAAATAAATTTATCGGGTTTCCCATTTTACGGCAAGTACATACAAGGAACCATGAGAAAAGCATGATTATTTAAAATTAATCCCATAATACCTTAACGTTTGTCCTTGTGCCTTATTTGTAGTTATACGGTTGCGCTCTCATATTTGTTTTTAATTGCACTTTCTTCTGTTAACGCCAGAGAAATGATGCTTCAAACATGAATTCATTTCATCTGCTGGAGTTGATTCTGGAATAACTCGAAATGTTTGTCGAAAATCTCCAGAAAGTGTAACTAATGCACCTCCCATTAGTTCTTAATTTTTTTTTTTTACTTATGACTTTACTTATGAGAAGGAATTCGTCCATGGCCTTTTGAAGGATGTATTCCGGCATTCGCCTGGAGTGATTTGGAGGAACCATGGAAAACACTAATCTGGATACCCAGACCGGGATTCGAACCCGCGTCCTCCCGAATGAGAGGCCAGAGCGTTAACCATTCACCCATCACGCTCGGTTTCTTAATTACCTCTGAGATCACCTACTGTTGTATCTAATGTTTCGAATGGCTTTTTATGCGCCATTTTACATTCTTCCGAAAAGATTACTTTACACTGTTTTCAAAGCTAACCTCGCCCTGATGCTCTCGACACATTACAAACTGGAAATTCTTGTTCTGCAGCATTTAGTGGCAGTTTAAAAGCTCTCACCATGGTTTACCCTGTTGCTGAGTACTGTGCTCCAGTGTGGCAACGTAGTACTCATACTAGAAAAATCGACGTCCACCTGAATGAGTGTATGAGAGTAATAACTGGCACCCTAAAATCCACCCCAGTCCCCTGGTTGCACCTGATCAGCAAAATACCACCTCCAGAGATAAGACGCCAAGAAGCAACGGCACGTGAGTGGATAAAACTACACCATCCTGATCATCCACAGGATCTCCCAATCCACGAGGTTCTAAATAACTTACCACCCACTCGTCTTAAATCACGAAATTCGGTATGGCAAGATGTATTTGACTTTGATGTCATGGAAAAATGGCGACAAAGCTGGAACTCCACATCTGTAAAACATTCAGATATTAAAGATCCCACAACTGGACTTCCAGGATTCCATCTAAATAGAGACCAGTGGGTCAAACTAAATCGCCTAAGAACAGGCCATGCGAAATGCAACGCCATACTGTATAAGTGGGGTCTTCAGGATTCTCCTGCATGTGACTGCGGTGCTCCTTCCCAGAGTGTGGAGCATATTATCAGGGAATGCCCTCTACGGAAGTATGATGGACCATATGAAGATGTTTTTGGAGCTACAAGTTCCTTCTTAGAATGGCTGGAAGAATTAGACATCAGCTTGTGAACGCTACCAACGTTCTTGTCATTGTATATATTTATTATTGTATTAGTTGCTTGCCATACGATAAAAAAAAATAAATAAAAGCTGTTAGTCCTCCTTGCATTAATGTTTCTGCAGTTCTAGATAATGCTAATGCAAGCGCAATCTCTTTTTTGGCGCGAGTTTCAGCCAATATTAAACTTATAAATAATGACTGCCCGCACCTCCTGGATTACTCCACCAATACCTCTGTTTACAAGCTCCAGGATTAAATCACTAGCTTGTTTTTGATTTTGTATTAACAATGGTTTGTTTTGAGCAATGTATTGTAATAATTCCTCAACAATATAATATTAATTTAAATATTTCAAAATTCAATGTTTCGATTCCATCTCTTCATAGTTCTTGCATTCCGAGTTAAACTAAAGTTTGATTGCTTATTGTTAGGCATTTTTCGTCTAAACGAATAAGTGCTTGATTAAACATCTCTTCACTGAACTTGATATGTAATTCTGAATGAACTTATCGCACCTGATTCAATACATCATCGTTTAAACCCTCTTTGACTTCCTCCCATAATCTATTTGGATTCGATGGACTACACGTTGTCAATATAATTGCACGTAGATCGTCACTTGTTCTGCGGTTGCTGTCAATGCAGCTTCTCTGAGCGCCAGCTTCCAATGGTTTTCACTTTCAAGTAATCCTAAGATCTGGTTACCAATATTTTCTGTACGTTTCACATACATTTTCATCGACTTTTTTTTAAATATGTGAAACAAGTTGATCCACGAATTTCATCTAGTTATTATTCTCGTGTCAAAAACACCAAAATACACAGTCAAATACATTTTGTAAATCAACAACTTTAAACACACTTGGCCCAGTACTTCGCAACCTCAATCGCATTGTGTGTTGCTTGAAACAGGTCTTCGTTGTTGCAGGATGATGGGCACATAGGGCACTCGAGCATATGGTTCATAGTTTGGTCTTCTCCGCATTCGCATTTAATACTGGTAGTATCAGTATAACCCCATCTCATTAGGTTTTCCTTGGACCTGCCCACTCCTGTTCGCAATCGATTTAAAGACCGCCAGACGTTCCAGTCTTCTTCATGACCAGGTGGCAAGCGCTCTGCAACTGTCAGTGGTCCCGAGATGTTGGGAACCCTCATTTTCCATAACTGTACTCTTGCCTTTTCAGGTGACCCAATTAGTTCCCGTGATGTTCTGAGGAAGCATTTCCTGGATTTGAGTCTCTGGGCTGGTGGTATATGGCCGTGCAGTGGATGATAGAGATGGGTAGGTCCGGATGGATGCAGTTCCGTGGACCCGTATCACTTGCGCTAGGGATGGATGTACATCCGAGCGCTTGTCGGATCTGTATCCAGCCGGACCTGTAACAGCGCCACAGTTCTCGCGTGGCCGGAGGTTGAACCAAGGCCGGACCTGCAACGTGGAGCTGGAACGCAATTTTTCATTACAGTTCCGATTTGAAATCTATGTTCTGAAGAGTTTAATGTAATTTACTGTACGATTCAATTACAGTTCTGATTAAAGATATGATTATAAATGAAAAACTATTTCTTAATGGCTGACTACTAGTAGATAATTACAATAACTATTAAATGTCAATGGGTAGCTAAAACCCCGTAGTACTTTCTTATTGGTCAGGTTCACGCTTGTAAGGTGAGGAGTGTTTTACGTGCTAAATAAGAATGGACTTATAATTTAACTTGTGATTTTAATGCGTTGCAGTCTTATTAAACTTTTAACGTTCAGTTTGATTATCACAAAGTCTCTAGAATTTTTAACTTTCTCAATTCTGATGGCTGAAGGACAAATTAGATAATACATTCAACATCTCTTTATTGCAAAAACACGGTTCGTAGGGTTTCCAAGGAACATTATACATATCTATACTAATATTATAAATGCGAAAGTAACTCTGTTTGTCTTTATGTCTGTTTGTTACATTTCTTGTGCTAAACGGATATTCCGACCGTGATGAAATTTGACATGGAGATGCTGTTTGACATTAGGCTCGAGATGGGATACTATATTATGTATAGATAAGAACATATTGTCATTAAATTATGAAGACTAACTGTGAAAGACAAATGCATATCTAAGTGTATTTGTAATGTGCAGCAGTATGTATCTATGATAGGATAGCGTAGTGGTAACGCGCTTGCTTATAAAGAAACACTTCAGAGGGGCTTTGGGTTCCAATCCCACTGGCTGCATATATTTTTATGAATTGTTTTTCATAGTTTGAGCCAAGCCTAGGATTTTATAGTAAGGATACCATGTTCTGGCAAGCCTTTGGCGGTAGAATAGTGCCCTAAGCGTTTACTTTATTTACGGTATACTGGTTCCACAGTTGGTTTTTGTGTGATCTAAACTAATAATATCGTATATGTGAAAGTGAGTTTCCATCTTTTTTTGCGTTTTGACGACTATATGTGTATACCGGTGACAAGGAAATATTTGTATATTTAGGAACGAAATAAGATACTTTTTTCCGATATGAATAAGTTTTAGTCATGAGACAGGTTCGAAGGTAGAATGGTATATCGATGGCGTTCCCGTTATATTATGCCGACTTAGTGTTGTTTGGGACATCTTAGATAATTTTCAGCTTTGTATATCCAATTCTAGCAATCAAATCCTAAATCCACGCGTACGATGTCGCGGGTAACAGCTAGTAATGTATATATAAATATGATTATGTGGCATTATTGCGAGCGACTCTGCTAACCGCTTTTACAGCAATATTTTATAATCCAAAATTGAAAAAAAAAAAAAAACCTCACATCCAGCCGTTTCTAGAACGTCTAACAATGGCTCAAACAATCGGTTATTATTACTAAGAATTAAATCTTGCTTAAAAATACTTTAAACTAAATTGGAAATAAAATTGCTAAGAAATTAAAAGTTTTTGAAAATGCACAAAATAAAATAAAGATTTTGAAAGCACCATAAACACGTTACGGTAGCTGGCAAAACATAAATATTACTGATTAATTAAAATGCATTGTATCGCACTCGATTTATCACTCACGACAATGTTTTATTCACTCAATCAAAACAGTTTCACAAAGTATACAGAGGAAAACACTATACATAATATAAGAACAAATCTCACGTAATTTCTCGCTCACAATTTAAAATAAGTTATACTTGCAATTTTGTTTTTTGTTCATTTATAATACACTGTTTCTTAAGCTGGTATATTGTGGAAAGGCAATAATTATCTCAAAATGTTGAGTCTTTAATAATTTCATTTTTAGTAAAAAAAAAATTAACAAAGAATTTAGATTTTAAAAAAAAAAAATTTAGTAGTATTTAAAAATTATTAAGGAATGATTTCATTTTATTCTTATAGAAGCCCATAGAAATTTTAGATGAACACGATATAACTCATACTGCAGTTCTCCTTGGTCGGATTTGTATCCACCATACGCTCGATTGTAGGTTCGGACCCATACAGCTCCGCCGGACATGTATTACTGGATGTAGGTCCGTACACATCCAGTTCCGCCATACACTCCGCCCGCCCGATTGTAGATCCGGACCCATGCAGTTCCGCCGGACACGTAATGGATGTAGGTCCGTACACATCCAGTTCCGCCGTACACTCCGCCCGCCCGATTGCAGAGCCGGACCCATACAGGTCCGCCGGACACGGAACCTGGATGCAGATCCGCAGCGCTGGATGTACATCCGGACCCGAATCCTTTAAAATCTCGGACCTGCCCATCTCTAGTGGATGAGCGCTTTCCCGTTCTACTTTGGTCCTCTCCTTGTTCGCAGCCACTTCTCTCCGGATACTGGGTGGTGCAATGCCCGAAAGCTGGTAAAGTCTATCAACTGGGGTAGGCTTTAAGCAACCTGTCACTAGCCTACAGGTGTTATTGAGGGCTACATCCACCTGTTTGGTATGAGATGATGAGTACCAAACTGGGCATGCATATTCTGCAACAGAGTAACAAAGGGCCATTGCCGATGTACGTATAGTTTGTGGTTGACTGCCCCACTGTGATCCAACTAATTTGCGCAGTAAGTTATTTCTTGTAGAGATCTTCATTTTGCAATTCATGCAGTGCTTCTGATATGTGAGGGTTCTAGCGAGTGTCACTCCCAGATATTTTTGGGTATTACATGTCTGCAGTTCGATACCTGACCACATTACTTTTAACTTACGCTGAGCTTTCCTATTTTTTAGGTGAAAGGCACACACTTCAGTTTTTGAAGGGTTAGGTCTTAAGTGGTTTTCCTTATAATAGCTTGATAGGCCTTCAAGAGCAACAGACAAATTTCTTTCTACAACTTCAAGTTATTTCATGTAGTAGCGTTCGGCGATAGAAATAAATACTCATCATTTTTTGGATATACCTCGTCACAAGACTTCACTTTTTAAGATTCTTTCGTGAACTTCGACTGCTGTTCCTTGCTTTCTTCGGTGATAGATTCATCTTGTTGCATTCCATGTATAATGTGATGGTAAATCGATTTACAGCAACGTTCTTGCAAGTGTATCACTTTGACAAAGTTGGAAAAATGCATTTAATGTCGTATTCGCAGGAGGTTCACCGCCTGCACTTTCTGCTGTTTCTCTTGTAAAAAAGACTAGTTGGCCATTTTCTAAATGGCTGCCAAATAAAAATCTCCTTTCTCTCGATTATGTATGGGTAAACCAAATATTCACCAAGCCGCTGCGTTACTACTTGTGTATCTGACCATTTGATACTGAAGTATTTCATCCTTCCGAAGTCGTTCTCTGTTTTCTCTGCTTGGTGCGAATGGAACTGTCTTTGTTTACATATTCGCACACATATTCTATTGATTTAACTGAGTTACAGAACTCCACATTTATGTGGGTTTGAAAAATTATTTAGTACCAGTCATTGAGTATCTACGATCTGTTAATTACCTCGTATTCGTATTTTGGTTGTGAAACTACAATCTTCCTGAGATTGCCTTTTATACCTAAGATTTCCATCTTCTCCAGTTTGTGTCTCATTTAAATATGGCTTTGGATATTTCTTTATACACTTTCCTTTATCCCTACATGATGAATCCATATTTAAACTTCCACATGAACCATGAATCATGTTTTTCACTATTATATTGTATAATTCTTGATTCTCGCAGCTCGAATTGCTTGATCAATTTGATTTGAATCGATTTTGCCATTTAACCAAATTAAATTGTGTGAATGAGATAATCCTCGTTTCTGCCATTCGGTTGTGTATATTCCGCATCTAACGCTTCCAAAAAATATAATAATTTTCTATGACATCTACGAATCACATTTCTGTCTAAAAACTGAAGCTTTTATGTCATGACGGTCTATGGTAGCTTTCCCATATATCATATCTTCTTTGATCTCCGGTCATGATGAACTGTAAGTGAATGTTATTAATAAATCTGGGCGACCATGTTTTCTTACATAGGTCGTCTTTCTTGATCGCGTCTCTCAGGTTAATGTACTCTTCTGTACACAATTTAGTTTGCTTCTGTCGTATGAATGTGATTAGTTCTGCCTCTATTTTTGCATATCTATCGTCTAAAAACTGTTAAAATAAAAGACGGGAATCGGTAATGTGATAGTATGCCCAGTTGTCTTTAATCATTGTGCGATACGTTTTAAATTCCTTCGATTTGTTTTTAAATTTGCTTCTGCACATGTATTTGGGTCATTAGCTTCATCTTGAATAGTATCCTTCTTCTCCTCTTATAAAACTTAACGGATGTTGAAGTGCAACGTAAGAATGATGTGTTTTTGCGATACATTTTAATCCTTGTATTCTTCGTTGAATAGTTATATCACGACTTGTGTACTCACTGTCCAACGACAATGTCATTGATTGCGTTGCGTTGAATCATGTTCTCCAGCTGATCTTTTGTCTGCTCAAATAGCAACTTCATACTCATTGGATACTATTCAATCTAATGCTGTTTGAATACGTGAACCAGTTGACTGTACTTATGTAAAATCCTATACAGATCTTCAATGATTTCCCGCCTCTATTCACTTGTATTTGCGCAAAGTTGATCTAATTCCATTTGTCCGTCACCAATAAAATGCAATTATAATAATTTACAAGAATCGTTTGGTAATGGTAAGTATAATCCCACTTCATAATAATCTAGTCCTTTATTCAAAAATATAGGATTGAATTGATCTTCATCAGTGCTCAATGCTCATGGATGTAGAATCAAGTGACGTCATTTGAAAGCAAGCGTTGTAATATCTTACATTTTGTGTATTTAGTTCAGCAGTTTCTCGAGTCATGTAATGAAATAGTTCTGGTTGAGACACTTGTAATGGCTTTTCCACTCACGTAACACATTCTTGGTCTTTCTCTATTGATTTTCTTGGCACCACAGAACTGACACGCTAGATCATTTAGTCAATCACAATGTGTTTGTGTGTTATACACTCTTTCGTGTTATCATAACGGAAATGATCACGTGCCAAAGGTTCGAATCCCCGTCCGGCTATCCAGATTTCGGTTTTCCATGGTTTGCCCAAATCATCCAGGTGAATGCCGTGTCGGTTTCTTCATAAGGAAATGGCCGAATTCCTTCCCGTTTCTAGCCCTCAGTCCTTTCCAGCCTTTTATGTCCGCGTCACCGACGAAGCGTAAAGTCACAAACAAAAAAATACACCCTCTACTTTTTATGCTTCACACTCCTCGCTCACTATGTTTTGTTCATGTGCTTGCGCTCGTGCGGAGTTATAGCGGCACGCACGGACCAAGCTTGCTTACATTTATTATATGTGTTGATTACTTACTTTAAATGTTCTCGGTTCTTCGTTTGATATTAACGAATAAGAATCAATATCTGATTCAGTCGCTACGTTTTAAGGTAAACTGGACATCATTTGCCGAAAGTTATTAATTTCCTTTTTTATTTAAAAATGAGAGCTGTATTTGGCCGCTAAGGCCATACAGCTAGCTATCTTTCTGTGTTGTTGTTAACAAGGGTATACAGTATGTTCCGGAAATGTATGCATTATTTTCTGTCAGAAGTACGATTCACAAAGACAGTGGAATCATATAGGAATGCAGAATGGCAGAAACCATTTTCAATATTAAAATGGTTTCTTTAGAAAAATATTAATTTTTAATTTTCCTTAAATCACTGCATTACCTCTTGAAATATTACATGAAGGGCCCGATGAGGGCCTTGCTCTAGCTATGCTAAAACACCAGCGAGTTTCCATAATGTATAAGATTCTTTGCGCCAACGCTGTTACTGTTCTGTTGTTCATGGTCGTCTTTTGTATCCTGAATGCATTACGCAAAAGTCTTATAAGTAACAAAATACATTTCATTCTCCTTCGCGTTTCTGTGTAAATTGTGGTCTTATCTGTAGTGTAGCACCTTAAAATGAACTCTGGGACCCCGCTTTGCTCAATGATTATATCTTTGTGCACTCTGCCTCTCCTAGAAGACTTTTGAAACTATTGAAATTTCTCGGTAAACGTTCAGTTACCAAGTGACGAAAATATGGGCTATCAACAGGTAACTCTGTCGTCAGCGAAATTTGATGATAGGCAGAGTTGACGGCAGAAATATTGCTTTGTGACATAGTAATGATCCAGTAGTATGCAAATAATTTCAAAGCCATATGTATTCCACTTTTCACATCACTAAAATATATATTCATTAAATATAAACTGCAAATGAATTAAGCAATTAAATTTAATTAAATCATTTGTCATAATTGATGGTAAAGAAAACAGCAACCAGTCACATTTATATATATTTGTCATAATATTTTTTATATTTATATTACAATTTATTATACACGATTAACGTTTTCACGAGAAAAAAAAAACAGCTACATTTGCCGCGAGGACACACGTAATAGTGTTAACATTCAACCGATACGATGACTTGGTGAATTGTACGTGGCTGGTTGATCGTCCTCTAGCTTCACTTTCTTAACGGGTTGCGAGAGACCTGGAAGCTCTCCGCGTTTGGCTCCCGCTGTCAGGCTTATGTCCAGCCACTTTTCCAGGTCTAGGTCGGGAATGTTGTTCGAGATTCCTCGCCAGCTGCCTCGCTTCCGGTGACGTGAGGTGACGTTACAGCCTTCAGCAGGCACCATTTGTCACACCAGTAACGCTGTCAAGCTACCAAGACGGATGAGCTTACTCGCGCACGTAGACAGAAAACACGACGCATATCGCCGCTTCCGATACACACATTTTCAAATTTTATTCGAATGTATTTATTTAATTATTATATCCTGTTACAACATAGATCAGCACCTAATGTCTATTCTACGCCTTATTTCTATTTTATAACAAGCTTCGCATATAATTGGAATTTTGATTCAGGATATTTATTTAATATTGTATATGATGCAAGACCAGACTGTAAAGGTTAAATTAGTATAAATAAGTTATATGTCACGTAATTAACTAATGCTTACAAGCGTAAACAAATAAATTTTACATATGATGATACACATACAGAATACATAAATATACATTCACATACATACCCAGGGTGAGACAAAAAGGACTTTACAACTTTGGAATCATATAGAAATTTGTTGAGATAACTTACATAATCGATACATGTGTCATTTTGTAGCAATCAACCTCAAGTTTCACATAAAAGTGCCAAGTTTGATTTTAATTCGTTGCGAACACCATTTTTCTTGCACCAAACATCTCACCAATAACCAATTTCTTCCCACACTCGTGGCAGCAAATCGGGCGTATCTTGTGCAACGGCAGCGTAAATTCGATTTTCCAGAGAAAGAAATCCAGTGCTGTCAGGTCTGGGGAGCGAGGTAGCCATGTGATTGGCCCTTTACGGCCAATCCACCGACCTGGGAAGCGATTATCGAGGAAACCTCAAACTTCGGTGAGGAAATGAGGTGGTGCACCGTCTTGCTGGTAGTAAACCATCCCATCTGGGTCATCTTCATCGATCTGTGGAATTAAAAAGTTTCCAAGCATATCCAGGTACACAATACCAGTGACAGTTTTCTCCACGAAGAAGAAACGGCCATACACTTTCAATTTTCTAACGGCACAAAACACATTAACTTTTGGCCTGGATTGCATGACCCATATTCCACAGTTTTGGGTGTCCACCATGTCACTGATATAAAATGTTGACTCATCGCTGAAGATGCAACATTTTCGCGCAGAATTCCCCACGAGCAACATTATCTACATCACTAATGTGCTGTGCCATTGGGAATCTGTATGGTTTCAAGAGTAAACGTCTATGCAGTACTCACCAGTATTTTGTGGAATGCCAGTCTCGCGAGACGCACGTCGCGTTGATTTTTGTGGACTGCGGGCAAAGCTCTCCCTAGCCTGCTCGGCATAATCATCAACACGCGGGCGACCTGGGATTTAGTATCATGTCTCAGTGAACCCGTATCGACAAAGCTCTTGTGCCAAGAGTAAACTGTAGGCCTGCCTGGAGGTTCTCTAGAATATTCGGTGGGAAATTTACGCCGAAAAGGTTGTTGCAGAGTTCGTTTCATGAAACGAAAACACACAGCGAGCACGCCTCGCGCCAGTGAAAGTAGCCATTTTAACTGTGCAGTACGCTGGCGCTCTTGGTGGCGGAAGTTGTTTGCTACAAAATGACACACCTACCGATTCTGCAAGTTATCTCAACAAAACTTCTATATCATTCCAAAATTTTAAAGTACTTTTTGACTCACCCTGCATATACACTGCCGATTGTGAAAATTGGAACAGCAAGAAGGAGACATGAGATTAAGATAAATTTTATTCCATAGATTAGGGCTATAACAATACACATATGATTTTATTGCAGCACTGGTCATGAACTTTGATTGTGAGAATTCAGTTCGGTGTCAAGCTGCAATTAGAGCCTCTATTTGTGAGACATGGAATCAAAGAGAGTATAGATATGCTGCTGGGGATCACATTGCCTTACCTTTTTACAGGCACGTCCACAAAACATCAATAGTGATTGATAATGATTGCAGGATGACCCGAACGAACAAGATGCCGACCAACTATATCCCAGACAAGTTTTATGGCCGTTATGTAAGACGAACGAGCAGGGCAAGGAAACAATGGTACCCGTCGTTTTTCGCAGAAGACTTATACATTTCTTGTCACATGCGGCCGGGCATTGTCTTGAATATGGCATCTGGGGCTGCTTTCCTGATTACAGATTGTTCAGATTTCAACCACTCTTGACGTTTGTCCCCTATTTGCGTTCACCACAGAAGCGTTTAATTCCTCCAAGGTTATCACTGTCAAACAAGTTAAAGTGGCGGGTCTCGTGCAAAAACACTGCATTTTGTTACTCAGTACATCTAAGTACTTCACATGTCCATTACAGTCTGTGGCGTTGATGGTATCTGGTTAATGGAAGCTGACGCAATGGCAACTGTGCCACCAGTTCAGAACTCAGCAGACGGCGTCGAACAGCTGAGGCAGACATGTCCACACCTGTTGCAGTGCTCCAACGTCGAGCTGACACTGGACGAAGCTGCTCTGTCGGTTACGGCCATGCGGACACGATGGTGGGCACCCCGCGCTGTTGTCACATTGAATGATCCAGTACCCGCTCATCGCTGTGTTTGACTCTTTTCTATCAACTGGTTCCACACACGTATCACTGTAATAGCAGAGTGCCTTGCACGAGCAGCGATATCACGATACGAGTAACCCGTTTCCCGTAGATCATTCATTCCGCCATGTTCGAACTCATTAGCAAGCGGATTTGTGCCCTTTGACATCGACTGGCCATACTGGCACTTCTCGCACATTTTCACTTCGTTTGATGGTTCTGGTCCGATTAATCGTGGCGTAGCATTAACTTGTCTGATCACACAAAATAGGGCACCGCTAGTCCTACGTGCACGCCATTTCTCTGCAATCTTAACCACTAATTATCATTTCACTGTTATACACAGCCTCCGATTTTGTAGTGATTCAAACCATTCCATTTGGCTGCTGGAATTTACAAACAGTAATGTATATATACAGCCTGACAAAAAATGAAAACGAAATTAAACGTCACTTGTTGAAAGGGTATGTGATGCAATGTCAGTGATTACAAAACCTAATCAAACTTACAAAAAATTTGGCAATATAAGCCCACTTTCAGTATGACATTGCACCCCCCTATGACTTGAATGCATGCATTGATTCGGTTGGGAAGGGCGTCATAAATCCGTTGAATCCTCTTCAGAGGCAAGTTGGACCACAACTATTGTAAGTTATCTTTGATATCCTGCATATTGGTACTGGGATGAAGTTGATGTCCTGTTGAACAAATACACCACGATAGTGTCTCATGACACGTAACTCATGACAAAGCAGGATGTCCATTACAGATTACATACCGCTGTGCCATCAGAGTTGTCTTAATTACTACCAGCCGTAACTTGAAGTAATACCAATGGCTCCACACACCATGACGCCAGGAGTAACACCGCTGTGCCTCTCCAAAACATTGCAAGAACGGGATTTCTCCTCATGTCGCCGCCATACTCTTTGACGATGGTTATCTGAGGTAGCTAAGAACCGCGATTCATCGCTGAAAACAATGCGACACCATTCGTTGTGTTCAGCGCTTCTGCAATACCTCGAATAACCGTTTGTTGCGAATATGGTGGTTACCTGGGGAGGGGTCCGATTCTTCAGTGTTTTGGGGAGGCACAGCTATGTTACTCCTGGCAGCTTGGTGGGAAGCCACCGCGTGTGACTTCAGGGCTGGTAGTGATTGACGGAACTCTGATTGCCCAACGGTACGTCACGGACATCTTGCGTCCTCGTGTGTTACCTTTCATGCGACATTACCGTGGTGACATTTTTCAACAGGACAATTCTCGTCCACACACGGCACGTGTCTCTATAAGCTGTCCGCGTGTCATTGAGATACTCCCGTGGTCATCAAAATCTCAAGATCTGCAGGAATTCAATAATACTTTGAGAGGATTAAACGGCACAAGTGTTCCAGTTTGGGTCTCTACTGCAGTAATTCTACACTATCTTTGGTAATCCCATGCAGCTGATCATATCCAATTTAATCACATTTCGGTGACATTTTAATCTTACTATTTTAGGGTTACCGTTGATTCATTGGTAAGCACTAAGAATTATACAGGGAATCCTTCAACCGCCAGATCCTCTTCCGTTCAAACTGGGTGACCCGCGTTCAATATTAGACTGACATTTGGTTGAAAAAGTTAATTTCTTATAAATCCTGATAGAAATAAATATACACCAGTGAATTGCAAATTACTCTCATGTGTTTGGCCAGATAATTGCTATGGGCTTGGCTGCCAGGAAATATTTTGCGGAATCTTGCATAGCCAATAAACTGAAGTTGTGTACTGCCTTAGCGGGCTAATCCATAGTTGTAAGTAGTGAAGATTTATACTTGAAGATAGCAAGGCAGCTCGTCGAACAGTAAGGTTTGTCAAGTTAATTATAACCTGTAAAAAAGAATTCATGTGCCGGTAGGCGAGACAGTCGTCTGGCTTTAAGGCATCTAGATTGAGGGGTAAACGGACTGTTGCCTTACAATGAGCGGTTATGGTAGAGAGTCTATTAAGACGTTATGTTTTCAGTTATCAGAATTCTGTAATGCGTTTATCATAAAATAAAAGAGCTCCTCAGATGGAAAACTGTGATTTTTCTCGACGGCGTTCATGGATGAGATTGCACCCGAACAAATAAGGAATGCAACGGCTTGTTGCTTTAACTGACAATGTCGGGAGAAGAGGAAATCGTCATAGCTGTAGAAGTAGAGGTATGAACTAATAGAGGACTTTTGTGAGGAAATAGGTTCCCCTCAACCATTAGTGGGTCCTAGCGGAAGAGGTAAAACGTTACCGTTTCAGGCAAAGCGAAATTCTTCGTAATCAGAATATGGATAACGAGACTACAGGGGAAAATAACTGAGAAGAAGAACACTTGAAATTGCAGAAAGGCTGGGATATTATGGTCAATCAGAGGAGGTTAGAATACGGAGAAAGCTAGAAGAAATTGAAATACAGGCGGGAGTCTGTCAGATGGAGGTGTACAGAAAAGAGGCTGGGACTGAGCCAAGTTGATAGGAAGAGAAAGTAACAAAGGAGTCTCGCTTCTAAATTAGTCACTGCCAGTAAATAATGTAGGTAATAGTAGTGTTGAGCGCGGAGGGTGGAGAGCGCGTAGGTCAGTTGAGCACTTGCCCCGCAGTGGCCTCAAGGCCGAGCACCTCGCGCGGGCGTCTGCACGCTGCTGGCCCGGCCCGACCTGCCGCAGTCTGCCGCCCGCAGCCGAGCGACCACCAGCCTCCGGAGGCAGCACCAGCGCACAGTACGTACACGCTACGTAGCGGGAATCTATGTAACAACTTAATCGTATTGTTATTGTAAATGGCCTAATTTAGATACTAGATGTTAGACTGTAAAAAGTTGTAACAAAATAAAATAATAATAATAAAGTACGTACACGCTCATGCCTCTCGTTACACTAACCTCAAACTCCCCTAAGTGAAAAAAATCTGTCACGTAACTGACCTCTGCCGTGTCCCTAATCCAGCATACAGGTAAAGAGAACCTGTAGTTTTTTGTGGAGTTCTAACAATGGATGGTCTTACATTATTCCAAATACCAGGGCGTGCTTTGTCCACCTCAGTTCTACCCACCTAAACTTCTATGAATTATTCTTTAATTCACAATCCTGTGTATAGCACGAATTGTCTTACGCATATTATATGGCCATGGTTAGTTTTTTAACCATTAGGAATGACATGAAGGAAAATAGATGTGTTAAAAGAAACTGGAAGTACGCACACAGCAATTCGGAAGCAGTTTTAATTATGATTTTATAGCTAAACTGAAACCATTGTAGATATGGCACTGGTGTCTCTGTAGTGTCCATCAATTCAAGATGAGTAAATCTTGGTTCTGCTGCCATGTTTTGTTGCAGAGGAACTATTACTCTAGATTACTGAGAATTCTGTATTAGTTGATGCTAACCGAACGTTAAAAAGCATGGCAAAAATCCTGTTTTCGCAGGTAAATTTTTCTCTATCATTCGCTTTTGCAATAAAAAGAAATCGCAATTCAACTTGTTGGCTGCGAACTAGTCACTGGTCCAAATCTTGTCCTAACTGCCTGATGGTTTAGTATCAAGCGCTCTATTCAAATCCATCTGTATCAACTAGTTATAAAAACGCAAGCTTTCTTTCCTCCCAGTTCTGATACGATGTCATTCGCTGAGAGGTGATGTGGATCTGTAGTGGTGCTATAGTATACTACTCACAGCAGTCCCTAACACTAGTTTTTTGTATCTGGCTTGGTGGGAGATTGGTTAATAGAAGCGGCCGGGAACTCTGAAAGGCGTGGTTTCGACTCCCGACCCGGCCATTAAGATAATATATTTTTCCTGGGATTAATCCGATTGAATACTGGTACGGTTCCTTTATAAAGAGTATATGGCCTATTATTTTTCGCATAATCGTCTCCCGTCTCTAATGACCTTTGAACTAGTCGTTGACGTCACATAGAGTATCAAGTTAAATATATTCCTTTGAGTTATCTTCAGACAACGATTAGTACGTAAGGTATTTTAGAGCCTTGTAACTTCATCTACCAAACATAAAAATGAAATGGTAATGTCAGTTTCTAATAACACATTATGTTTTAAGTAACAATGGAATTAAAATTACTCATGACTAAAATTAACGAAATGATTCAGCATTTATCTATTACGATTTCGAGACGCAACAGGTTATAAATAGGCAGACGCTGAACAAAAATTTTCACATGTGATATACCTTATCGTTCTTATTTGAAATCATATTTCCTTTAGGTCAATTTTATATACTGTTTTAATTAGTCCTTGTAAGGTTTTAGAAACAGAATAGAACTTTCCCAGGGACCTTTGTTTTCATCTGTTGCACCATATGCTGAGAAAATGTTTTTGTATCAATTAAAAAAAAAAAAAATAATAATTTAGTCCACAACCCGAAGATTGGCTGGATCCTCCCGAAAGCTATTGTGTCACAGGTAGGACGGCCAGCTCCTTTCTTCTGGGACCTACAGTTTAACGTGGAATCTCAACCACGGAATTTCCTGGCGTAGCTCATATCATTAAGTGCACCTCTTAAACCCGGTACCGAATAGTATTAAAAGTCTTTTCCTTTACGATTATCGCAACTTTATCATTTTTTCTTTTTCGTTATTTCATTTTTTGTGAGCAAGCAGCAGCGCCTATACATTGCTCTTCACGATATAAATGTTTTTGGAAAAACGATGCATATTTCGCGTGTAAATGAAAAATAACGCATTATACCGAGAAATTGTCAGTGTTTTATTAATTACGAATTTTTATTGTAGCCACGCTATTTTCCTCTCAAAGCTGACGAATCTGCCTGGTAGCTAGCAAACAATAGCAGTGTCGCAGAGGACAAAGAAACATGTTACAGGACGCTGCAACAGATGCAAGTGGTTGCGGGATCGACTGCAAGGTGCTAGACACTTGTGGCGAAATATGCAAATGTAACTATGGAAACTGGGAGTCTATTCTACTAGTATTGCTGAACACCGTTTTGTTCTAATGATTGGATGCCGGGTGTAGATAGGTTACTCGTGTTCGTATCTAGAATATAATTTATCACTTCCTCTTTCTCTGTATCCCACAGTATATAGAAATGATAATAATTACGCAACCATAGATATTCAATGATATTTATACTCTGGGATTATCAAAAGTATTTCCTCTATTTACTCTATATTTCTGCGGCTGCGGGGAAATATACTCAGCAAAGCTAACGATGACGACAAAAAAAAAAAAAAAATGCGTAATAAGTATTTGACCTGGTGAAGTATGTTTCAGTTCCGTAGTGCTCTGGCCTCGCATTCGGAAGGACGCGGTTTCGAAATCTGATTCGGCCATCCAGTTTTGGGTTTTCCTTAGTTTAGCTAAATAACTCCAGGTTCCTAAAGAAAATGCCATGACCAAATTCCTTCCCATTTCCTTGGCCCCAAACCTTTCCTAACTCTGATGACCTTGACGAGGCATAAAACCATAAGCAAAAAGAATAATCGTGTTAAAAAGTCTCAATTCAAGGCTGAATGACGTTGATATAATCATCTGATACATTTAATGACATTCGATTTCTCACGTAAGATAATTCTTTTGATTTAAAGGGGGGATGGGAATAAATTACCAAAGGTAAATAATGAATAATTTACCAGAAACGCTGAAATAATTGAAAATTAAAATTATGAAGGGGTAAAAATAGGTAGTAGGAGAAAAGTATAACCGAATAATTTAAGATTTTAAAACATAAAAAATAAAATAATAATAGACCCGTAGAAATAGGTGCGTAGGTATATTGCTACTGGTGCATGCGCTCCGTCGCAATTAAATGAAACTATCTCAAGCGCGATGCAGTACAGTAATGTTTAACAGTATGCTGTGCCTAAGAAGCATTCGTGAGAGCGCCGGTCTCTTAGTGACTAAGCAACTGGCTGTGGATCTGAAAGGTCCGGAGTTCAGTTTGTTTTCTGGGTCGAAACTTTTACGGATCCCTTCCAACAACTTCCACAGTTGGTAAAACTGCTTCTCTCATATGAAGTATGCTATCACCATATGATACGTGTTTCACTGTTAAACTATAGGTCCCCTATACCTGGAAGGATCACCGAATTAGGTTAGGTAGGCTGAGACAGAGATGATTTATGCGACTAATTCAAACTCCGTCAATAGATGATAAACTACCCTTCTGGGTCTCCCTGTCAATAATTCCTTACGTTACTTTGGTTTTGACGAATAAGTTACATAACATGTGGCCAAAGAGAAGTTACGGTTTCTCACTGCTTAATGTCAGCCTGTGACAATTTTCCTTGAGTGGATTATAACTTAATAATATTACGTAATTTTCACTCACAATTTAGTACAAGTGCGCCAATTTAATGTTTTAGTTTTCTACACCCTTTTATATTTTCCCTACCTTGTAGCTCTGCTGACGAAATCATTTGCGATTTCATCGATATAAGAAAAGAGGAAAAATATTTGACTACGTTCCCATAACTTTTCCCTTCATTGCATGAAGTTCTACTAGGATTTGAGGTTAAGAGTATACTTTAAAAACAAATAATTGATGACTGAAATCATTGCTAATTAGCTAATATGACTTTGCGCTTAATTGACACTTTCGGTTTTTCTCGAACTCCGTTGATGTCAAGTTCACTTGTCAGCTAAAGTGGAAAAAATGAGCGTGAACTCAATGGATACTTCGTATCATGGATATGATGACTACATTTCGCCAACTTCAACGGTGTCAAAAATTCGCAAAGAACTACCTAATTTATGACATCTTTTGGTTCTATTGTAGCCGACTCATGTATTGATTGCTTATTAATCGTGTTTAGAGTGGTTACAGTAAGTGTGTCACTTCGGAAAACTGAAAAAATTGTACTGCTGGAACGCATTTCAAATTGTTGAGATTTTTAGCGGTTCTTGGCACTCAAAGATTTTATCTATTTACAACATTTAAGTATGTCAGTAATGTGACTTGGAGAACTTTATAAATAAATAACGTCTAACAAGAGAAACTTTACTAAGTGTGTTAAAAGCAGTAGCAGGATAAATAGAGGTGATAGAACATCTGTATGCACAATGCGCTAGACGTGAGCAAATTGCACCAAGAAAGAGAGACATCCTAAAATTAATATATAAATAGAATTGTTGTAAAGGACGTTAAAAATAGATAGAGATATTACGTCAGTGAAAGAAAACTGTAAAGAGCAACAACACCAGATGGACAAAGAAAAAAAGAGGCAAAAAAGGAAGCAGTCTTATTTTGTTATTTTCGTCAATTTTTACAATAATTTAAAACATAATATTCCCAATTTAATATTTTTCCTGCATTTCACTTCATCTCGGTTTATTTCTAGTAAATAATATCCCCAATAATTTATTTTATATACGTTATTCTTCGTCCTCCCTTAGGGGGCATCCATAAATTACGTGTGGTATTTTTCCGGATTTCCGGACCCCCTCTCTTGTGAGACTTCGTGAGATCTGGTTCGATCCCCCCCCCCACCTCCTCTGGTGAGATCTGGTCTGTAAGACACCCACCCCCTTAGAAATCGCTCTCGCAACCTATTTGAGACCCTTTTTTTTAGGTCTCACCCTTACAAACACGGTTACACCCCCACTTTTCGACGAAATATCCCCCCAAAATCTACTTTCGCGTCATTTGTAGACCTTTTTTCCAAAATCGTACGTGAGATCTCCGTTGACCCTCCCCCCCTTACCACTTGGTGTGATTTCGCCGGACCCCCTCGCCCCCCTATTTCACCTCACGTAATTTATGGACGCCCCTTGCTTGGGCAGCGACGCCTTCCCCCAAGGTGTCACTGCTGATTGAGCCTGACTTGCTCGACTCGGTTCAGTAGGGTGAACTATCCATTGCGGATAAAGTAATCCCTGCATTTTAGGGGGGATTTGACCACTGCGGCAATTGCGTCGCATACCGGTCAGGGCAATCATGTCCTGTGATTCGGTTGCCCCCCCCCCCTTTCTCCCCCGTAATATACCATCCTGATTTCGGTTTTCCATGGTTTCCCGAAATCACACCAGACGAATACCAGGATTGTTCCTCTATTAGGCTATGACCGAATTCCTGAAGCACCCTTTGGTACCTCGGGCTTCCCCGGAGCATCACGAACCACCATTAAAAAAAAAGCCCTTCCCATACTATTCTTATTCTCGTGATAAAACTAAAAACTAACTTGGTCCACAACCCGAAGGTTGATTGGATCCTCCCGAAGGAGGCATAACGTGGAATACGAACCACGGAGAGACCTGGCATAGTTCATCTGATCAGCACACAATTCTTAAAAATTCCTGCGCCTGCCGGGACTCGAACCCGGGACGGGAGCAACGACATTTCTGAAAGCAAGCGCCTTAACCACTTTTTTTTTATAATTTTTTCAATTTACCACTGAGCTACCAGACCGCTTGTTCTCAAGATAACTCTCTGTAAAAGTATTAAGAAACAGTCATATTTAGAATAAGTGTCCTCTTCAGTCATGTCTTACTTTCAGTAACGCCTTTCAACTTTCTTAATATGTCAGTCTCTTTCACTTTATCTATCAAACAACTTTTCTTTGGTAATTTTACATCTTATATGTTTCCAGTTTCTCAGTACTTCAATCAAAATGTGGATGTTTTTTCGACGAATCCCGTGAAATTGTGGAGATCATAGAATCTGGAACTATTGATTAATGTGAAGCAAAGAAGTAATCTCTAAAACAGTGACCGTTTGTGGTTTTAGTTTAAGGTAAAAAGTGAAATATTGTTTGTTTCCTGTTTCTTGTTGATTTGTTTTTTGTTTTTTTTGTTTTCCTTTGGGCTATATGGCACTTCGACGTCGAGTTCTTCAAAGCCTCGAGAGAATATTGGGAAAAGAACGGGAAGGGATTTTTCTAGTGGCATTTTGAAAGAACCATCATGGCTTTCGCGTGGAGTTATATCAGGAAATCATGAAAAACTTAAATCTGGATGGCCGATGTGAACCCCCATCCCTCCAAATGCGAGGCCAGAGCGTTACCGCTCACTCAGAGTTATTTTTTCTGTTTGAGCACGGTTAATGGAGCATATCAACTGCATTAAAGCTCCGGGCTCTCGGAAAAGAATATGGAACTCTACCGCGGAACTCTACCGCCAAAATTTTTCACGATGGTCTTGGCTGACTTTGCCTTTTACACAACTTCATCAGTGGAATAATTAATTCCACGGCAGTGTAACACTGTCAAATCGTCGTCAAGGTCTACACAGTGAACACAGAGTACTCTTTCATCCGGGCCTCTATAAAATAATTTACACGATTCACCTATCTATTTTTATATACATATCTGAACAGCGTAGGCTATTCCGGTGCTGACTTGATAACCAGTGCTCTAGTCCCGACGCCCTGTTGCTGATCTGACCTGTGGCCTATATATGGTGACACAACACAGCACCGACAACCCTTAGTGTGTTGTTCAGGATGGGAAACTGGTCATGTTTTAGGAGGCGACCATCATCTGAAAAGCATTGTTTTGGCGATCGCGATGTTTGCTTTGGACAATGGTTCGGATAGATGATGGGCGTCCGATCCACATTTCGTCAATAAATTCAGGAAGAGCCTCATATAGTGCAGTAAATTACACAAGGGATTTAAACTTTAACCTCCTAGTTCAATACAGATCCTATTAAACGCACACCACCAAACCCATGCAGATCTAAGGCTATTATTCCGGTCACTGCATAGATTCATATGGTGAGATCCTCCTCTGATGTTACAGAATTATCGTACATACAATCCGACAGGAAACAGTGAAGAGATATAAGATCTGGCGATCGTAATGACCATAAAACTGGTCCGCCTCTTCCTATCCAATCTGGATGCGAACCATGGAATATAGAGGGATGTGTAGCGTATTCGCAGGACTGTCATTAGTCCATTACTCTGATGGCTATTGGGTCGCATAACTATCAGGGCACTAAAAACAATCTGAACAAATTTTGATATCCTGTAGCACCCAAAACATGGTATTCTGCACATCGGTCCCGGTCCCAAAATAAAATATGATTACTTCGCCGTCTTACATATACTGTCCATTTCCGTTGTTCTCTTCAATCACACAGTATGAAATGAGAGCATCAGTTGTCGACAAGTTAAGAACTTATTTGTTCATTTTCGAAACCTCTGACCATACTATTAACAAGTAAGTATTCTAAATTCGTTTTTCTTTATGCTGAATGTCTTTTTCTACAAAGAGTGGACCTTTGTTTTCGAGCATCCGAGCCGTAGCTTCCTAAAAAAACTTATAGTTATGAACAGAACGAAAGGTTTGTTAAGTTTATGCGTCAAGCTCAATTTTTAGTGAGGACACACCAGTCAATGTGAGGGACACGTAAGAATTTAGGTAACTATATTCGACACAGAGGCTACGCATAATAGAAACTGAACTTGGTGGACGAACTGTTACTCTAAATCCTTGCATTCAGGAGGGCGCGAGTTCGATTCCCCGTCTGGCCATCCAGATTTCAGTTTGCTTGGTTCCTTAAAATCATTTAGGCGTAATGCTGGGATGGTTTCTACAAAAGCCCATAACCGAATTACTTCAGATTCCTTGACTGCAGTCATTTCCCGCCTTTAATGACAGTCGACGTCGATAAGTCATAAGAAAAAATTAAAAACCGCAATAAAAATATTCTTCTCGTTTAAAATGCAAAAGGATACGCTTATTTATTTCATAGTAATTTGAGAGTTACTGACGTTACGATTTAGATAAGATATGCTAAGCACGCGTTCTACACATGTTCACCACCGACAGACGAGACTATCATCGAACAAGTGGATACGTTCAGATTGACGTGAAAAGCTGGTAGTGTTGCTGGATTTATGTATGGTTTTCTGGGTCATCCTATTTTGGTGAATTCGAATTTAATTTGACGCCGGCAACAGGTACTCTTACCTTAGCCTTCATTACTATGGGACAGGATTCGTTGATGTACCTGTTAAACACGTCGGCGGTATGCCTCACCGAATTGCATGCGGCCGTTAATCTTGGCTGTGTGCCTGGGCGGAGCGGACCAAATTACAGCACTATGCCTTGCGTCCCCTCACTTCCTCGCGGTGGGACACCCGAAATATGTTTGCAGAGCCTGCGCCGCCAGTCTCAGGGCCGGTTCCACATCGTCGTTTGCCGGTACGGACCGTGTCTAAAGTAGCGCACACATTGAGACTGCAGTCTTGTCCCACGAACTAGTATCACATTAACGATGGCGTGAAATACTCTACACCGCGTGATATTTACCCAATTACCTTCCTCGTTACATTGATCTCTTCATAAAAATAACGTAATTAAATTCAAAATCATAAAATTGTGTGTAATCCTTACGGAAGTCGCGCACATATGACGAAGCTTAAAAATTATTTATTTATAAAACAGCAAAAATCAGATAATTAACAACTTTTATTTCCAGCTAACTACTGCTTACAACTAGGTTTACGTGGACTGATAATGTACGTTTTATTTTCGAGTTCACACATCGACACCAAGGTAAAAGGTATTTTATTTATTTATTCATGGCTTTACGCCTCGTTGTCGTCGAGGTTATTAGAGGCGTGATGGGACAGCGGACAAGGAATGGGAAGGAATTCAGTCATGGCCTTGTGGATGAAGCATCCCGGCATTTGCCTGGAGTGATTTGGGGAATCCATAGAAAACCCAAATTGAGTGCCCGGGTGGGGATTCGAACCGGCATCCTCCCGAATGTGAGGCCAGAGTGTTAACCGCTCGTCCATCACGCTCAGTAGGGAAAAAGTTGTCTTAATTCCTGCGAATAAAAAGATGCTGTTCTTAGGCAAAAACCATGATAAGCATTTAGTAACGTATATCTTTATAAACATATTTCTTCTGTCCGTGTGTCACTCCTAAACGGCTGGACTGATTTTTACGAAATTTTGTCTGTGTGATTAAGTTGATTCTAGAATGGTTAAGATTCACAAAAATAAAAAAATTACCCCCTCTCCCTTTACTACCCTTAATTTTATACGAACCACATTTTTTATCCGATTTCGATGAAACTTTGCACACGTATACTTCAAAATAAACAGAAAAATACTATCAACATTTCGTTTTCAGAAACACAACCCCTCTCCCCTTTCCACCCCCATAATTTTTGCCAATGCTTTTATACACAGCCACAATGTTTATCCGATATCGACTGAACTTTTCACACTTATACTTTAAAACAAATAGAAAAGTACTGTCTACATTTGGTTTACAAATGTCAGAACCCTCTCCCCCCCCTAACTCCCATCCATCTTAATTTCAAATGCTGTTTATAGAAACTCACAGTTTGTATCAATTTTTTGATGGAACACTGCGCATGTATACTTTATAATAAAGAGAAATGTATTTGCCCATACTAGATTTACAAAAATCCATCCACTCTCACCAATCACCCTTCATATAAAAAAAATTTCACGTGAGACCATTCAGTTCTTCTCGATATCTTTCATTTTTTAGTACATGTAAATCTCTCTGTTTTGTGTATGCAAACCCAATTAAGAAGGAAAACGAGTCACTGCAATGCATGCCGGGCAAAGCTAGTTTATACAGGGTGTTACAAAAATGTACGGCCAAACTTTCAGGAAACATTCCTCACACACAAACAAAGAAAATATGTTATGTGGACATGTGTCCGGAAACGCTTACTTTCCATGTTAGAGTTCATTTTATTACTTCTCTTCAAATCACATTAAACATGGAATGGAAACACACAGCAACAGAACGTACCAGCGTGACTTCAAACACTTTGTTACAGGAACTGTTCAAAATGTCCTCCGTTAGCGAGGATACATGCATCCACCCTCCGTCGCATGGAATCCCTGATGCGCTGATGCAGCCCTGGAGAATGGCGTATTGTATCACAGCCGTCCACAATACGAGCACGAAGAGTCTCTATATTTGGTACCGGGGTTGCGTAGACAAGGGCGGTGAATCGAGGAAGTACAGTACATACTAACGAAACGAAAATGAGCTCTAACATGGAAAGTAAGCGTTTCCGGACACATGTCCACATAACATATTTTCTTTGTTTGTGTGTGTGGAATGTTTCCTGAAAGTTTGGCCGTATCTTTTTGTAACACCCTGTATATAAGATCTACGAGGGCCATACTGAAAGTCATGAGCAGCTCATCGTAAATCACTAAATGACAGCAAGGACATAAACCACAGTCTGTACACGACGTGTTGTCAGACTGTGACGTTGTTTGCTACTATCATGTGACCACAGGCAATGTTTATAAAATGGCGGACAGCAATGTTTCGTTCCGACATCGTGCTGTCATTGAATTCCTTGTTAATGTGGAAAAATCAGCTGCTGAAATTCAAGTCAGACTTCAGCGTGCCTATGGAGATGTTTGCATGGGCGCTATCAGTCTTAGGAGATAGGTGAATCATTTCGAAGATGGGAACAGCAGTATCCAAGATGAGTCTCATAGCGAACGCCGTCCAACAGCCTGTACGGAATGCAACAAGGGAAGAGTTGATGCGATTATTAGAGTAGACAGGCGTATCACTGGGAATGACATTCGGTAGGACGCAGCACGGTGCAAGAAATAATTCAAACCTTAGGTTATCGAAAGTTTTGGAAAAAGATCATCCGTTAACAGAATAATGCGCATCCGCGTACTGGTCAAGCCACTACGGAGAAGATGAGGACATTTGGGAGAGGAACTCTTCCACCTCCCGACTTGCCTAGAGAAGTTGGACGATACTCAGAAGCAGTGCGGTCTCCTAGGACGGTGTTCTGTCGTAAGGGAATTTTCAAACATAAAGAATGTTAGAAAGTCTAAGAAAAGTCTGTAGATTAAGACAATGTACTTGGTTTGGCTTAAAAATGAAAATTGTTAAATAATGTTGCTCACGACTTCAGTATCACCCTCGTAAACAAACTTTGAATAATTTTGTAACTGAGGTTCCACGAGCGGAGTATTTTGTTTAATTGGCGTAAGAATGAATATTGTCAGTGCTAGAGCCACTCAGCTGCGTGATGAAGAAACAGAAAGAACCTTATGAGCTTGAATTCTGGATAGCTGTGTCGGTGGCCGTCCCGCTCGATAGAGTGAAGGGATTCTAGACTATGTGGTGGTTTGGCAGTGAGAATTGAAGATGAACACATATAGTATACAATTAGTATATAATACCGTATATACTTGAGTGATTGTATAAAAATTTGATTAAAATGGATTATAAAGTGGACGTTCTAATCATTGAGAATTACCATTAGTATCATAATCACGCTACTATCACAAAGGAATGTTGCAATTTATGTTCTACAATTATTTGTGGCACAATTGATGAACAGATTTATACATATATTCTATATATAACGTGCAGACCTTTGGGAGAACGACTGCTAATGACAAACAAACGGTACATTATTTAGACTGCGAAAAGTAATTAAATCAGATTCTTGCGCGAATCGTGTTCAACGATAACTGGATACTAATTTGTGGACAATTTTATTATAAATTTTTCAGCATTCGATCTACACATCAAAATGAACCATTCACTATTTTACCTGCGGGACCACGAACTGTAGATTAATTTAAATTTCGTCAAAATACGAATTGTAGTTTTTACGTAAAATTTCTTTTATCTTAACTTGAAGGTAGACAGGTACAAAATCTATATATATAAAGATGTATGTTTGTTTGTTTGTTTGTTGGTTTATTGGTTTGTTTGTTATTCATACAAATCCACAGTTTTCATCCGATATCGATGAAACTTTGCACACTTATCCATGGAAACAAGGTGAAAAATACTGTCTACATATAGTTGAAAAATTATCTGTATAAATAACACATGTTGTCTTATAATTTCGAAAAATTACTGTACGGCCACAGACAAATGCGTTGAATGTGGAGATATCTGTACTGACTTTCCGTGTACCGGTCAGGTAGCTCAGTGGTTAAAGCGCTTGCTTACTAATGTTTGGGTCGTGGTCTCCGGTTCAAATCCCCATGGAGGCTAACATTTTTAAAAATTGTTTTTGATCCTAAGAGTCACGCCTGGGCCGTCGGTTATTCGGATTGAATGACAAACTGTAGATATCACAAAGTTAGGGGTGCAATGCGAGGCAAATCGTTGGTAGTCTTGCAATGCTGTAGGTGTACACATTTTTACGTTATATTGACCGCTCAGGCCTGATTCGCAGTCAGTGTGTGTGTCTGTGTGTGTGATCTGCAGTAGCAATACTATAAATGAGGAAGTAAGTCTCTGTCTTTTGTTACGTTTTGACAACTAAATGCCTATACCGGTATTGACGGAATTTGACGAGAAAATTTGTAGGGAGGGCACAGGACATTTTTTTTCTGTATTATTAACAGTAGTAGTCACGAAATTTTGAGAACTTATCGAATGGTGACAGATAGACGGATGTGTGTGTTAGTCTGTAATGTTACGTCGCTTGCTCAAGCTATGCTTCTCTTAGTGTATAATTTGTTAATAATTTCGTTTAGAGAAAAAACGTATTACTTAGTATATATATCGATTTTCTCTGTCCTTTTACTTTGTGTCTGCTTAAATGTTTCTGGCATCAGTTTATTTTGCCTTCTTTTTTTACATGCCTTACGGGCCTAAGTTGTAGCTCTAGCAGCGCACGAGCAGCTAAAGTTATTAGAACCCAAGAATCGGATGCTCACGCTGAAGAAAGAAGAAAAGTCCAAGCTGAAATAAAGCTGCCCTTAGTTAACACCCCCACTCCCCTCCCCCACATCTCCTCACATTCATTTGTTTTTAAATATGTTGGAAATTCTCTTCAAGAGACATGTTCGATGGTAGAATGATATAGTGATGGCTTTCCGGTCGTATTATGCCGACTTGATGTTGTTTGGGACCAATCATTCGCTACCAACAACTTTCTATATTCAATTCTGGCAAACAAATTCTTAATCCACGCGTACGAAGTCGCGGGTATCAGCTAGTAAATAAATAAAAGAGTAGATTCCTTCTTTTTAGCTTATTAATAATGCCATAATCTCTTTAAAAATCTTAAATGAAGAGATGTTTTCTCGGTAGAAGTTTTACTATACGTATAGATATGTTCACCTTCTTTTCAATGTACTGATACCATCTTTCTATAGATTAGATAGAGCTACTCATTCTTGACATCGTCTCCATCCTCTAGAAAAACATTGCAACATTACAACAATTTCCATGGTTTCCCCAGAACACTCCAGGCGAATGCCGGGATGTTTCCTTCGAAAGACCATGGCCGAATTCCTTCCCATTCCTTTAATGACCTCGACGTCGACAAGGCGTAGAGCCGTAAAAAAAAAAATACAACAACAACAACAACAACAACAATTTCACACGCTTATCTAGGACATTTCTTCGTGAAACTGTTAATTAACTCTATCAGAAATTACTAATGGTTTAAATCTTCTTTTTGCAAGCTACCGAGTCATTCAAAGTAGTTAGGAATGGTTCCCAGTGGTTTAAAATATTACGGATTTTTTCGACTTCCTAGTCCATACAGGTAGCTAAAGTGTGGTCAAGAATCATCCAGCAGTGTTTTCTGTTTCTATAGTATACTCGTATATTGTTTCCAACTAATTATAAACACCCCAGGACTAACACGATATTAACACACAAAACACTTAAGCAAGCAAGCCCTCGAACAGGCAGAATATTGCATGGTGTGTTAGAAGGAAATAGCTGTCACCCTGAATACATGTTCAGTACGTCCCGTGGTTGTCTCGTGCACAGTCGACTGGCGCCCGCTATCTCGCCTGACAGAGGCTGGACGGGTCTGATTGATAGCGCGCACTCTCGCGGCTCAAGTTTCAATAGCTGCCGAGCCGTGCCGCCCACACAGCGCGAACCGTTACATAAGAGTGGGAACACCGTCGTTCCTATGCAAATCGCCCGGCCACGAGCGACACGACCGTTCTCACAACCGTCTCCTTCTTACCGCTGATTATTGTTTTAAGCTGAAAACAGACGACTTGAATCAATGGACGGCGGCTCCGTCTTACTCCCAGTAATCACTACACGGGAAATTATTGAGAAATTTGCAACTGTGACAAGTGTTTCGAATAACTTAGTGTTCATACGGTATATGTTCGGGGTGTTTGCCGAGAAACTCAACAGCGGAACTACTTAACAATAATTACGCGTCATAGACATGTATAAGTAGCTATATGTAAAACATCTAAATATTACATAATTCATTTGCTTACTTTATAAAAGATGTTGAAAGTGTCGATCCTCTTACATAATGCACATCTGACATCTTTCAAACGTGTTTTGAGACACGTGGTGGGTGAGTGGTTAACGCTCCGTCCTTGCATTCGGGAGGACGCCGGTTCGAATCCCCGTCCGGGCTTCCAGATTTGGGTTTTCTATGGCTTTCCAAAATCACTCCAGGCGAATGCTGGGAAGCTTCCTTCAAAAGACCATTGCCGAATTTCTTCCCGTTCCTTGTCCCCAGTAGAAAGGGTTTAAGAGTTGCCGTCTGTTTGCGATTCGTATAACTTATGTTTTCTATGATATGTGTATTTTTGTTTGTGAGATGTGTAGTTTATGAAGCGGAAATTGGGAACTGTTGAAGCATTCGCCTAGATTTCTGTGCCAAACCGAGCCTGGTCCCGCTGTATCTCTCCGATCCAGTACTGCGCCGCCTTTAAGTGCGTAACCGCACTGGCGGGCCCCTCAGAAAAAAGTTTAGTTCTTTGGTGGGTTGTTAAAATCAAGTGTACACACAAAATAGCAAGGAAACAGTGAATCAGAACTGGGTTTAACCATCTCTGTTATTTTATCTTCATACTAGCCAGGGGAGTTCCCGGCGTTGCCCGGTATAGCTGGCGTAGATTTTCCCGTTCCCTATTTTTATTCCCGCAAAACATTTGTACAAAGTTTCATAAAATCCGCGGCAACATTTATCGGAATTAAAGCAAACCTAAATTCACCCATCCCCTACCAAGAATTGAAGTTTATTTGCACGTACACTATTTTCATTCGTCCCAAAAGATTCGTGTGCATCAAGCTTCGTTAATTTGGTTAAGAAATTGCATTACTAAATTACTGAACAACGCTAGATTATGTTACAAACTCACATTTGAATCAATTGCGAAGTTAATGTATGTACTTTTGCTCGGAACGCCAGATACTTTAACTCCACAGATTTTTATACAAATACCAAAAGTGAATCCGGAATAATATTATCGTAAACAGAAGACTAATGCTGAAGGCTAGAGATATTGTCCAGGGATCATGCTTAAAGAAAATATCTCTTGTTTTCACGGCTATCTAAGGCGTTTAAATTGATATCCCGAATTAAAGAAAAGAATACTTCAAGTTTTGTTTAGTGTAGAAAATAGTTATTATGGTAAAGTTTTCTTATTGCTTTCATTGAAAGCTAAGGTGTTTAGTGCGAAGCATGCAACATCTAAACCTTCCATCTTCGGGATTTGTCATCATACGTTCACAATTTCATTTAATGCTCCTGTGTTATTTAACGTTCAAGCATCTACATCTACATTCATACTCTGCAAATCACAAACATTGTGGGTGGCAGAGGGTGATAAGCACCAATCCTAGACCCGCCCATTCCAATCCCGAATAGTGCGAGGAAAAAAGGAATACATATAAGTATCAGTACGGCATCTTATTTCTCTAATCTTATCCCTCCGGTCATTGCGACCTAAATAGGTTGGCGGAAGAAGTATTTCATTGCACTCGAAATTTAAATTTTTTCGCATATTCTCCAAAAATTCGAACGCAAGCTACGTCGTCTGTCTTCGAAACTATCCCAGCCCAATCTATGTATCAATTCTGTGACGCTTTCATAAGGGCTGTAACAACAAGTCACGAATCTAGCGGCTCTCCTCTGCAACCTCTCAACGAGTCAATCAGAACCTTGCGATACGGATCCCAAACCCCACAACAGTAATCCAGATGCGGACGCAGTAGTGTTTTATTCGCTATCTCCTTTGTTTGAGCATTAAAATTCCTCAAAATACGACCTATGAATCGTAATTTAGAATTAGCCTTGCCTACTACGGAAGTTATGTGCATGTCCCATTTCATGTTGCTTTGTACTATCACCCCCAGATACTTCACGGAATCAACCGTGTCAACAGCTGAATTGTTTATTTTGTACTCGTGAACAAACATTCTTCTTGCTACATAAGACATGCCAAACAACTGAATTAAGATTCTATGCTTTAATACGGTGAAAACCCCATCGAAATCTGCTCCGTAGTTTCCGAGTTTTTATACGACCAATATATCCGGTTTCCGTTTTATATGTATATATATATATGTTACGCTCAAAGACCGAAAACGCTCATTGAGCGAAAAAAAAAAATAACCCAACGCCTTCTGATTTCTTTAAAATGGCCACAACACGTTATTCTCGTTATTTCACTAACAAATACCAGACAGAGCATGTTGTAGCTAACAAAATGGCCACAATGTCGCATTCTCCACACATAATGATTCACTTTTTTTTTTTCTAGATACTTGTAAAGTGACGGGTAGGAATATCGTATATATTAAATGCAGCCTGGGCCGATTCATCGTGAGCACAAAGAGTTAGATATTGTTAAGCCACAACGTGTTGTGACCGTTTTCAAGAAAATAGAACACGTTGTGGTAGTTCTTTTTTTTCGCTTTATGAGCGTTGTCGGTCTTTGAGCGTAACATATACACATAACCTACATATCTTCCTATGGCAAACTCAGGGACCGAGCCTGGTTGGTAAGTCGTAAAATTTGGGACTGGGTACGCAGAATCAAATCCTCATCCTGGCCATACAGATTTAGATTTTCCGTTATTTCGCGAAATCATCCCGGACGAATACAGGACTCGTTCATCAAAAGGGGAGGGGTTGGCTAGAAGGCTGCGCTGGGCTATGTGGGGGAAGGGGGAGTTTCCGAGCCAGGCCACGTAACTTTCCTTTCACAACATTTTTCACAGTCAAAATGAGGAACAGAAGACACAACAGCACGTGAATATTTATTTCCCTCAGTTAATAATCTCCGTATGTAATTTACAATGGTCTGACTGGAGAAAACAGTACAAAATGTCTTCTGGAATCAAAAGGGAAAAAGCTAAGAGTTACGTGGGGGGGGGGGGGGGGGGGTAGAGGCAAAAGCCACGTAGGATTACGTGGGGGAGAGGGAGGGTTCACAGGAGGCCAAAATGGAGCTACGTGCTTTATGGACGCTCCACAAGTAATACGGAACATGAACAGTGCTAAAGAGTTAACCAGCTTCAGTTTTGATGATGTGTAAATACTAATGAATAAAATGTCTAGCTCAAATTCGAACACCACTCTCCAGTATTCACTGCTGGCAACTGCTGTGTTATTACTACCGGCCTGGAACTGAAATAGATATAAATAATGGCTGTGTGTATACAGCTGGTGAGCTTGACAGAGGAAAACTTGCGCCCTAGGTGACGCGTAATCATCTCCACGCCTCTCACAGCACCACGCCCTTGTAATCGACTGCAGGCAAACACGTTTTCATAAAGGTAAAGGTCAGGGGTTCCTATGGTTACTACCGCTTCCAGCAGGATTAGTAGAGGTAGAGCTCCGGATTCCCATTACACCCTTGGCCACTATAAGGAACATGATGGCGTAGGCGTCACTTTCCGGCCGTTCTTTCCTGTTGGGTAGCAGGCTGAATGGGTCTGGGGAGCCGTTCCGAAGATTCCGTTTCAATAAGGATCGAAGCCCAGTGGTCAAGCCATTGTCAAATGCTCTCCCACCTGTATAAGGCGACCGTAGAGAAAATGTAAATGAGGTCCCACACGATGTGACTAACCGCTTCGGGCATAACCTTTTTTAAATTATTTTATCATCAATACTACCCTTATGGCCTTTCTCATATTTCCGATAGTTTCACGTTTTCTGTTATCATTTATTTAATAACAATCCATTGCTTAACGCTGGCATGATTTCTGTTTTTGAAGTTTTCCTAAACAGATGTGTTCCTTGCAAAATCGTGATTTTACAACAACAAAAAATCAGCAATTCTTGTATTTTCTATCTCGGAAACGACTCTAACGCCTTCTCGTGGATGTTTCGGGTACCCCTAAGCCAACTAATGTTAGTTAAGTTTTCTTTGGTTACAGCAAGGACCTCTTATATCTTTAAACGAACAATTCTTCGTTGTCAGTCACTGAATGGTAGTATAATATTGTGGAAATAAATAAGAGTAGAAATAAATATCACTTTTATTGTAAAAAGTCGTTATCATTAAATACTACATGTAGTATAATTGTAAAACATTTAAAAAGTAGATACTTAAAAAATAGATACTGCCTTCGTCAGATGTGATTTTTTCAAACATACTTTACAAAACTTCTTTGAAGACAATATTAGCAGTAAAAATGTGATCATCGTTTATTTTTTGAATGTATGTGTCTTTAACGTAAACACAAATAATACTGTATCAACGAACTCGTGAAAAAGCCTCGTACAGTTTCATACGAAAAAACTGGTTCTCCTAAATACAATCCTGCTCTGACCTTATGCTTTATTAATGGTCATAACGAAAGATACTTTTATTGAGAGACAGTTGAATCGGAAGTTGTGAAGTTAATGCAAGGTATGAGTTTATTCTTATCGGAGTGAATGAATTTAGCATTTAGGATGTAGCTGTCTAAGTGAATTACCGCTAATATTGCACCATTAATGAATCCCTGATTATCATTAAGATTTTTATTTAAAATACTAATAGCATTTTTCTTTAAAAGCAATTTATGAGATGGTAAACCGAACGATCTTGGAAACGACTCCAGCGACTTGGATGAAATTTCACAGGTAGATAATGACTTGCTCTTAGAGTTTGTGACACGATTTTACAACAAAACAAAAACCATAGCAATTTTTGTATTTGGTATCTCGGAAACGACTCCTCCACCATCTCGTGGAACAAGTTAGGTTTTTATAATATATATCTAATCCGCCCAATGTAATACTACCATTATATGAGCAACTCATATATATATAAGTAAAATTAATTTCTCACAAACGTATCTAAAGATTTTGATGATATCTCGCATATTGTACAGAAATCGAAAGATGCAGAGCGAAGATTGGTCACCCAGGTACTATTTATAAAAGCCAAATCGAATCGTGGATGTTGCTGTGTTTGTTGCGCGTACAAATCCACGCCCTTAAACCGATTTCTGACAGCCGATATTCTCTGCCAGGTAAGTAACACTGATCACCTCACAGCTTGATTGTAAACACTATTAATAGCATTCGTGGCTGCTTCAATATCTACATCACGGAGCGTTTATTCCTGAATTGCCAAAGTTGTTGTAGAAACATCGGACAAGCCACATTTTAAGCATGTCAATATAATGAGCAACTGTGGAAGATCCCAGAAGGCGATACCAAAAACAACGTTTTCGAGCACTACGATCAACCGTGTTTGAGATATCTGCTTTTCATTGGTCAACCCTATAGGTACTTCGCTTTCCGCTTCCCCCTCCCTTTTCCCCTCTCCAGCACCCCCCCTTCCTCCTCCCCGTCTGTCGTTCCATCGTCAATCGTGCCTGGCACCGCACTGCAGTCCCTACCCACTGTTTTTGTAAAACACGGTATGGGCAGTGGCATAGCTAGGTTACCAAGGGCCCCGCTGCAAAAAAATATTTTGGGATTTCAGGCCAGATGGGCGTCCATTTTATTTTTTTACTTTTTTGTTCTTGCAAGTCTTATGAGGTTTGCTGGCAGGAGCTCCCTGAGCTTTGGGAGACCCCCTAAATTTGGGGTCTCGGTGTACGGCCCTCCGATAGCTACGTCCCTGGGTATGGGGTACGAAAAAGCTGCATGTACAACCTATCATAATCTCTTTAATCGCTAGAGAGGATTGGGAACAAAGAGGGGCAACAAATTCGGCCATCTTTTATTGAAAGAATTGATCTGGCGTTCGTATTGAGTTTTGGAAACGATCGAAAACCGAAATAAAAAAACATACAGGATATGGAACCCACGTCCACCCAAATGCGAAGCCGGTATGTTAGCCTCTCACACACTAGGCTCCATTTGATTTTTCTTGGCTTGAAAAATGAGACGGAAGTTAGCGGAGGAGGCTGTAAGATAGATGTATTACACATTTCGTTACTATCTCAAATACGAGGCGCGTCCAGAAAGTAAGTTCCGTTTCCATTTATCTCCGCTGCAGCGCTGCGATTGCAGTTCCGCACATGCGCTGTAGACGATGTGTATCAAGGGGAAGAACGAGCGCCATTTGGAGATCGCTGTCAGTTACGTACGCTTTGTTGTGCTTGTTTGAAATGTCGGCGTTGATTGAAAATACCGCCGCCTGTGAAATCAGGTCTGTGAATCGGTTTCTGAATGCGAGGAAAGTGAAACCAAGTGAAATTTATCGGCAAATTTGCGATGTTTACGGACCAAATGCGATGAGCGATTCGATGGTGAGAAGATGGGTCCGACAGTTCAATGGCGGGCGTAGTGATGTGCACGATGAAGAACGAAGTGGGCGTCCACCTTTGGTTACAGAAGAACTGGCAAGACTTTCATCTGTTCTTAAATCTCAAGTCTTTCCTTGGCGGTCATCACTTCACCAATGACGACGAGCTGAAAGAAACTGTTTACAACTGGTTGAAGACACAGGCGGCAGATTTCTATGAAGATGGTATACAAAACCTGGTGCCACGCTATGACAAATGCCTGCAAAATTTCGGCTGTTATGTGGAAAAGTAGTTTAAGAGTTGTACAATTTTGTGCAATAAAAATTTCTTCTGTATCTGTGTACAATTTCATTTTATTACCAAACGGAACTTACTTTCTGGACGCGCCTCGTATTTCATTTTCAGAGCTGCATCCTTTCTCCTCTTATGATCCCTGGAACTGTCTCAATGATTTTCTTAATGATATCGCGTAGAGTACGAATTTCTAATGTACTCGTGCATGTTGGTCGTAACGTTTAGTCAGACCCACGTTCAGATATTTTCGGAAACCGTAATTTATACTGAATGACTAAAGTGTCAGCATAAAAGATTTACTGTTCCACTGTTGTACGATATACGACTCTGAGTCCACAAAAATGATAGCCGTAATCCGTTTAGTGTTTCCCGAAAATTACCGGAGCGTGAAATAGATATCATTTGTAGGGGACCGACAGTTGTTGTAGGTAGTCATGAAGAGAAGATTGCCATGCCGTTTCCAAGGATTACACATTATGCGGTATTCCCCAATATTTTACCGGCAGCTCTGTTTAGGCCCACGTGTCCAACGTCAGTAAAAGAATGATTCCGTCGTGCGTATAAAGCTATCATTTGCCACGTGACAGATGTATTAGGGCAGAAAGCGAGGTCCACCCAGGCCGATATACCCACGCCGTTACCTTATCCAACAAGATCTCAGAATATCGTCAGCAGCGGTCGTAACTCTGCCTGCTGGAGGGAACTAAGCGGACGAACAAAGCTCGTTCATCAGTTTGGCCGTAGGATTTTTTTTTTTTTTTTTTTTTTTTTAATTGGATTTACGTCTCTCAACATCTAGGTCTTTAGAGACGGGAAAGGATGGGGGGCAAGGATGGGGGCAAGGAATGGGAAGGAATTCGGCCATGGCCTTTTGAAGGAAGCATCCCGGCATTTGCCTGGAGTGATTTGGGAAACCATGGAAAACCCAAATCTGGATGCCCGGACGGGGATCGAACCACCGTCCTCCCGAATGCGAGGCGAGAACGCTATCCGTTACACCGCCACGCTCGGTTTGGCCGTAGGAGGCAGTGCCCAGAATCACCAAGACGACAGTGATAGTAACGCGACTGATCTTAATTCACTTCGGCCAAGAGTCATGTTATACCTTCCGATATGTGGTAATATCTCTCATTATCACATATAGTAACTATTTGCTCCTTTATTACTGAAGCATACACTATCACTAACTCGCATTATTTTTATTATTAATTTACTATTAATAATATTGAATTATTTAGTATTTATTAATTATATGTATACTGAATAATTGTATTAATGTTTGCAACTTGGATTGTAATATTGTTGAGTTTCCACAGACTTGGGATGGCATAGCGTTGTTATCTTAGGGAGCGTCCATAAACTAGGTGACTCCAATTCGACCTCTTTTGAAACCCCACACATAGTCTGACGTTGTTTTTGCTCGGATTCCCCCCCCCTCCCCACCTCCTCCACGTGTGCCACGTAGCTTTTTTCCAATATTAATTCCAGAAGAAAATTTAAGCTTTTTTTAATTACAAGACTATCGTCAAAATTACTGCTTATATAATGGGTACGGCTATCCACTTCTGAAGATGATTTATTAGATACAACGAGAAATCCTTTTCTACTTCAGGTGTTACTAAACACATTATCATCTCATTCATCATTATCTATTAAGTGGTAAAATCGAAGAAAACAAACTATACCTGCCACGTAAAAAATTAAGAAGAGCTGCAGATCTTTTTGCTGAAGTTTTGTCACCTTTCTTTCTACATTACCAGAGAATGATGTTACTTCCTGCTTAAAAGATTTAAATCGCTCATTGACTCCGTTTTGGATACTGAAAACTCACTGGAAAAACATCACACCACATTTTGAACATGAAATAAACTTCAGCGAGCACTATAATTAAAAACTCACTGAAATTCACTTGACAGAACAAAGTTAGAATTATCAACAAGCGGTGTGGTCTCACGCTGGCAATCCGAATCAAAACAGTTTTGTTTCAAAACATCAAAACAATACGAACGGGTGTGGAAAATAACGTGAAACATCTTTATGCAATAAATTTTAAATGAAAAATCCGTCTTTTAGCAACTGGTTTTTTTTTATTATCTCTCAGACGCGTTTCTCCACCTCTGAATGGGGCATCATCAGTGACTGTGAATGTATACATGTGTTGTTAATACAAAGTTTACAAACATTACTATATACAATTAAATATATACAAGGTACATTCTACTTACGAATTTTTGGTTATGACAATTACATGTTGATCAGGAACAGCTCTCCTTGCAAAATACGGAGATAATTAAATGACGGAAATAAAAATCCACATACTGTAGAAATAAATATCCACATCCTGCAGTGAATTCCATACCTTGTTTTAACCATAACATACAAAATGAATGAGAAGCTACATAGCTTGGACCGAGCGTGGTGGGTGAACAGTTAACGTTCTAGCCTCGCATTCGGGAGGACGCGGGTTCGAATCCTCGTCCGGGCATCCAGATTTGGATTTTCCATGGTTTTCCCAGATCGCTCCAGACGAATGCCGGGATACTTTCTTCGAAAAGGCCATGGCCGAATTCCTTCCCGTTCCTTGTACCCAGTCCCATCTGGCCTCTAATGACCTTAACCGTCGACGAGGCGTAAAGCATTAAGTAAAAAAAAAACACATAGCTTGGCCTTCCCCCCTCCTCCAAAACACACGAATCCCAGCATAGTTTTTACCCAACCAAGATAAACCAGTTTACTTAGTTTCTTCATAGCTTCACAGTGTATTATTTTCCAAGTGGCTCAGGACACAATACGTTGGACATGACATACATACAACACATACACTAAACACCCATGCCCTCGGCCGGACTCGAACCGGCGACTTACGCTACCGAGGCCGGCACATGAGTCGCTTAAAAGTTGTATAATAAATCCGCCTTACCTGGTGATAGGGATTCTATGGCTGCGCATTCCGTCCCTGTCGTAGCCGGCTTAACCTACCCCGACATTCCTACCAGGTACAACGGACCTACAGTTTAACGTGGAATCCGAACCACGGAAGCGTTCTGGTGTACTTCACATTACACAAGTAGCTGAGCCAGAGGTGAAGGTCGGGTTAAGGGCCTATGAAAATACCCGCCGAGACTGGAATTCGATCAGGGGACATTTCGATCCCCAGTCAGACACCTTACCCACTTTATTTTTTTGTTTGATCCGTTTTTTTCCCCAATGGCTTTCGGCATCTGAGGCCATACAGCCAACTCGAAAGTAATTATGTCACTCAGAACTTTCAGTATCTCCAGTATGAAATTTTTCCAATTAGTCAGACACACCACAGGAAGTACATTACATTCACAGACACAACACTTAAACACCCAAGCACGCGGACGGACTCGAACCGGCGACCTTCGGCACGTAGAGCTAGAAGTCAAGCCCCTACGCTACCGAGCGGCCACCCACTGGGCCACCAGACCACTCTCTTAAAAGTCGTATTAATGAACTGTATTAATTCATAATACAGGGTGTTACAAAAAGGTACGGCCAAACTTTCAGGAAACATTCCTCACACACAAACAAAGAAAATATGTTATGTGTCCGGAAACGCTTACTTTCCATGTTAGAGCTCATTTTATTACTTCTCTTCAAATCACATTAAACATGGAATGGAAACACACAGCAACAGAACGTACCAGCGTGACTTCAAACACTTTGTTACAGGAAATGTTCAAAATGTCCTCCGTTAGCGAGGATACATGCATCCACCCTCCGTCGCATGGAATCCCTGATGCGCTGATGCAGCCCTGGAGAATGGCGTATTGTATCACAGCCGTCCACAATACGAGCACGAAGAGTCTCTACATTTGGTACCGGGGTTGCGTAGACAAGGGCTTTCAAATGCCCCCATAAATGGAAGTGAATCGAGGAAGTACAGTACATACTAACGAAACTAAAATGAGCTCTAACATGGAAAGTAAGCGTTTCCGGACACATGTCCACATAACATATTTTCTTTGTTTGTGTGAGAGGAATGTTTCCTGAAAGTTTGGCCGTAACTTTTTGTAACACCCTGTATACCAGAACAGTGGTTTTTCATTTCTAGACGTTGAAATAACAATTGCTTGGCGGTTATACGGCAGAAAATCATAATTGTTTGCGTTTTGAATGAAAGAAAGATGAAGTAAAGGACGGGGTGAATCGCAGTGCTGGCGATTTTAGACCTACTCTGCCGAAAGACACTGTGCGATCGCCAAGCTTAACGTCCCCCTCCGTACGAAGCGACATGAACATTGTCGTATGCCCTCACTATACGCACCGTGGAGGGATTAGTAGTTGTGCGTCACTACCGTTTCTACCCTGTCCGCCAAGTCCAGATGATGTAAACTTCACCCACCACTAACTAACACTTGAACCAGCTAACCTGCCTCAGCAACGGAGCGAGCCATAGTCTCAAAAACAATGTATTTTGTGGTAGGGTTTGTCCTTCAGAATAATATTGAGTGCAAGGAGGCAGGGTTTGTTTATGCGGCTGTACATACTATATGTAGGTTATCGAACCATACCTTGATTTTGCGGGTTTTTTTTTCTGCTTTTACGTCACGTCCAGATCATTACAGGTGGGAAAGGATTGGAATCAAGGAATGCGAAGAAATTCGGTCACGGCCTTTTGATGGAACCATCATTAAATTCGCCTGGAGTGATATGGGGAAACCATGGAAATGTCAAATAAGAATGGGCGGACGGGGATTCGAATCCGCGTTCTCCAGAATGTGAGGCCAGAGCGTTACTGCTCACCTACCGCGCTCGTTTTAGGAAACGTCGAATTTTCGATTCGAACAACTATAACGACGAATCTTGGAATTAACATGTCAAACAGGCGTGACTGTAATTACAAGCACCTCATAAATCTTGTCGTATAATTACAGATTTAAATTCCAGCCGAGAACACTTTTAATCACACAACATATCACTGCAAGGCCATATTCAAGTAAATAGTCATTTACATTTCCGGTATAGGGAAACAAGGGAAAATGTTTTAACAGAATTCTTGTTTGGATTCGGGACATGTTTCCTGTTCAAATCGCCAAACTTTGTCCAAGGATTGGCAGTTTAGCTTACCTTGAAGAGAAAAACGCACGATGTCTTCATATTATAGGCGTTGCGTAATGCAATAGTTTTTGAAAGCAGAGCTACAGACTTAATTTAAGTCATTTTATATCCGTAGCACACTTCTCCCTTAGCTGGTAGATGGGTTTGTAGCCAACCGATATCAGAAAATCATCTGAAAGAGAGAGATAAGCTAAAAAAAAAATTATTAAAAAACAAACCGTGTGTTGGTTCTTTATATCGTATTCTCACTTTGGAGTGATATTTCTATTTGAATTATGGAATCAGAGTCGATTTTTCTCTACATTTCAGCGTTTTGAAGAGTATGTAGTAACAACCACTCCCTTCAAAAGTCAACCTCTCCCTCATGTTCTGTAGTTTCTTTCAAGGCTAAGGAATTACTAACAGCTTTCCAGGTGGAGGTGTCGGTAGCCGTATATGGCATCCTCTAGCCCTTAGTGTTGCAAATAACTCATAAACGAGAGTCAGAAATAATCAATAGTCAGTAAAAGTCAACGCCTTGAAATTGCAGAAAGACGTGAGAAACCGCTGTATTAAAAATCCAAATGATATACAGAGAGTAAATGATGAAGTTATTGAGGAGACTTAACACTTTCCAACAATTGGATATTCTGTGAAAAGATTCCCAGCGACAAGTGCAACTTATTTGATGCCTTTATTTCTCAAAATTGATCACTTCTCCAGTGGAAGAATTATTAGAGATTATTTCCTTTTAATTTGCTGTTTACATTGCGTTTAATTCTGGTTCAGCAACATTATCTTCCCCAGCCACTTGCTTACCACTTAATCCTCCTACAGTGACGTATATATATTTTACGGTATAAGTGATTCCTTTGAGGTCCTTTTGTAGACGAATTCCAAACCGTTGCTTCTCCAGCCCTCCATCCTCATTACCTTCCCAGTTCCGCCATAAGTAGAAGAGAGCAACTAATCTCGATTAGAGCAGAGAGCGTGGACAAATTGCCAAAGCAATATGTGACGAAAAAAGGAGAAACCCGTTAATCACAGATTATAAGATTCGACAGTGGGGTGGACACGAGCAATTTGAGATTGTAGGAAAACAAGCTTGGATCAACAGAAGATGGATCAATAAAATTGTGTGTACGAGGCAGAGGAATGAAGTGGACAGTAGTATTAGAGAAATACTCATGTAGCTACAGACCCAGTCAGTGGCTTGAAACTCACCCAGATTATGTTATTTTAGTAATATACAGACAGGAAAAAATGTAGAAGGACTGCAGCAAAACTGTCCATAATTCGTGGTCAAGACGCGGGCCTTGCCACGTGACCTTGGCCACAGAACGACTGTGGGAGCTGCCGAACTGTTACAGTGCGTATAATTACCGTCCCACAGGCGACAGGACCTATCCAGCGCAGACCTAGATGGCGCCCTGCTTGTTAATCCGCGTCTGCACGCCCACTCGTCAATAACTAAGCGCCACGCCACGCCAGTGGGCTGAGGCCGCTACAGCGTGGGTCGCACTTCACGAACTGTGAATGGTCTATCAGTACCAACACTACCGGTACAAGCGGCGCAGCTGTTATCCGACGTTCAAGATACAGATCAACTCGGCTGCACGTACAAGATTTTTCGAAATATTTGATGCTGTTGTGATTATTATTACGACCATGATGTCATGTTGGTTCTCTCAAAAATCCATGCCGTTGGTTTCTCGGTTTCTTGATCCCCTTCTTTTAAAAAAAAAAAAAAAAAAAAAAAAAAAAAAAAAAAAAAAAAAAAACTTCTCTTCGACGGCTAAGGTCATTAGAGGCAGGATGGGACTGGGGACAAGGAACGGGAAACAATTGGGCCATGGCATTTTTGAAGGAAGCATCCCGTTCACCCACCACGCTCGGTCCTCAACTTCGACGAGACGTAAAGTCCATAAAACATCGACCACGTTGAAGAAAAAAATAGTGTACGATAATCTGACGTTGAATCAAATTTTTAACGATGTTTCTTCAAAAGTAATTACTGGATTAAAAAAAGAGGAAATCAAAATCGGAACATCATTTGTATCTCTAAGGCCTCTGAAAATCAACATCGAAATGGCAGGTAAGAATTTTCACAGGGCTGTTCATATCTTACGCGTAGTTTACCAGTCAGTATGGTTCAGTGCGCTGAGGCGCAGGGCATTGGATTGGGGAGGTACAACGCACCGGGCACGAGCAGGTTCCCGGTTCCCACGTACCACATTTTAAGGTGGTTTTGCGCAGCCACCAAAGCAAATGCCGGAACGGTCTACTGTCTCCACCTCATAAACTGCACTTTTCACAAACAAAAAATACACTTCTCCCACACAAAACATAGCTACACCGTTCGCAGACAGATGGCAACACTTCCCCTATTAGTACGTAGTATGACCTGGCAGTAGGTATAAAATGTCTGTGTAGCTATGGCATGCGGCTGTAAAACCGAAGCTCCGAAGTTGACCATGCCAATGGTGAGTGAAACTCACCAAAGGCAGCCAACTACTAATGTTGTAGAAAGATGCTGAAGAAGAAAGAAGAGTGCGGCGTTTATCTGTAGTGTATCGTGATCTTTGGTGGGTGTTCCGTAACGGTTGATTCATCTTAGATGTTCGTCTGTTGTGGATGCTAACGAATTATGAGTTCTTGCTCCGTTCTCTGGGCCATGTAGAATCATATGTTGTACGCCAGATACAAAAGTAGACCATGAGTTTTCAAACTGTAGAAACCCCAATCAAATTGGAGATTCCTGGACAAAGCGACAGACAGGTGCAGCTCCGTTACAGATTTATAATAATATAGACAAATGTTGTTTTTAACATTATTATTTGTGGATAAGCCCATTAGGACTACGCAAAGTACTCAGAAGCGTTTCTTCGCTTTCTTTTGTGCCCATATTTCCTTCATACTCTTGCTGTGGGATTCTTTTCTCTTATCTGACCATGTTGTTGCAGGTCTTTTCATTAATCTTGCCTCCCGGTCAACTTGCCACTTGTGAATATTGGATTCAAATATGTCTCTGTTTTCGATACAATTCCTTATAATTTGAGGTCTTTCTAAACATAATTGTTGCAGAATGTAAGTCACTCCAGCATGGTTACCTGTAACATATGTCCTTTCCCTTATTTCCTTGTCAAAGGGACATATGCCGAATCATCTCGATAGCTAAGTAAGACGATGGGCTATGTTGCAGATGATCCTGCCGCCGCAGTCCGCCACCACGATGCCGTCCTCGTGCCCCCGCCCCCGCGGCAGCGGCCCTGGGGGTGGTGGAGGTGGCCGCCCCGTGGTGCAGTGGAGGCGCAGACACGTGCGCGAGGGCCTCCTGGTAGTGGACCAGGCTCAGCTCGCCAAGCTGGTCAAGAGAGAGCCCATCACCAGCCTCTACAAGCTCGACCCAGAGCCGTTCGCCACGTGAGTACCACCAGCAGATTACTACTCAGTCGAATTTATTTCTGTGTTTTTCAACTCAAGAGCACCTCTGGACGCAATAATCAAGGCAATCTTCTGAACGCCTTCCACCTACCACAATATCACCACTCAGGTGAACGTACTTCCTTTGTTCTACACCTTGACAGCCACCGTGCCGTTGATCTATAAGCAGTCTCCAAATTTCACTTGTCAACGCCTTCACCTGGTAGGCAGACTATTCGAAGTGTCGTCAAACAGAACGGAGAATCTATTATAATTTTTGGACGATTGAGTAGAGCCCTGTTCCATTAAGCTCCTTGCTTCCATTAATAAACGCCTATTACCGCTGCAAGTCAACGTCGGATCAACATCAAAGCAAACTGAACTCCAGTTGTTGGGGCCTCCAACTGTGTAATCGTTCTGAAAGTACCACAAATACCGAGACGAAATGGCGAAACCTCTCTTTTTAAGGGTCATTTACACATGAATAAGAACCTACTGCAAAATGAGTTGAAGTACAACAGTAAAAAATGTGTTTATCTGTGTTGGATGTATTTATACAGACTACAGAGTTCTGTTGTACGTTTGTTTACGAATACTTCGTAGAGTTTTATCCCTAATTATATTTGCTCGATACAGAATGTCAATTTTATTTTCTTGTCGTGGTCCGTGTTTCGAGTTACCATCAGAAGGGAGAGAGAATCGTGGGCAAGGATTGCGTGTAGCCGCTTTTTGGCTCCGCAAACTGGTCTCACAATTAGCCATTCCACGAAGGGTTCCATAAGGAATCAGTCTAGCTCGTAGCACATACACTATATAACAGCATTTATTACAAGTGTCTACACCAAGTTTCAGTACTACAGACGTTGGACTGCAACTTTTCAAAAGTAGTTCTTCCGGCAACCAGCGAGCAAGGAAAAAACATATTGCTCTTAACAGATTACCGGACCCGGATATTCAACCAATCGGTCCCACCTGCAGTTCTCAGTGTCTCAGTAACAGAGATCGGGTATTGGAATCAAAAACACTGATGAGAAGCTATTCAGGCTCTTGAATAAAGTATAAAGGCAAAGGCAGTGGGTTTTCACATCTTTTAAGCCGTATTCCAGTATGATTACCAGAGGTAGGGCTCCGCATTCCTATTTCCTGACCAGAGGCACTGGAGTGAATGTGCCGTGGTCGGCGACGCAGTCCGGCCCTTTTTCTTTATCTTTCCGCATAGTTCTCCGCACGGTACTCGTTTAATAGCAGGCTGAATGGGCCTGGGGAACCTTTCCGGACGGTCAGTTACGAGAAAAATCCTCGGCTTCTTCGGGGATCGAACCCCAGTCATCGAGGCTGTGGTTAGACGCTCTATCACCCGAGCTATCCCTTCGGTGGAGCAATCTGATGCCTCTAGCGTTTAGTAGTTATTCTGTTTTCACTATCGATGGTTTATTCACATAATAGAAGGTTCTCCATAGAAGACTTTATGTAACAAACTCGTAATTCTCATGTTTAATCTCGAGCGATGTCGTCTTTACAAGGTACACTCTTGTTAGAAGAATTCACAACGAAGATGACCAGTCAGCTAAATGTCTCTTTTCAAAACATCTGCAACCTAACCAGCACATTTAACAATTTGAAGTTTTAAGTGTTAATATTATGATCGGTATTCGTTCAATTTGCAATGAAGGCTGATAATTTTAATTTGTAGCAGCATTTTACTTTCGGTGTTTCATTAATCTCAACCTTCAAATTTAAACTTGTGACTATTTGCTTAGAGGAAAGAGGAATAACAAATTTCTGTTGACCGTTTTCTGCAGTGAATCAAACCGGAAAGTGTTTTATTCAGAAGTCTACAACTGGTTTTAAGAAATCGAGGTAATTCTGACTGATACGTTAAATCGTGTGAGAATACGTCTGTGTCTACAGGTGTCAAATGTCTCTCCGATCGCGCTTTCATAATCCTTGCAGCTGGGTAGATTCAACATAGAAACGCTAGTCCAAACCTGGTTGCGTTGCTTGTTGGTTCCGTTGATCCCGCATTCCTCAGGCATGTTTGTAGGAGATAAAAGTAATTACTGCATAAGAAGAATGCAACAGAAAGAATGCAGCGAACTATGCACAGATTCCCAGAGACAGTGAATCAACCGTTCTTGGAATGAATAGCTGGAATGCACAACTGGGACCATTGTAGACACAAATGTGTTTCGTTGGATCCTTCTATCTAGTAGACCCAGTCTTAGCTAGCAACTAGTCTTCCCATTATTTACCGAGCGTGGTGGGTGAACGGTTAACGTTCTGGCCTCTCATTCGGAAGGACGGCGGTTCGAATCCCCGTCCGGACATCCAGATTTGGGTTTTCCATGGTTTCCCCAAATCACTCCAGGCGAATGCCGGAATGCTTCCTTCAAAAAGGCCATCGCCGAATTCCTTCCCGTTACTTGTCCCCAGTCCCATCCCGCCTCTAATGACCTTAGCCTCCGACGAGGCGTGAAGTCATAAAAAAATCCCATTATTGTCAGCTGTTCAGCGTGACTTGTTTTCTTGTTTTGTTAATGATACGGTTCCTAATTTTCATCAGTTCAAAGAACAGCGGTGTCGTAAGGAACACACAATCACGTCAAGAACATATTAAGTTGCTAGCGGAATTCTTATTCGTTGAAGGCCTTAAAAACATTGCAGCTTTTACAATGCTCACCGTAACTTTTTTACCAAAGAAGTAGCATCAAATAGACGTGTAACGGTGATCCTTCACCTCTTAAACGCCAATTTTTAATTAATTATTTTCATGTAGATAGAGATAATATATATTTTTTTAAAATTTATGGAATATAGCTTCTTTAAATTATCAGTGTATATGCTTTGCAAAATAGTAGTGGGTGTGTATTTAAGTATTTTTGACAATTAATTATTAATTGATTTCAGTTTTTACAATTAGTTGAAATGGTAAATCGGATTGCGCCAGCGGTGACTACCATGTTTTTGCTCAGTTCAGTTCGTGTGTTTACAATAATGTCTTAAGACTTTTCAGGGACAGTTGAATGTATGCTCGTTACAGCTGGCGGCTATCTTTAAATGTATTCGGAAGTTTCAATGTAGACAGATAAAGCAGCGTGCTACTGCCTAGTAGGTCAGGAGCATAGTTACGCTAATCAGTTGATAAAATTTGGTCAACTCCGGAGAGAAGACTCGCGTAGTGTTTTATCGTCGTCCTGAATGAGCATGAACTAAATGTCAAACGTCAACTTTTCCTTTTTTTTTATGCTATCTAGTATTTGGAGGTGGCACTGAAGAATTTAATCGTTAACTAAATTTATTAAGATCAGTGAACATGGTGGACATAGTGTACATTGCCCAATCTGATAGTGATTGAACACATTACTTTTCCTTTGATACTGTTGATGTTTAGTCTTTAATATCGATTAGGTATGACAAGGCCTTTAGACACACAATCCACGTTCTCATAGCAGGTCGTTTAGACCATATTTCTAATTTCTTCAACGGAACTGCTTCTAATGGCGACAGAAAACTTTTCAAAATGCTCAGACTTTCACAGCGGTAACAGTCTAATTGCTGCTTAAACATTTATGAATTCAAGAATGCAGCTGTTATTATGCTACTTACAGCTACTTTCAGTGAATTCTCAACTAGCTGTGCCATTACCTCGCAGAGGTTATCTGAATTTTAGAATCCCTTCGGGGACCCAATGCGGTGTTTGATTGTAGGTTTAATTTGTTATCTCCTACATTTTAAAAGTACTATGATGAAGTAATTAACATTTGTAAATGCGAAATGTACGTCGTTGTTTGTGTTTATGTTCTGTTCTAACTTTAGGGACGATTGATGATATTTTTATCCAGCAATTCAGTATTTTGTCTTAATGTTTCCCGGAATGATTGAGATCAAATAGCGGGATCGTTTTCCATACACGCCATGGCCGTTTTTCTTCTAATTCCATGTCAATAACCACAGTCCAGGTACTGTTAGAGCAGAAGAGAAGAAACGTGTTGCTGCAACCGAAAATGGATGTAAATTATTTCTAGGGGTGTAGGATAATTTCTGTAGTCCTGTACATTGTATCCCTGAATATATTGTCTTTGATCCTGTAAATGATATCTATGGATGTAAGATATTGTCTGTGATCCTGTAAATTACCTCTCAGGATGGAAAAATAACACTTTAATAGTAACCATTCTTTCACATTTGCTAATTGTAGGCAAGTTACGCATTGGAAAACGTCGAAATAACTTTTATATTAACGAAAAATGTATTCCCAAATGTTTTATATATATATATATATATCTTGCGCTTCATCGGTATTGTACGGCTTCACATTTCGATCAGAAATTTGGATCGTTAATGCACCAGAACTTGCTCTGAATATGCCTTAATGTGATCCACTGGTGCTGTTGATGTAGAAACGAGTGCTGTTATAGATGAGAATATTACAGAAAGTTGCTAAGTTACATTGATAATACTCTCTAACACAAAAGCTAAATACGTTTTTAAATAAAATATATTCATTTATTTTAATAGTTGCTTCTATATTTTGCAATGTACATGCTGTTGTGTACTCTCTTCTCAAAATCGATACTGAATACAAAATACTAGGAGCTAAACGCGAGGCCAGGTTGCAGCTGAAAGCAGTGGAGGGAACTAATTCCGTTTAACTACTTCCCGGAAAAATTCAACTGGGGTAATTTCCATCATATTTCCCATTAACTTTAGTTTATTGTATTGGTAGATGACTATAGCGTCTTTGCTAATGCAAAAGAATTGTTTAATTCAAAGCTGTTATTGGAGTAAGCGAATAAATTTTCTCCATTTTATTCCACCCCACAGCATGAACATCTCTACGAGAGTTTCACGGCGTTGAATGTTGATTAAATATACTCGAGTTTCCAGCCCGTTTAAATGCTCCCTTGGGACGTTTCGAAGGTCAAAATCTCTGCCTACATTTTCAGAAGACTGAACTAAAACGGGAATCTGGTGTTTGTTTCGGCGTTCTCACGGAAATAATAATATTTAAAAAATAAAAAAAAAGCAGTGAGCTGGAAGGTGTTGTATGGGTTTGGCGTCGTTATCAAGGTTAGGCGTTAGTCTTTTACTGTTTCCATGAAAACCGATTGTGCCACCTTGCCATTTTACTTCAGTTGGTTGGAAATAAAGGCTATATTCTGGTGACTCAGTGGGTAAGCCGTCTGACTGGAGAACTTATGGTCCCCGGTTCGAATCCCTGCCTTATCGGGGGTTTATATAGTCCTTTAACCCGATCTTCTCTAGTACCGTTTGCTGTGCAATGTGAATTACGGCACAACTCTTCAGTGGTTCGGAGTTCACGTTAAACTATAGGTCCGTTAGGATTACCAAGTTAGGTCAAAGTAGCAAACAGAAAGCGCAGCAGGCTCCGCATTCGGGAGGACGCTGGTTTGAATCGCCGACCGGGCATCCAGATTTGGATTTCCATGGTTTTCCCGAATCACTCCAGGCGAACGCCGGGATGCTTCCTTCAAAAGGCCATGGCCGAATTCCTTCCCAGTCCCATCCCGCCTCTAATGACCTCGACGTCGACAAGGCGTAAAGCCATAATTAAAAAAAAGTGCATGCGCGGCAAATCGAAACTCTGCCAAAAGACGGGCGGACCAGTTGGGTATATCCTGGTCAATAATACCGTATGCATAATTAGTATTGTAAAATAAAGACAGAGATTGTTACCTTCGTAGTGTTCCAAGAATGTAAAGTTTTGACGCTGCTTTAAGCTCAAGAGTATATTGCCAACATCACTAATATAACATTCCAGATATCGCCAATCAAGATGTGAGATTTCTCAGGGAAGCGACAGAGCTATTAAAAAGATAGTGAGCTCTGAAATTATTCAGCAGGCTTAAAAAATCCGAGTTTTCTTCTGGAAATCCAGGCACAGTGTCAGATTCTTCGTGGTTTTTTTAAATTAATACGGTAATTAAGTAGTCCACAAGGTATTTCAGCTTAAACTTTCGTTTATTTCGAGACAATTGGTCAACGATATTGTTTACATGCATAGATACATTCAGTTACTACTAACGCAGTCCTTGGCAGTTGCAAAGTGAATCTGTATAAACTAACTAACTGTCCTTCTGCTGATTTCTTTATATAGGCTCTATCGAAATTTCCCGAACACTTCAAAAGCTTCCGCGAGATATTTCTCGAACATTAACAATTACTCAAACAATTAAATATATTAAAAACAATCAGAATTAATATATAATCACTTAACATCATTACAAAATGGTCAGAAATGGAAATTAAAGATACTTAAACACAAAATTATTTACAGAAATCATTTTAAACTGTCGAAAATTGTCCTGTAGACATCGTAACTTGCATTAATACTTGGAATTACAAACATTTAAGCAATTCTCTTGCACAATTCGGTTCTTAAACATCTTAAATGGCCTTTAAATAATTTCTTTTTTATAAAATAAAGTCTATATACACTGATTTACAGGAAATTGAAAAACAAACATACCAGATCATATTCAAGCAAACTTTAGCTCACTACAAATACCTCATTAAATACAATTCTATTTAAAGTTCAGGTATGAGGGCTGTTACAACAGGTCTTTGTGCTCGTCGGGTGAGGTGGCAGCATTAACAGTGGCTGAGTTACTACGTACTGAGTGACTGCTAGTTGCATGCGCGATCTGGGTACGAGACACGTGCAATGAAACCGTCCCACACTGTGTTAAAACACCAGGCAATGAGGGAACATGACAGCGTACACACACCGATTAAATGCCAGTCATGTTTCGTAACTCCGCAAGGTCAGTGAGTGTAGTTCTTTCCAGTTCATTTCCGGTTTTACACTCATCTTTTACTCTATCAATACGTGACATGGCCCAATATGAGAGTTTACCGACCTGCATTATACATAGGGTAAATATTTGAAACCATTCACTAATGTCAGCACACTAAGAAGAAAGCCATGAGAATATCACTAAACCACAGTTTATTTGTTATCTCAGTTTTAGTTTTCATTTAAGATGACGGGCCTACTTGGTACGACGATGTGGGTTCGACCCCCTGACCGGAAATACAAATTTCGACTTTCTGTTGTTACCGAAATCACTCCAAACGGATGGAGAAAATCCATGGGGCTGAAAATAGTTGCATGCTGTTTGGTGGGGAAGGGGCTGAGGGAAACATTTTCTCTAGACCAGTGTTTCCCAACGTGGGGCCCACGCCCCACAGGGGGGCAATTTGGTTTTTTTAGGGGGGCAATTTAGAAATTGACTTGATACGACTTTACCGCTTTCTCTTCGGGTTATTTAAATGCAATGGTAGATATAGGTACAAAATATAGCAAAAAAGCAAATTCTTAAAACAGTTCTGTAAATAATTATTAGATTTAGTTTCGTTTGATGTTAGCAAAATATATCATTTGGATGATTTGAGTAATGTTACGCCTGTCTCGGGAACCCGGACCTTTTGAAACACGCCAATAACGCCGTTGTTCGTGATTTTTCCATCTTCATATTTAGCCGAATCTGGATTTAGTGCAGTAAATGATTTACTGATAAAAAAATGAAATCGACTGGATGTAACACAACGTGGAGACTTGATATTAAAGCTTACTCAATTGGAGCCTAATATAAATTTTCTATGTAGCAAGCATCAAGAGCAAGGATCACACTAAATTGCCATAATAAATCTTTATTAAAAATCTTTTGAATTTTAGTATTTCATTATATGTTTTTTTAATTTTACTTACTGTGTTTTATGACAATATTAAAGTGTTTTCTTTCAAAAACCATCCTATATGAGTTTCTTTAATAACAAATAATTTTTTTAATTAAAAATTATGTATGGGGGGCAAAAAAATGTTAATAGTGGGGCATGACCCAAAAAAGGTTGGGAAACACTGCTCTAGACAGTCTCCATCGAAACTGACTGGCATCCCGCCAACTCTCAAAAAGTGTGGATATTTCTTTATAATCCACGATTTTTTTTAGGATTATCTGAAACTATAGTATTTTCGAAACTACTTATCCGAAAATACTTTCAAAATTCACAGTGATATTTACCCTGATAAAGTTTACAAGAAAGGTATAGCTATATTTTTGGAGTTTATTGTTTTCACAAATTACTCAATGCAGATTTTATATTTCAGGGGAAAATTTTGTTGTTGTATTGAACAGTAAATATTCAATTTCTTGAACTGGATATTAAATCGTCATGAATATACTTTTCTTGATTATTTACAAAAAAATTCAAATAGCCACAATATTTTTTTTTTTGTATTTTTTTTTTTTTTGTATTTATACACCATTCTATAGATAATTTCGCAAAAACTACAATAAACTCTATTTATAAATAAGTTATTATTGATAGTTTTTTCAATTTTGCTTTAGTGATTTCAACTGACTATACTCCACATGTGAGGAAGCCTCAGAGTGCAAGATCATATATATATATATATATATATATATATATATATATATATATATATATACATAGCTGTTACCCGCGACTTCGTCTGCGTGTACTTAGAATTTTATTGCTATAATTAGATATAGAAAACTGTAAGTTACGTAAAATAAGTCCCAAGAAGACGTCAACATACAATTCTACCATTGAACTTGTCTCAGGAAGAGAATATATTTGCTGCTGGGGGAGAGTGGTCTTACCTATGCGAGGCTACCTACCATAGTTCCTTCGGCAGATTTTTGTATATGTTTTAAAATTATGTCCCATCTCATGTCAAAACCGTTTGGAACACAACGTTTTTGAACATCTTTTATGCATCTTGTAAAGGGTAAGTGTGATGTTGAATGAGTTGGGTTGGGAAGATTTGTAACACCAAAGGGGTTGTTCTCGGCAGAAGCTGATTGAAAAATTCATGACTCACCTATTTCAAGATGACGGCAAACATATTATTGTATATCTAGGAATGACCGAGAAAATAAAATAAGACATCAGGGCTAGAAACGATTCATTTCTATACTCTTTCTTTCCGCGAGCTATTAGGTATCTATAAACCCTCCGGCCATCCTGATCTGGCTTTTCCATGGTTCCTAAAAATAGCCCATGGGCGCATCCTGCTACAGTATATCCCTTCCTATGCACAAATGGTTACACATTAGTATTGGTGCAATGCGCCCTCTGCCACCCACTTTTAGTGCATCGCGGAGTAATAATAAGGTATTATTTATACATAAAAAAAGTATCCTACGTCCTTCCTAATGGAAAATAGTATCTCCTTGTCAAATTTCATCAAGATGAGATTAGCCGTTAAGCCCTGAAAACGTAACTAAGAGAGAGACAGAGTTACTTTCTCATTTATAATATACTTGATGTCACCACGTGTACATTCATTCACTGTCCCTTTGTTGCTATTACCATGAGAAGTACGCAAAGTTAAAAAAAACTTCCCATGTCCTAGGCCGAAGACCCCTGCAACGCAAATCTTGCACGTTAGCTCTATGTTACAAAAGTCTGCCACTCTAGGCTTGCTGAAATAACCGCCAAGCTTAAAGTACCCGTTCGTAGTCAGAATTGCTACACGCAATGGAGTTCTGCAGTTTTGCAATTTAACACAAATAGTTACGCAATGCGTAGATTCAACATCATTATCTTCATCTCTCCTTTTCATCTCGATTCGAACCACTGATATAATAACACGTAGTGTTCTTTAGCAACCGGGAGCAATTACATCAGGTAGGATTCTGCAATATCGCAGCGTGTAGGCTGAGGTTGCTCTTATTCCATCCTACACAATAGACGTATCCTTATTGGCTGTACCCTGCTGATGGTTTCGGTCACTGATCATTTTCTTTCGTAACGAGTGCGGGATGACAGAGCGAGAGGTATCCACACGGTTCGCGGATTTAAGTCGGCGAATGAGGAGAGCGTATTTGGGAGCGGCGCTCACCTACGCGCGATATTCAAATGCCGACCGGCTTGCTCTCTCACAATTGATTCCGGACGGAGAAAGCGGGCTGGTTCCCCGCGCCAAGCCCTCCACACAACAGGAAGAATCCGCGACACACGAGCAGTGCTGCCAACTTAACAAGAAAAAAAATCAATTTAGCTTATAACATTTCTTTCAACATTTTTTTCTGATAAGTTCACGATTTTATTCTAATGATAAAATTTTAGTATTGTTCATTTATTTATTAGCGAATTGTTATCAATTATTATTAATTTTAAGTTGCTTATTTTATACATTTTACAAGTATAAAGCTATCACTTCAATAAAGTTATTTAACAAAGAATTTTTTTAAACAAATTTAAATAATTCAGTTGTTATAAAACGTCAAACATGTTTTGTTTATTTTTGTTTTTAGCTAAAATATATATCTAAGTTTTGTTTCAGATAATTTTCAAAATAAAATTTACATACCACGATATATGTCTCGCCAACGTAAGCTAATTGGTATTTTCTGCTCTTTTTCATTGCATGATTCATAGACAAGTTTGATTTTTGTGGTACTGTTAAATTCTGGTAGAGTTGTTTTTCGAGTGTGTTAGAAAATAATAAAGTTAGCTTAAGGTAAGGTCTTTGTTATATATAAAGATGTTGGGGGTATAGAATTATCGCAGTAAAGTTTTATTTTGGTAGGTTTATGATTTGGTTGACATGTTAGTGGTAGACATTACTGGTAGAGAGTAAAAGTGGTAGAGATATATTTATGGTAGATATTGCGTTTGGTATATATTCCCGTGGTAGAGATGTTTATGGCGGAGTTTTCATGCGGTATAGTTCGTAAATGGTAGACATGTTACTAGGTAGAAGTTAAATTTCGTACAATTGTTTATCGGTATAATAATTTTTTGGCAGGATTTCATTTTGATAGAAGTGTTGAAAGGTAGTGATGTTCACGGTAGACCTGTTAGTGGTAGAATTTATTTTGGGTATATATTTTTTCTGGTAAGCATGTTAATATGCCCTTTAATTTTTTTGGCATTCATTTCACCATTTTCCGAAAACTTCAGCATATTTTTGGCATTTTCTAAACGTAGATTTGGCAGAAAATATTTTTAAGAGTTGGCAGAACTGCAAACGAGCAGTTGCTCAGTGTCATTTTAACTACCCATGTATCACTCGCAGTAATACAAATGTAAAATTGTACTTACTTTTCACGTTTAGCACTGCGTCTTTGTTAATGATGCAAGCAACGTTTGGTGCCCAACTTGGAGCCTTCTTCAGAGCAGCTTCAAGTTTATTCACTCCTTCTTTGTTTTCCATTACAATGGTCAATTTACTATATCACGTCTGTGGAAAGGTTGACATTTTATGATCCAAATGTTGTCCAAACACACAAAATTTAGCATTCATTTCCAGTAAAAATATTTTACTACAGTACGCATAAGTTTCCCATATCACCGCAGTAGTGCGCCATTTCTTCCATTACTGAAAGATATGTAATCATTTACATGCGGCTGTGTTTCTAATACAATTTAACGGCTGGTGTATAGTCTGGTGATTATCCTCAACAGACGCTTATAATTTTCACGAAGACATCAATACATTTGATTTATTAATTACTATCGTTTGCCCGCTGCTTCACTTGTGCCGACCTAGTTATGTAGAGTATTGCATTTATGTTTTTATTTAATTTTTTTCTAGTAGATATTATTATCCCGGATAACGAAAAACACTAATGTCATTTAAGAAGTTTCGATCGTTTCTTTTAGTTATTTCTTATTTCCGGTGTTGCTCCAGTTATCAGAAAGTTTTGATTTTAGTTTTCTGAAAGTATATTGAAATTATTATTTTTTTAAATAATCTATCAAATGATCATAAAACTACATGAAAAGTAGATATTTTAATACGAAGAGGAACTATTCTACAGATATATTAACTTAACCACTATAATATAATACAGAAAAGTTAAGAAATAAAAGGATAAAATATTCATAAAGCCATGTGAACATTAGGCATTCTAATACGAAGAGAAAATATTTTGTATAAATGCGATCGACTTTCAGTATCGATATAAGCAGAAATTTTGGTTAGGATTCTATCAGAGATTTGTAATTCAGTATTCTTGCAATAATAATCGTGAAGTAAATATCATTTTGGTAATTTTTATGTAGTAGTTTAATGTACGTTTTCCGTGTATTCTAACGTACTATATTTCAGAAAAATGAAGAAATAAATAACTAAAATTACGTAAGCAAAAATAACATTAACAGAATCTAAAGATTTTTTTGTTTATCTGTGATGTAGAGTTAAAAAAGGAGTGTTTTACTTATATGTAGAGTGATTTGTGGCTCTTATTCATTCTGGTTAGAAGCAGATTGTCATTGCTTGCCCCTAAGCTTTCAGACCGTGAAGACCCCTTCAAAATCGGTTCAGCGTGATGCATTAATAAAGGAATCGGGAGACACATGCCATACAGATTTATATATGTAGATGCGAGAAACGGAAATATTATTGGAGCCGTCATACTCCAGTGAACAGAGAGGTTTTTGTTCAAGAGTTATTTTCTTCTATTGATTTAACTGTTTTCGCACAAGCTTTTGAACTTGAGTTTAGAATGTACACTCCTGGATTAATTATCAGGTACAATATGATGTGTGAAAGAGGCAGAATTACAGCATACATTAAATCTTTTGTTCCAAAGATAGCCTCTGTGACAAAGATAATGTCTTGACGAGTCAGGGTAGAGTTGTCAGCATATCAGGTTCAGCCTGCCTTCCTTAGACAGCTCGGAATTCCCACACGAGCAAAAAGACGCTCGCAAGAAGTAACATGTAGTCTCCTGGCCTAAAGCGCTGTCACTCCTCCAAATGTCAAGGACAAAGATTGCAACCCCGATAGCACGGAAGGGCGGACACTTTTCATTAGATTCAGTTACACAACCAGCTGTTACAAGCGCTGACATTATACCCTCCATCTGGTCCTAACAACAATGACCAGAGAGAACTGCTGTTAGCTCTACTAACAAGAGCAATGTATGGTATCAATAGATTATAGATACTTTTGTAACTATCGTAAGTTTTACCTCAAGTAGTTTCAGTTAAAGAAATTGAGGTAAAGGCTCATGAAACTAGATGGATCAAAGACATGCGTCATATAGAACATACTCAGGTAACAGATTTCTTAAGGGTTGACGATATGGAGTCATTGAAACTAAAGATGCGACTAAAGACTTACGTTGGTAATTACGATTTGGTGGTTGTCGTCCATCAAAGGAGTACTGGAAGGGTAGAGAGAGCCGTGATCTTACAGTGTTTCTTTTTTTTTTTATTTTGAAGTTGTACTCCTAATCGACATGAAGGTCACTAGAGGCAGGAGAGTATTTAGCATCAAAGAATGGGAAGAAATTCGCCCATGACCTTTGAAAGGAACCATCCCGTGATTTGCCTGGGGTAATTTTTTTTTTTTAATGTTAAATTGAAATATGGCCGGAAGAGAATTTGAACGCGCGTTCATCGGGTTCGGTGAGAGGGTAAGCAGTCAGGGTCTGTTTATGTGTCGCACACGAATTAGTCTTGGCTAACCCGTGTACATTTCAACATTGAGTTTATAGTGAATATGGGACCGTCTGTTAACTATGTGCCTCCATTTTGGCCTTTTTTGAACCTTCTTTTCCCCCACGTAGCCTGACGTGGCTTTTGCCTCTACCTCCCCCCCCCACCCTCCCCCGGCGTGGAACGTAGCTTTTTCCCGTATTAATTCCAGAAGATATTTTGTACGGTTTTCTCTTGACAGACTATAGTTAAACTTATTAATTTAATGAGCACAAATGTTACATGTTTATCTACAATTACTAAAAATTCTGAATGAAATGTTCACACTAGCCACTCCTGCAAATGATCAGTTATTGGGAAAAACCTCTTTATATAGTACAGTCAGGGATACTTTTTTTTCTTGAAGTGTTACTGAAAAAACCTCCTTATTTCATTTGTTTTATTTTGCTGCAGTTCTGATACCTTTCGTTGTACCTCACCAGGGAATGATTCTTTGATCTGCATAAAGATCTCTATGACTTATTGGATAGTGAAAACTCGTTGGAATTTTTTTTCCATAAGCCTCATAAAGTTTATTATAATGCGCCATTTCACACTACACTTTGAAGTAAAAATATCGTTCCAGCGAACACTATAATTAAAATTACACTGAACTTCACAAAACCAAATGAGGATTATTTTATCAACGAGTAGTGTGGTCACACATGGGCGATTCTAATCAAAACAAACAATTTCAAACCATCACAACAATACGAACTATCACTGGCTTGGTAAGTCCTGCATAACATCTGTAAGCGAGTTTGAGTCTAGGTACCACATGTCTAACGTTTTCCGAATCTTAATGCGCGGTCACATGCCGGTTAGTTCAAATGCGCCAGTCGCGTGCAACCCAACGCTATGACATCAATTCACACGCATGCGCAGCACTGTTCGCATATGGGATATCTAAATTACACACGAGAAGAAATATCCACATGTTGCTGTGCGTTCTGAACCTTATTTTAACTGGAACAAACAATATGAACGTAAAGCTACGTGGCTTGGCTCGGACCCTATCCCCTCCCCACGTAGCCCATCGTAGCTTTCTACCCAACCCCTCCCCCAGACCGAGTCACGTAGTTTATGGACGCTTCCTAACAAGCTTAGAAGTCCTCTGTTGTCTGCGTGGCCTGAAAAGTCATCAGTTGATAGGCGTAATCAGGCCAGAAAAATTGAGTGAGATAGAGAAAAAGAGGGGAAGGAAGAACAACAGCTTGCAGCTTGGTCGCTGGGTCTCAAATTTATTCATTAGCCGGCTGTAATAGTCGCCATTTGAGAGGACACACTCAATTTCGGGAGTATGTGGGTTTATGCACCTATTTACCTTTCGTCGTGACCAAGGTGCTGCCGCCCCCATTTCATCAGCGAATGAATAGTAATCAGGCTCAATTTGCGAGCTCAGTTTGCTGGCAGAAATCACATGTTGTGCGTGTCGGTAATGGCGTGTCATTTGGAGCGCAGATTGGCGCCGAGTTTCTCTCGTGCCAAACCAGCCAACGGTATCTGTGGCTCGTCATACCTTTGGTCTCTGCTTTATTTATAACGGAAATATATTTTAATGTAAAACTTTAATGTTTTCATAGAAAGAGACATCGTATTTTATCCTGTTCTGTAAGATATCTGCATAAATTTAAATACGATTTCAGACTTTCTGAAGCAGTCTGTACTGCCTACGTCATTGACGGTATGCGATCCTTCGTGAGTTGACAGCGAAAACACTTCACTTGACATCAATCAAAACTTCCATTTACAACTTGTCATTTGAATTATCGCTCTTTTTCGTCTGTGTTAGGTATTCATCATCGTCAAGGATCTTGTAAATGTGCAGCAGCAGCCCTGGTGGGAAAGCGTGATGAAAGATTTCGTTCGCGCCCAGCTAACTGGACCTCGTGTCTGTCGTCCCGCCTGTTCCAGGCCTGACTCATCTCCTCCTGGAACCGGTGTGGTCAAATGGCCAGCTGAGTCAGGCTGCCTCGGCCTTGGCGCCTCCGCGTATTCACCCGAAAATCCACACTACATTTACACATCGCATACCTCACACGACGACCCATAACGGAAGAAAAGTATATCGACGGTGTTGACAAGATTTTCACTCTTTCGCTGACACTGGCGGCGGAAGTTGTGACGGAAAGAAAATACATTTTTCGACACATACGTTAAGGCCGGTCGTTCACTGGTACCGAATTCGTCCTACCGACATTTCGGCCGAATATAACTGACTAGTTACAGGACAGGTGGAGGCATTGTCACGCGTCCACTGGACCCGACCTGCTTGGCCCAATAGAGCCGAATACGGCCGAATATAACTGACTAGTTACAGGACAGGTGAAGGCATTGTCACGCGTCCACTGGACCCGACCTGCTTGGCCCAATAGAGCCGAATACGGCCGAATATAACTGACTAGTTACAGGACAGGTGAAGGCATTGTCACGCGTCCACTGGACCCGACCTGCTTGGCCCAATAGAGCCGAATACGGCCGAATATAACTGACTAGTTACAGGACAGGTGAAGGCATTGTCACGCGTCCACTGGACCTGACCTGCTTGGCCCAATAGAGCCGAATACGGCCGAGTGACGGATCGATTTAAATGGGATTAGTCGGATGTATTCGGCCGAACGGCAAACGCATGTAGCGCTCCTAATAAACAAATCTTCAATTTTTGTCTTTTATTTGATCTTGATTTGTATTTTTTCAAACTCTTTCATACAATGCGGTGGTACTCAGTCATTATAAATATTTTAATAAAAATATCTACTGAAAGCACTATTATTGCAAGTGCGTCTGCCCAGTTATAATAATTACTTTATTAAAAATTTATACAGTGAAGACAATTATTTGAATTTCGTACTGGAACATTCTCAAACGATTATCAGATATCACCTTCGTCGGACCGCATTTAGGCATAGGCCATATAGGCAAGCGAATTTTGTTTCTTGTAATTCTTCTTTTTATATCGTTTTTTTCTAGGATGATCATTTATTTTTAAATCTGAAATATCTTTTGCGAAATTGGCAAATGGACATAACTCTCAACTTCGTATTCATTTTCTTGTATAATTGTTCAAAGCGATCTTAATAATTGTATTTAATACCTTAATTATTTTCAGTTGTTTTCATTTTATCTCAACAATTCTATATTCTTCTATACAAGATATACAGGGTGTCCACAAATGAATATCGGGGTTTTAATGCTTTATAAGATTTATTACACTATCCTTACAGTTATAAATGATATGTCAAATGAAAGAGCAACTCAAACAGTTTTGTTCGTTGGCACTAGTGGGCATGTGCGTGAAATGTTTCCGCTGCGATCCGCTAGAATGCGGTAGTAGCAAAGATGGCGACTAGTGAAGAGAAAGCGTTTTGTGTTTTACAGTTTGCAAAGACTGAATCTGTAGTTACTGTGCAGCGTGCGTTCCGCATTAAGTTCGGGCGTTATCCTCCAAGTGACAATAACATCCTTAGATGGTATCATCAGTTTGAAGATACAGGCTGCCTTTGTAAAGAAAGGGAAGAGCGCGGGACGACCAAGAGTTAGCGAAGAGACTGTTGAGCGAGTGAGAGAGTCGTTCACTCGTAGCCCAAAGAAATCTGTTCGGAAGGCTAGTCGTGAATTAGAAATTTCTAAGTCGACTGTTTGGAAAGTTTTAAGGAAACGCTTGCAACTACGTCCTTACCGTTTACAGTTGTTACAGGCTCTAAAACCTGCAGACCATGGTTTACGTGCCAAATTCGCTAACGAAATGTTGTTACATGACGATGAAGATTTTCTACATCATGTTGTCTTCAGTGATGAATCGACCTTTCACCTCAGTGGACATGTTAACACTCATAATGTGCGGATCTGGGGCTCAGAAAATCCTCAAGAGATCGTACAAGTGCAACGAGACTCCCCTAAAATCAATGTTTTTTTGTGCCGTATCCCGGCGGAAAGTTTACGGACCTTTCTTTTTTGATGAACCGATTGTAACTGGTACTTCTTACCTTGATACACTAGAGCAATGGCTCTTCCCTCAGTTGGAACAATATGAACCAGAGAACTTCATTTTCCAGCAAGATGGTGCGCCACCTCACTGGCATAACGAAGTATGCGGTTGGTTGAACGTAACTGTACCCGACCGCTGGATTGGCCGCAAGGGGCCCAATGACAGAGCTTGCTATGTGTGGCCTCCACGTTCACCTGACCTAACGCCATGCGATTTCTACCTTTGGGGTTTCATCAAGGATCGTGTGTATGTGCCTCCGTTACCAGCCGACCTCCTTGAATTACGACAGAGGATTGAAGCAGCTGTTGCAACAGTTACTGAAGACACACTGCTCAACGTTTGGGAAGAACTCGGCTACAGACTTGATGTGTGCCGTGTGACAAATGGTGCCCACATAGAACACTTGTAAGCTTGTATATAAAACTGTTTGAGTTGCTCTTTCATTTGACATATCATTTATAACTGTAAGGATAATGTAATAAATCTTATAAAGCATTAAAACCCCGATATTCATTTGTAGACACCCTGAAGTTTCTCAATTCATAAGATTAATATATCAACAGTGAATTAGAGTTTTATATATAGCTAACTATAATCATTTCGACAGCGAGAAAAAATTCTGTTTCGTTGAGTTCGATTCCCTCTACAGCAACAAGACAGATTTTCGTAGAGTTTCATACGTTATGTAGCTCACAGCCAAGGGAGCGTCCATAAACCACGTAGCTCCATTTTGGCCTCCTGTGAACCCCCCCCCTCCGCCCCACGTAGCCCAACGTGGCTTTTGCCTCTAACCCCCCCCCCTTTCCACGTAGCACGTAGCTTTGTTCCCTTTTGATTCCAGAAGACATTTTGTACTGTTTTCTCTTGACAGACTATTGTAAATTACATACGGAGATAATTAAGATAATTAACTGAGGGAAATAAGTATTCACATGCTGTTGTGAGTTCTGTTCCTCATTTTAACTGTGAAAAATGTTATGAAACGATAGCTACGTGGTCTGGCTCGGAACCCCCCCTCCCCCCATGTAGCCCAGCGTAGCCTTCCAGCCAACCCCCCCCCCCCTGGACCGAGCCACGTAGTTTGTGCACGGTCCCCAAGGACTAAAATTACATATAGTTTACGTTAATAAGTCATCAAGATACTGAGAAATAAATAAAGAAAGTCTCTGTTTGTTTCATTGATGTGTTTTCGAACACTGGTCCCAAGATTGACATAGAAAATGTTTTATTTCGATAAGATGTCAAAAATCTAAAAAATAAGATAAAAGTGTAGTACAATTAATACCTTTTTAAAGATAAGTCATTTCTCGCTGACGAAATACATTTGACGGCATACTTACCAATGGCATCGTGTTATTCCAAATTGATACTGATACTCATCGTCAATGATTTAACATATTTCTTAGAATCGTAACACCCCCAACCATCACCCCTGCATTTCTCACTGTATTGGCGACATTCTTCACTATGTGTAGACTGAAAATTAGGCAAATTGTATACAATGTTTCTATACATCTGACTTCATCTCTCAAACCTTTATAAAATGAATAACCTCAAGTTACGGGCAACGGCTAGTTAAATAATAAATTTCAAATGTTTATTTTAGAATTTTGGTTAGAAAATAACTATAAAACGCGAGGTTCAATTTCAAAATATTTTCGGGGCAGAGCGCGTATCAAAGATTCAGCCCCACGATCTACACATACTAAATGCGGCCCCGACTCTTGCAATATTTCGCGAGGGCAAGATAAAGTCTATATTTACTAAATGTAAGTCACTATACATTTTATAAAAACACCCCGTTCGCTTGGCGTTAAGATAAATGATGGAACGGCAATATGTGTCAGACGTTATTCGGCTGCATTGGACGAGGTTAATCGGACGAATGCGGTTCGGACCAAATTCGGTTCCAGCGGACGATCGGCCTAAGAAGTAAACGGTCTGAGTAACAGTTCCTGAAAGTCTCCGATCACGAACATTCCATAGCAGATCGTTATGTAAAGTAAACATTCCATACGTGAAGACATGTTCTGTTTTTAAACTTACAGAATCCACGCTAACAGTAAGGCCGAATTCATTAAATAGTTGTAACATTTAAAAACAAAAAATAGATAGTGTGAAATGGAGTACTTGATTCACTAGCGCGATGCGAAAGTACGAACATCCTGATTTCCTTACATTAGTCAGCTAATGTTTCAGCGTTATAGTGTAGGGTTCCAACTACCATCTGAAACTGGATCTTCCAATATTCTCTGTTCACGACGTGTTGAGTTGAGAATTACCAGCCGCAATTTGCCTTTCTTTGTATCGACAGAGGAGACTCAAATAATTGCTGCATGATTAGTCTTGGCCATAGGGAAAACTACACAAGTAACACCTCACAATATGCTAATATTTAATAATACGATTTCGTTTGTGCGGTGTGGTCTCAACAGAGGCGTTATCGTGTATCTTTTAATCAGTCGACAATTACAATAATGATCCAAGAGATTACAGTTAAATATATCTATCACAATTTAGCTTCATCTAGAGACAAGCTTTTGAACAAGAAGGAGATCAAATTATTACGTTTTTAGGGTTGTGTGTTAGGGAATATTGCGTCTTAACAGCTTTTGCAGACGAAACTGATGCGAAAGAAGACTCAAAAACAATTATTGCTTAAAGGACTGATAGATTAAACACATTTCATGTCATTTATTGTAGTAATGCTCACATGACATTTGTGGAGCAGGGTCCTTTTTGTGCCATTGCACTATTGGCTCTTTGTAGGAGTCGAATAATCATCGATAATTAAATTGCATAACATTAATTTGGTCTCTCAGGGGAAACGATGTATTATCAAATCTCGATACCAATCTAGCATTATGGCAAAATCTGCAGTAATTAGGTTTAGAAGATAGTCAATATTGGTTGTCATATCAATTTTATTCCTTCCCATCATATTCGTCCTAAGCAGCACGTTTACTTATAACAGAAATATTTTCGTTTTGAAGTTTATTTAGAAAATTATTCTAAAATATTTTTGTGAAATAAATCCGAATTACGAAAACACAAAATTCTCCGTTCATAACGTGTACTTGTTTATATTATTTTAGTATCTGTTGCCCGCAATTTAGCTAACGGGGATCAGCAATGGACTGACCTCTGTCTCCAATCGAATATTTCACAGTTAACAGATCGCTATAGAGTAAAAAAGTAGCTAAATTCCTCGGAATAGCACGCATTTCCACTACGAGAAATAACTAAATTTGACCAGTAGTTCTGCTGAATCACTTCAACGAAAAAGGGATACTAATAACTTTTATGTTAAATTTCTCAGCTTTCCAACTTCGAATCAAAATGAAACATTATTTTACCCGAGGGAAAATGGGCTGTACAGTTATTAAAATATCGTCAAAATCCGACTATACTCTGTTCACTCTCATCTGGCGGCTCAAGGTCACGTTCCCCTCAACCCGCTCCGCACCTCACCACCCCCTCCAAGCAATCGACTGCGTCCACGCAGGCCAGCGGTAAACTTGTCAAGGGGCACTCTTTTCCCCCTCACATGTAGGGGTTAGGGCAGCGGAGAGGGGATAGTGACCTTGAGCCGCCTCTGTTAACTGAACGCGCTATAGTAGATTTTTCGTCTTACTTTGCAGATAGACAGATATAAATTTTAATGAAAAAAGTTGATTCCTTCTCTGTAGCCTGTATTTAATTGTACAGATTTTTTTACTGATCACAGTTTGGTTAACAGTATAGATTTTAGTAATACCAGCAGATTCTATATTGATTAGCTATGTCTTACCACCGCGTATGTTTTTATAACGGGAGATGGGCGGCATCTCATGAAAAGTAATAGTTACTTACGAGGTCAGTAGCCCTCACAAGAAACGACGTTTACATGTGAGTGTTGAAAAGCGCAGGATGAGTTATAATCATAGGGCGAAATTAGTACAAGGTAACTAAAATTTAATCTCCCATGCTGCTGCCACACGCTTAAAGGCAATGGATTATCGTCTGCTGCTCGTAAACACAGATTTATAACGCAGTAAACGTCATCACCCCGCCAGGCTGCCTCCCGCTACCAACTCTTGCCGTTCATATTTCACTCAACATATATTCTTGTTGATACTGTTGGTGGAGATACCCACAGCCATGTTTAGAGAGAAGCTAAACCTCACGCGTCAGTCTTCGGGTGCTCCAGTATTCTCTTTTATTTTGGCTTTTACGTTCTAACTTACGACTCAACTGCACGATACACCTACTAAACATATATTGTTTACTTATTGTCTCACCCCATACATCGGCAACACAGGTATTTATAGGTGTTGCTGTACATAATTATCGGATAAAATACTTGCAGTCGGTTTATGAGCATTTCAAAATCTATTGTAATCACTGACAGACCTATAACAAAAACATGAGGGAAAACTGGGCACTGGAGGTGGTGGTACTTCTAGAGCTTCATTTGAGGAATGAAAAAAGCTTTCGATTAAAGCCGGGGAAAAGATTTGACACAGGTCTATTGAGGCAAATCACTTAACAACTATGGATCAACGTATTTCACTGATTCCAAATTCCTGGAAGTAATCTACAAATCGCACCTCAGTTGTCACTTTTCATGAATTCTGTTTTACGCTGATACTAATAAATGTAATTACTTGTGTCTTCTTCCCTGAAGTCGCCTTTTTAAGTGTAAAGTTTATGCTGGGATTCCACTTAGCACCCACCGCGACAGTCTGATTGACCATTACACAATGTATTTCCTTAACATGACGTATTATTCAAGCAAATCTTAACATTCATACGAACCGGTTTTCCATGGTTTCCCATAATCACTCTAGTGAATGCAGGGATGGATCCTTCAAAAGGCCATGGTCTAATTACTTCTAGTTTCTTGCCCCTATCCCCTCCCGCTTGTAACGACTTCGACCTCAACTAGGCGTAAAGCTCGAAGAAAAAATTCTTCGTTTCCTCCTCGTTCCAGTCGTCTCCTCTTTCCCGTACATTCTCTTCCAATCTCTTGGGATATCTGTCCCTTGATCTGGGTCATTGCTTGTATCTCTAATTCATATATTTCTTGACATTATGTTTTCTCCATTCTCTTACGCCTCCAGAACATTTTTGCCTTATCTATCACTCATATTCTGCTCCTTGTATCCTCACTGTCCATATTTCTTAATCATATGTGCGAATAGGAAAAATATTCGCATAGCAGATAATTCCTTTGTTTATCTTTGCAATATACTTGTCCCAAATCTGGCTTCTGACACGCATTAATAACTTTTTTGCTGTATCCCGCTTTTACTTATATCTCCTTTCACATCTTAGACTTTTAAAAGTGTTCTCATGCAACATAATTCCACTGGTATGTCTCTATTTTTTTCTGGCAGTGATCACGTAATTACTTTTCTTGCCATTATATATCATCTCATGTTGTGGCATACCATCTGCCCTTACACCTAACTACCACAGCACTTCCTCTCACCATTCGCGAGGATCGATAAGTCATCGCAAAACCCCAAAAGTCCCTTATATAGGTTGAAAATTTAATAAGGACTGATGTATGCACTTGTTTCTCTGTTTCGGTAATGGTTGTTATGCCGATCTTGTCTTGATCACTGTTAATGTAACGCGTCAGGAGCACTTTGACACACGGCATTCTTCGCGCAACCAGCGGCCTGTAAGAACCGCGTGGCTCGAGCTTCGAGCACTCTCGATACCCACAGAGGGACATTCCAGCTTTTTAGGAGCGGAGTAAACACTCAGTAGAACCTTGCGTCTCCTTACCGGGAGAGACGTTCATATGGCGAGTGGGGAACCGCCTCGCCACAAATGGGGCCAGTACCAACACACCAGTGCCAACCAAGAGATGGAAATATCCACTTGTACGTAAAAAGACGAACTACACATCTTATGCCCTTTCGGAGTTCGATGACTCTTGACTTCCTTATGTATTCCGCTTATTTAATGTCGGCCATGTAACATCATTTCAACATTCGGCCTCAATGAAACAAACTATGATCAAGTCACTGACCTACCACTCATCCGTTTACCACTTTTCTTCGCTAGTTCCTCATACGTCCATTTCTCTGCCCATTGTAACTGTATCTTAAAAATGCTTCAGTTTTCTCTTGTTTTGTAGCCTTAGGACCTTCTGTTAACAAGTAGCTACCCTCCGAACACGATTTCCACGCGTTTATTTTATTCTAGAGTCACAAACATTAAAATACACAGTTAAAACATTGTGCAAATCAACAACGTTTAACACACTTAGCCCAGTATTTCGAAACCTCAATTGCATTCTGTGTTCCTCGAAACAGATCATCTTTGTTGCAGGATGATGGGCACATAGGGCACTCGAGCATATGGTTCATGGTTTGGTCCTCACCGCATTTGCACTTAATACTGGTAGCATCAGTATAACCTCATTTATCTAGGTTATCGTTGGACCTGCCCACTCCTGTTCGCAATCGATTTAAGGACCGCCAGACGTTCCAATCCTCTGCGTGACCAGGTGGCAAGCGCTCTGCAACTGTCAGTGGTCCCGAGGTGTTAGAGACCTTGATTTTCTACAACTGTATTCTTGCCTTTTCAGGTGACCCAATTAGTTCCCGTGATCTTCTCGGAAAGCTTTTTCTGGACTTGAGTCTCTGGGCTGGTGGTGTATGGCCGTGCAGTGGATGAGCGCTTTCCTGTTCTACTTTTGTCCTCTCCTTGTTCGCAGCCACTTCTCTCCGGATACTGAGTGGTGCAATCCCCGAAAGCTGGTAAAGCCTGTCAGCTGGGGTAGGATTTAGGCAGCCTGTCACTAGTCTACAGGTGCTATTGAGGGCCACATCCACCAGTTTTGGGGTTAAAAATACGTTTTTATGGTTAAAGGTCATTACTGTGTGATCTGATCTCACTGAAATGCGAAATTGACCTGTATTTGACCCTAAGGGTTCGGTCTGCAACATCTGCAGAATTTTTGTTGAGTCTGAATGGCCTTAGATGTCGGACAGAGATGGTCTGGCAGTATAGTGGGTTGTTTGTGGTTGGTTCCTGGTTGCTTTTCTACAGTTGACTGGCGTTTAACAAGACCCGTACAGTGATTTACGAGTGCCGACGGCGGCTTCTGCTGGTTATTACTGGCAGGATCGTATATCAGGCGGAGTTCTCACTCACTGACTATTCCACTTGGAGGTCAGCACAGCTGAATTATGCAGTAGAGTTGTAAACAGCACCTGCAGGCGGTCTTCGATCCTCGCCGACACCTACTTTCAGAGAAGAATAACATAGGCTGATGGGAGGATGGAAAAGTGGACTTTTTACTTATGGCTTCACGCCTCGTCTACGTCGAGGTAATTAGAGGCGGGATGGTACTGGGGACAATGAACGGGAAGGAATTCGGCCATGGTCTTTTGATGGAAGCATCCCGGCATTCGTCTGGAGTGATTTCGGGAAACCATGAAAAATACAAATCTGGATGCCCGGACGGGGATTCGAACCGGCGTCCTCCCTAATGCAAGGCCAGAACGTTAACTGTTCACCCACCATGCTCAGTGGAAAAGTGTGTGTGTGGGTCGGGGTGTGGGAAGGAGGGGTGGGGTTTGGAAACAAGGAAAAAATTCACGGGTCTTTCTGAAGATGTGGTCACGAATGAATATACAAACACTTCATAGATATTCCGTAAAATGAACATGATTCTGCAAGTGTTTTAATAGACTTTTTGCCGATTGTAACAGTGGTTTCTTTTTGTTACATGGTAATTATTACAATTGCAAACCCGAAAACTGCAGAGCAAGCACGCTCATTCTCTCTCCTTCTTGATATTTAGATTCTGCCAACTTCCCACGCTCACGCAAACTTTTTTCTCCTTCTCGCCTGGCCACCCCGAGCATCAACCGTGCGGGAACGCCTAACACTGTTGTGCAGGGCTACCAACTGTGTATTACTATCGATTTTGACAAAACGAAAGCTAATAAAGAAATATATAAAGTAAAATGATTGATGTAACCTTTTTTTTTCTTTGTACATGTGTCTGTTATTTAGAAATAATGTGTTTAATCGGTAACAGCGTTGCTGGTTACAATGTGATCAATCATATTTTTTATTTATAAAACCACACTGTCATGTGTTACTCTGTCACAAGTAACTTTGCTGTTTGACGATAATTCTATCCCACCTCCAAAAATTCAGGGTTTTGCAGCGAAATAACTTTCGCTGCTGGAAAGCATACAGAAACTCTCAACGTAAAGCAGAACCTTCTCACAGGGTATCTGAAACACAAAGCATATACCTTCCTTCACATATAGATCAAATTTATAACAGAACGCTTTAAAAAATAAAATAAACGGAGGAGAAGGTTTTAGGCCTCGTAGGTCATACAGTCAGCTTAAGTACAATTAGGAACTATCCAGTGTTTTCTGTTTCTCCATAATACATTGTTTCCCATTAGTAATTAACGCAACAACATTTAAACATCCATGCCCTTGGCCGGACCTGAACTGGCGACTCTAGCTCTCGAAGCCAGTACTCTAGCCTCTACGCTACCGAGGCTATGTACTCCCCTAAAACGCGTTTCATCCAGCTTTGAATTCTCCGGTAGGAGAAGGGCCGTCATAGGAACTTCCTAGATCACTAACCATACTACGACCCACACTGCGTACTCAACTACCCAACAAAACTATCTGCCCCGAAAGCCGCATTCCCACGGCGCGTGGTTTGCCGTACGCGCCTTTCATCTTTTACCGCCTGGCAGTGGGTCGAGTCGCGCCATCTCTGCTTTAGCATATGCGGCAAATATGAAAGGCGACCAACGGCTAGAGGGTACCGGCAAAGTCCGAGGTGGAGGGCTCCCCCTCTCATAACCACTCTTGTTTGGTAAGCTTCCCTCGCAACGTTTGAAGAGTCACTGTCAAGACCACTTGCGCGAAACTCTACCGCACATCTCATGCTACTTAGCAAGCCCGTTACCAACATAACGGAATTGGGTAATCTACAAGTAGCGTTAACGATAAGCGCGAGGGTTTGTCTCGGATACCAGCACACTTGGGGGACATCCATAAATTACGTGAGGTGTTTTTCCAGATTTCGGACCCCCCCCTCCCCTCTGGTGAGATTTCGTGAGATTTCGTCGGACCCCCCCCCCCTCTGGTGAGATCTGGTCCGTGAGAACCCTTCCCCCCCCCTAGATATAAACCTTGAAACTTTTTGAGACCTTTTTTTTAGGTCTCACCCTTCAAAATTCGTTTTTTTTTTTTTTTGACGAAATTTCTCCGTAATATCGCTTTTCGCGCAATTTAAAAACTTTTTTTTTTAGCTCTACTATCCGAAATTTTTTTTCAAAACCTTACGTGAGATTTTTGTAGACCCTCCCCCCCTGGGTGAGATTTGGTGAGATTTTGACGGACCCCCCCCCCCTCCACCATTTGACCTCACGTAATTTATGGATGCCCCCTTGGTAGTCCCGACGCCTCAAGCGCCCGCCCTACACAAATACTCTCACGCCCTCCTCTCCCCTCTCCAAAGCAATATCGCAAAATTGCAATAACATTTGTTCTCCTGTTAGCAAGGCTTTCCTCGAAGCGATTGAAGACTCACCGCCTGGGTCACTTACGTGATCTCCCTAACAGACATCTGATATGGTATTGGCTAGCTCGCCTATAGCTTTAAGGGCAGACGCCGCGCGGTCTGCCTGGAGCTAGTCTCGGATACTAGAACTGAGCGCACTCCGACACCTCAGGCGAATGCTCGCATACAAGTTTGCTATCGGATCAGTTTTTCCACATAAGATTTAACGCCATTTATTACTCGTTCGTGTTAGTTAGTGAGGTCCGCCAATAGTCATTACAGACAATAGAAGGATTCAAGACAAACAGCTTTTGGATTTCATACACATAACATAATACGATAGGTATAAGAGTGCAACATCGAGTTAAGCTAACGAACCTAATTCTGTAATTGATTACTTATCGTAACTTTCTGTATCGAGACATAGCCACGCCAAGACAGTTCGAAATTAGAAAAACTGAAATGTAAATTTTGAACATTTAGGGAAGAATATTAAGGCAATATGACATAGCTGTTCTCAAAGTTTTTGCTGTTTATGTCGTAATGTGACTTAGATGTAGAATGTTTTAGAAAATATTAATTTTTTCAAGTACCGTATGTTTGGTACAAGTTGAAAAGGAATTTAATATAAGGCTTATATCGTTTGGAAATTGTATTTTTCACTCTCGTATTAAATCCTAAAAGTCGCCGTATGTGTATATAAAAAAATAACAATAATAAATAAATTTAAAACACACGCACACACACATACATACACATAACAGAACAGAGGAGAAATCATCTTGCCAGTGGTCCCATTGGAACTAGCATTCGATTATTCAAAACTAGTTTTTTTTTAATTTATAGCAAAAATCCAGTCACAATTGTTTCACTGTTTCTTTTTTTATTTTTCATTTAATTTTATTGTTTTGTTTTTCATTGTGTCATATTTAGTATTATTTGTTGTACAGTATTGACAGCACAACACAAATGCAAAACTGCTCGAAGCCGTACTACAATCAAGGAGCCATAAGTCTAGCGACCCATGCAATGACCACCACAGTATGCTTGCAGTAGATCGGATGTTTACCAAACAGTAAATTAATACTTGACATACTGCAAAACGTGCTCTATCGGCTCGTGTCGTTGCAACACCATTATGGTGTATGGCGGTATGGTGTTGACTGGTCCGATCCTCAACGGTGGAAGAATTTATCACCATGGGAATTTAGCCGACAGGATAGGCGAGTTGGTAGTGCCCGATTCCGGAGTGAGTGGCGGATCCCCAAAAGCACCAAGGTCACCCCTGATAACATGGATTTTGGGGACCTCATTTTTTTTCTCTCTCTCTCTACAGTGATATAAGGGTGGCGATCTTGAATGATGAGATTTCCAAAACAAAATCCTGGATCCGCCACTGGATGATTTCTCAGTCGATTGGTAACAATGAATCTCGATGGACCCATCCGTTTTTGTTACTTTCACACTGGGGAAGACAATGGAAAACTAGCCAAGTTACGTCTCCCCGGGACGTTATTATGCAGAGGTTGTAACCTGAAGCTGGGTACGGCACACACTTTGAATGTGCCCCGCCACAGGGACTTGGTGCGTAGTAGAGCGGCGTATTTGCGTCAATCAGTGGCGACCTTGAGTGCCTGGTGAAGGTCTGTTGATCGGGCATCGCTGCGCCCACGGGTCTTCTGGCTCTCAGAGTTAAGGCTGACCGCTATCTACCATCAGCAGGAAACAAATCAGTTTGTAATTTGGGTTATTTCGGATCGTTAAGAGGTAGGTGGAGTCCTCTGAGATCGTTCCGCCAATCAAAAATCAAGGGCGAACCCAATGTGTCCTTGGTACCAGTGCTCATACAACGTATTTTCAACGAAATATGTTCAGTTACTGCCTCCATCCAGCGAAACACACAAAATGAAATCTGTTCAGATAAGATAATCAGTAGGATTTGGCACATATGCTTATTTGCCGGTATAGGTGAGTGTGTTAAAACTGCACACGGTGAAGTGCAAAGGACACAGGAACAAAACTCGAAACGCGAGCTGTAATTGCGGCTTAGTGCCGCTTTTCCTTAATTATCCAGACGATTCCAGAAATGGTTTCCACTTTATAGTTCATAAATTAAGTGATTCGCAAACATATTAAAAAAAGAAAAACATTTATAAAAATTATAAACTCTTTAAAAAAATAAAGTATAAAACTAACAAAAAATAAACTTGTCGCCGTAAAACTTGCAGGCACACAAAAACGCTCACAATTATTTCCTTGTGTTATGATAGGAGGTAATAGCGTATTTAATAAAAAATTATATTCGTTCCTACATAATATTCGATGAAAACTATGACACATCGCAGAAATCAATCCAGGTTAATGTCGGGATGGTTCCTTCAAAATTGCCATGGTCCATTTCCCTCCACTTCCTTGCCCCCGGTCGTTCCCCGTCTCTAACGACCGTGATGTTGATGAGGCGTAAACACCCAATTGTTATCGAGATACAGTGACCCAAGTATGGTGCACAACATGACGAAACTTGAATCTGCGTCAAACTTTGTGGACAGATAGAGTGACATTGCAGTGAAACCTAAATCGTTTCATGGAGTATTATATCGTAAACATACAATAAAATAAAAGCTTTTACATTTAAAACAGTCTGCTTATAAACTAAGAAGTATTGAACGATTTTGCCCACCTCGGATGTAATATCTGCGACAAAGGAAGTTCTGAGGAAGAGTTAAGGAGACGAATCATCCTAGGAAAAGTTTAGTTTCCATGAACAAGTTTACAAAGTTCCGGCAGTAAAGAGCAATAAGGGACGTCCATTAATTACGTGGTCTCAAATAGGGGAGGGCGAGGGAGAGGTCGACAGAAATTTCAGGTCAATTTTTTATTCCAGATTGCCGCTCTTCAAACAACAGTAGAGTTAATAAAAAAAAAGAGTCTCCAAAATTGTGAGGTCGATCTCGCCACAGGGAGGAGGTGAGGGGTTCCACCAGATCTCACGACAGGGGGAGGTGGTCCAGATTTACGAAAAAACACCTTACGTAATTAATTGACGCCCCGTAACAAATTCGTCCATCTGAAATACTTCTGTTCTTTGCTTTCTCGTATGGCTGTAAGACATGTACCATTAAAGCCAGGGTTTAGAACTCTATTGATGCCTTAGAGATGAGGAGCTGGAGTAGAATGATATGTATATTTTGGTCTGAAAGGAGATCTAACCGTCGATTATAAAGAAATCTAACATATTCCGGAATCGTGCTAGGACATATAATGAAAAGAAACAGTAAAAATTTGATGCCGGAAGTAAGGGTGAAGGCAAAAGAAGACGAGAAAAGATAGCGAACAGGTAGATGGAGCCAATTTACCTCTTCAGCAGGATCTCAGGAAAAATTTACGCCTCGTCGGCGTCGAAGGATGGGGCAAAGAACGGAAAGGGATTCGGCCATTTCCTTTTGAAAGAGCCATTCCGATATTTATCTGGAGCGATTTCGGGAAACCATGGAGAACCCAAATCCGGATAGTTAGACAGGTATCTGAACCCACGTCCTCCCGAATGCGAGGTCAGAACGTTACCACTTTCCCTTCTGGCTGGGTCAGAGGGGATGCTCTACATACTCTTGCAAGTAGTACGTATTCTTGGAAAACAGAAACCACAGCGTTGGCCTCTGCCTGGGAAGTTGTGACAGATTCCTATCGATGGAAATGGAATGAAGACCATTCCTGAGACGATATCTGCTGATGGTTTCTTCGCCGCACCCATTACCACTCACAGAACGATGTGACAGCTGAGACATTGCTGGACGTGTCCATATGTCGGCAGACATTTCGCAATCAGATTGTCGACACGGTCATGAGGCAATTCATTGCAGAAGGTTACCGGGACATGTGTTGAACCTTTTTGCAAGCAGGAGAAAGCCTGCAATCACAGCACACGAGTGGCGTTGACCATAAATAAGTGACAGATACCTTCCAAAACGTACACGTTGTCTCACTCTGTGCTCAATACAGTATTGGAGAAGGATGGGGAAGAAACACTTGCGCTGAAATGACGTCAGCCATACGATAACAAGCACCCAATTAGTAGCAGGCAGAAGTTCCATGTCAGGAAACAACAGAATTGTTGAGTCAGGACTTGATAGATAGTCTTTTTTTTCTCGGACAAGATACCGAATACGAATCAACAATGCAGTGTGTCATCATTCCTTACGCGCTTCGGAGAGGTTTGGAATTTAGCACTGACGTTTAGTGCACAATCTGGTCGGAAAGTATATAAGCACAAAATATCAATATCGCCGTTTGTTACATACGAGATACGAATTTTGTATACCACTCATGGTTTTAATGACGGTCCCTGCTGCTTTCCTACTAGGAAGATGTAGCTAAGAGTATATTGTAAGAAGTGTTAGATTTTTTTTGCTGAGGGATTTAAGCCTTGTCGATATCAGGGTCATTAGAAGAGGGAAGGACAGTCTTCGTCCATAGCCATTTGAAGGAACCATCCTGGTACCTATCTGGATTATTTTTCGTAAATTACGGAAAATAAAAGTATGAATGGCCGGACGGGGTTTCAAACCCTAGCTTCTGTTCTGGGGCTAAGACTGCAATATAGCGAGCATGTGATAAGCGTCAACGCTCGGTCCTAGCATTTAAATCCCCGCTGAGCAATCCAAATTCTTTCCCGAAATAAATCCAGGCGAATACCGGGATGGTTCTTTCCATAGGTCACGGCCGAATTCCTTCAAGTTTTTTGGCTCCAGATCTCTCCCTCCTCTTAATATCCCGACGTCGACTATCGGGTAAAGCCCGAAGCAATAAGAATAGAGGAAAGAAAAAGGATGCCTTAGGAACATCTGTTTTTACATTATTAGTAATGATTCGATTAAGAACTACGTGAATCCAGCTACTTAACATTAGCAACCAGTTACGTTGAGTTCGTGATCTCCAGATCTCATTCAGTTATTATCTCGCCTGTACGTCCAGTTAGTAGAACCGCTTTTGCTGTGAGCCAGGTTGGGGAACTCGTCTGGGCACGATCTCAGGTTACACTTGCTGAAGCGTAACTTTTGGGCCAGGAAGCGGTGATCCTATCGAGAGCCAACACGCAGCTGGTTTACGCTGTCGGAACGGCTCGTGCCTCACAGATCATAACACCTCACATTACTTGTGCGACAATTGGGTGTCGACAGACGCAGTGCAAGTGGATGAGGGAATGTGCAGACCGGATGGGCACTCCCTGGTGCGCCTGCCTGGTCGCCATGACATCATCGCTGAAGACAGGCGCTGAGGAGCGGCGCCTGTCCGATGGACGATTATTAGGCGCGGCGCGATCGCCCAGACAGATAACACTGTCTGGCCATCCACCCCACACTGTGTGTACCATCCACAGGCCTTCCCTTGCCGAGACAAACTCTGAGCAAGTATCATTCGAAACTGAAAAGGTAATCTCCCTGATTTCATGGTATGAGTCCATTCCGGATATTGGAGATCTGCAGCTATCTCTCTCTCTATTTGGGATTTATAATTGCTGACAGGAATCTGCTCAAGACATCAGTACTATTGTTGCAGATCAGGTAGAATCTCTGGTCAAATGACAACACCAACCTTTACGATTTCGTCAACAGCAGTTCTGGTCAAATCTCGGCTTCAGTTAGCAACCCTATAAGTTGTTTATCCTTGCTACCTGTTCAGTTGACTTAGGACGTTGTTCCAAACGTGGTGGGTGAGCCGTAACACTCGGATTTGACATTCGGGAGGAAGTAGGTTCGAATCTCCCTCCAGCCATGCAGATTTTGGCTCTCCGTACTTTTGCTAAATCAAATGGCTATGGCCTAATTCCTTCCCGTTCCTTGCTCCCTCAATACTTTCCTCGACGAGACGTAAAGCCAAAGGCAAAGACACCATATTGATGTCCTGTGGTGTCAAGACCGGGTGGTGGAAGAAATTCTCGTCATCAGTACATGATAGACACAGAACATGACCGATAGAGAACGAGAGGAATGGTACCAAATTCTTAGACACCAGATTTTGTACGAAAACAGCTAGCGCTTAGTACAAAATATCTGTTCAGTGTGTGCGTCCATACGACACTATAGGCTGTCATTCATCGTCCGAACGGTGAAGCTAAACGTGACACCACCAAGACGTTTATCAGAAGAGTGCGCATGAATGGGTGAACACTGGTCTACTCTCTCTCTTCTCTTTTTTCCTCTCAAGTCTAACACATACAACACATAGAACACATACTAATCATAACATCATCATCAAAGTCTTGAACTCATAAATAATGACACTCTGGTCATAATTTACTGCTCAAAAACAACACATTTCACAAACAAATTTTTTTGCTTGTATACAAACCAAAGATAACTGGTTTCACTGACATTTAACGATACTTAATTTCTTTTTTTTCCTTACGGCTTTACGGCTCATAGAAGTCGAGATCATTAGAGGTGTGAAAGGACTGGAGAAAGGAACGGTAAGCAATTCAGTCGTGGCGTTTTTAAGATAGAGTTCCATCAATCGTCTGGAGTAACTTTGGGGAAAAATTGGAAAACTCCATGGCCGAATAGAGATTCGAACCCGCTTCCTCCCTAATGCGAGGTCAGAACGTTGTCGCTCACCCATCATACTCAGTGCGATACTTGTTTCCCAATGTTGCCAGTGACAGGCTCCGTGACAAGCCGGACTGCAAGGAGTAGGAAGGAATTCGGCAGTGGTCTTTTGAAGAAACCGTCCTAGCATTGAATGGAAGGACTGGGATTCGAACCAGTGATCTCCCGAATGTCAGACCCGATATTTACTACCCACGCAGCAGGCTCGCTATAGTTTCTAAATAACGCAATAAAAGGTATTAATTCCAAGTGGCCAAATAAGTTATGTGAGAAACCCTCACCACATTACTACAAAATGCAGAGACGATATCTCTGAAACTTCATTAACACCGTATTTGCTCATAGGCGTGATGGACCAGACTCCATTAAACGTCACCCCTTGGTATGTATCCTTGTTGAAATCAGTGTAGTACTGAACTAAGTGAAAGACATCATTCACAAAATAGATATTACTTGTTAGGAAAACTCTGGCCAAACGAATGCATCAAGCTGAGATGACGTATCTGTGATGTTGTCAATAGTTTACATGGTCACAGGTGCAGTGAATCGGGATACGATTACTTTTTACTGTTTATTCTCGTTCAGATTGTCTGGAACGTAGTCCTCTTACCGGGGATACCAAACTTGTACCGTGATCATAAATGGAGCGACAAACTTTGATCAAGTATATCCGGGATGTGTTAATTCTCTGTTGTTATAATTTAGGTTTTCTGAAAAGATCTGGGATGGCAGTAGCTAAGGAATCAACGGTAAACATCGTCGTTGTTTGTGGAAGTGTTTGCCTGCATATCAACAGGTCAAAGGTTTTGAATCTCGGTTTCTAGTAAGCTTTAATCATGTTTCTGATTCCACGTTGATCTGTTAAAAAAAAACTACCATACCAAATTAGGTCTACTTGAGAGGGCTAAGTGATGAATCGCTGCTTGACTGCACGAAAACTGTAGTATCATAACTGCATTTCCTTTTCATGACAAATGTACACTTGTCTCAGCCGCTCGCTGTTATTTGATTCGTAATTAATTACTTGGAATGTCATAAAGTGGAACAGCGTTAGAGGTGGGAAGACTAGAAGAATTTTAACAAAACCTCCTATAAAATGTTATTGAAAACAGATTATGTACTCACAGCACTTACAGGTAACCTGAAAGCTTGCGGAACCGGTTTCTCAACTTGAAGCGTGAATAAAAAATCATTTATCGAAATGAAGCTGTACGGGACTTTCTAGCGATGGAGCATCTCTATTAAAAATTTCTCTTCTGTCTTAAACACGAATCGTTATAATACTAATGTCAGAAAAAATAAACCGGGCGTGGTGGTGTAACGGCTAGCATTCTGCCCTCGCATTCGGGAAGACGGCGGTTCGAATCCCCGTCCGGGCATCCAGATTTGGGTTTTCCATTGTTTCCCAAATCACTCCAGGCAAATGCCGGGATGCTTCCTTCAATAGGCCATGGCCGAATTCCTTCCCATTCCTTGCCCCCCATCCTTTCCCGTCTCTAAAGACCTCGCTGTTAGAGAGACGTTAAGACATTTAAAATAAAAAAAGATACATTTTTTTGAAAAGAGAAACATTTAAGTTAAATTGGCCCAAGTTAAACCTTACAATCACAAATAACTGAATTAATTTTCATAACAGAACGTTAAAAATCTATTCTTTGTTTTTTGTAGTCAATGACATAGATTCGCAACTTTATGTGACTGTTTTACCTCCAATAACCATCATTCGATGTTAATTAAAGTTAATATTTCGAAGCTCTGACTCCGGGTTTTATTTTTAATAAGTTCTCGCACTTCTTTTAATATTCGGAAGTGTTTCTTACTGAATAATGTTGTTTTTATACGAATATTTAGGGTTATTGATCTTTGATGTAGTGTGCAACCACTGGAATGTGTTGGGAATCTTTTGTGCCTATCTAAGGATTGCAATCACGCAGTGTTTTCAATCTCCCATTTGCGGATTGCGGGATTGACAATCCCGCGGGATCCAGCGCGGTTTTTAAAGTGTTATCAAATTTAATAATAAACGTCTATTTATTTAATTAATAAATCAACTGTAATGTTAAATAATAGAAATCAGCAATCTACAATATTTTAGTTAGAAAAATAAGATTAATTTAAAAATTTCTAATTTACCTGAAATATACTGTACTCTGCGATTTTGCACTTTCGTTTTAAATCTAATTCTAGCTACCAAGTGAATAATAAAATATAGTAAGTATTCAGATAAGATTACATGTCTTGTATTAAACCACACTAATTTGAAAAATAATTTACCTTGTCTATTAAGCTGTCACTTTATTTGGAAAGAATTACGTACATAGCCAGCGGCCGAGAATGCCATTTCAGCCTCCTCGCTCGTTGGTTTTATTGAAATGATCATAAGTAAGAGACTTTTTGAAAAGCTTAACAACTTTTCGCACTTTTTTGAGATCATTATATTTGGGAATCACTTCTGTAGGTGGATAACCTAATGCTTTGTGCTTCGGCTGTCCCGTCCATCCTTCATCTATATCCGAGTCAGTCAGTTGTTTCTGCGCGTTGACTTCTCTTTAAGAAGGGTTCCTTTTGTATAATATGTTAGCGACAAATTGCGTACTGTGTTAAAAAGCCCAATTGAAGGTACTAAGACAGAAGTTCACCAACTTTTGCCATGATACTTTTTCCGTCAGAGCTTAAGCCAGTAGCAAGAGTTTAGAGATCGATACCAAAGTTTATCAGTCATTCTTTGAATAAACTACATAAATCGATTATTCTAAGCAAGCAAAAATTGAAATGTGTTTCATTGCAGTGAACATTAACTTTCAAATATTAGTGATGTTTTGGGACGTCCACTCATCAAAACTCAACGAAAATCTTTGTGATTGTTTCATGATATATTCAACTTTTATGGTATTTGAAAAAATTGTGACTATAGATCTTATAATATTAGCGGGATTAAAAAGTTAAAATCCATTTTTTTAAAAGATATATATCAAATATAATGAAGTACAGAAACAATTTATGGCAGAAACATTTTTGCATAGCATTTTGGAAACTACTTATTCCATACATTTTTCCTTTTTCAAATAGATGTTAATAGTTTTAACCTTCTTTTGTATTATTTCTAATTCCTTCTCAGAAACAAATCCAATTGTATAGTTTTTTTATGAACTGGGAGCTAATTTTGTAATAGGATGACATAACTCAATTTATAGTACAGCATGGAACAAAAACAAACTGGAGTTCTTTTAAAAACGTAGAAGTTAATCTATTTACTTACGAAACGCGAAATATGACAAAAACACACATTTGTTGCCGCGGGTCAAATTTGAAGCTGAAGGATACAGGAAAACGACGTATCTCGGGAGGTTGAAAACGGATTATATTTTACTCGACCGGTCCAGAATGGTCTTAAGACATAACGTAGATTTTAAGATAGACCCTAAACTTTAGAACTGTTAAATCGCCCCTCCTCCAATTAAAATCTACTAAGTAGGTTTTCAAGGCGCCATTACAAAAAAATCCGTATGTAACGGCCCGCTACAAAATCATATAAGGAGAGATTCAGAAGTATATCTTCTTGGATCATTATTAGTTTTCTTAGTCATAACACACAAAATTTCAAGTGGACACGTTGAAACCATGGCAGCGTAGAGGGTCGTCGGTTTGAGTCTGACCTTGGACATCAGTGCATTTCATTCCGTTTGTCTTCTGTTGTTCATACCCAGTAGAAACTGAATACAAAGATAACTTCCAAAAAACTATTTTAAATCAACGGAAAATCTGGGTCTACCTTGTGATCCCGTGGCCAAAAGATACATAAAAGAATCAAAATTTTCAGCAACTGTTTTAAGATCAGAAAAAATAAAATTTATCATAAAATTCTGCTACTCTTGTTACGTAACTGAGAACACCATCAACCATAAGTTGATTGATTTGACTTTGAATTTAAATAGTTCAGAGAAAAATTTGCTATCTTAGAGAAGAAAATAGATTTTGGGTGGAATGCGGTGATGCGTAGAAAGTGCTGTGGTGTAATCTGGCAGTCGCTCTATCAGTGGTAGTCGATGTTTCCAATCTGGTCGAGGTGTTTTCCGTGTGGTCTTACACGCCGACATGCGTGATAGTGATCGGGCGGCCAGCTGTCTCAACACAGTGTCCGGGCCTCGGCTGACAAATGGAGTGCCGTGAGCAGACTGCGGATCAGCAGCAACACTTCATAAAACTCAAGTCCGCACTCAGAGAGACCAGCAGCTATCAGGAAGCAGAGTGCTGCGTGGATAAACACACGGAGGCTATAGATGAGCGATAACTTGTACAGGCAGTACAGTGGCAAGAGAGCTGACCTCACATGATAATCAACATCTTTATCATCATCTTCATCATCGTTGTCGTCATCTTCACTATGTGGTCTTTATTCTCACTTTCAATGTCATCGTTATCATCAATTTCCGCATCAACATTATCATCGCAGTCATTCTCTATACAATCACGATCATAATAATCATCGTTATTGACATCAACTTCTTCAACGTCGTCAGTGTCGTCGTGGTCATCAGCATCACCTTCGTCGTCGTTAACATCATTATCGTTGACACCGTCCCATTCATCATTGTCTTGATCATCAACATCGTCGACTTAGTCATCATCATCATCATCTTCATCTTCATCTTCTTCATAAACGTCATCATCCTCAAGTCCATTATTGTCCACCAGTTTAAAGTTTTGAACAGCAGTGCGTCTCTATTTGTTTCTGTCCTGACAACTTTTTTTCTAATTACATCTTCCCATCTCTCTCCTTTGGACTGAATCTTGTTAATTCGGTCCAACTATTTCCTTCTTGGACGTCCGAATGAACTTCTTTCCTCCATACTATTATCCCGATGCTGCTTTGGTACTCGAGACTGCTCAATGGTCAAACTAATTTAACCTTGATTTTTTCAGTTTTTCTTGCATCTCTTCTTATGATATAAGCATCGTGATTTTAAATTCGCCATTGGCTATAGGCGGTTTTAATTACGTATTGTTCTTACTGTAGAAAACAAATTTATAATGAAAGCTAAAGTGAACCACATGACCGGATCCGATATGGGTAGACGATCTCGATTAAATATATTTATTACCTTTCTCTGGTAACTTCCTGGGCTAACGTGACCCTAGGGTCATTTATTTCCTGTTGCCTTGCCCAATATACCTGGTTTCATTGTATACGTGTAAATGGCTGTACTTTGGTGTCTTTTTCGCACCCAACTGACGAATCACCATCGAGAGCTTCAACTTTCTCCACACGCACTACCAACTTGTAAGAAATTCAGCTTAGACGTTTGGTACGCAATCTGATAGCTAATCACTTATAACCACGATTTCTCCTAACATGCTTGCTCACGACACCCGAATTTCATCAGATAATTAACTCGATAGTTATTGCTTACGCTCTATCATTATACATCTTATAATAATACTTGCACTGTAGTAAAATCCGTAGATCTTTTAAAGGAGTTCTGTATCATCTTTCACAGTGATGTACGTTTGTTTATAATAGTGCTGTAACAGTACGCTTAGCTTGCTCTATATTTAATTTTAGTGTACTGTGTGATGTCCTTATCATAGGCGCAGCGATTGACGAGACTGCTGTTGGGTCTTTTCGTCCGAGTCATAAATCCGTTCTAAGTCAACATAGCAATTCTTGAAGGGTTGGGTCTGCCTCGCTCCTCGAAGGTTACAAACAGCTGGGCATTCTGATACATAGAGTGACTGGGATCCGCTTATGGAAAGAATAGGCAGGAATCAGTGAGCTACGACGGTACAGAGGCAGATACGGAACAAGCTGGGCTGTTAGTTGAACATTAAGAATACAGTAGCGTACGGAGCAGTGCGGAACATTGTAAAGGAGGTGGGAGTTAGTGACAGAATACAGTACTTGTTATCCGGGAGAGTACAGCGACCAACCCAGGTCCATCTAGACAGACACTTGAAATATTAAATAACACTAGTAGTTACCTACGCAATAGAAAGAGCTTCTATTTTTCTCAGCGAACCTGTTATGAATGACGGTTGAAGAGGTAGGTAGTGTTGCCGCAAGAGTAAACATAAAAAATAATAAATGCAACTACAACATTTATTCATGCATATTTATATCACCAGAGTATCATAACAACTTGCGGAATGAGTCTCGTACTATCCATCTCATGCAAATTGCACTTAGCAGAAACAAATTAATTTTTGCTGCAAAAAGAGTTAAATCTACTTTCCGGTTGCAGCTACCTAGACATCGACAAGTGTTCAAGCCTAGATCAACGACAAAGAATTAAAAAGCGGTAACATCTTCGTATGCTACATCAAAGACTTAGAGAGTTAATAATATAATTTTGTTTTCTTTGAAATACAACTTTCAGTCTTAAAACTATCCCTAGAACTCCATGTACAACAATGTCAGATGGCTGTACCGTTAAGGGAATTATCGATTTATTTCCTGTTGTCTGATGTCGTTCTCTCACTTTTGTAATGACCACCTCATAATCATGCGGGAAATATTTTCCAGAATTTTTTTTGTAAACTCATGTAACCGAGCCTAGTGGGTGAGTGGTAATGTTCGGGCCTCAAATTCTGGAATAAGCTAATCCAAATCCCCGTTCGCTCTTTTGTCAGTTTTCCTTGGCTTCCTGATATCATTCCAGCTGAATGTCGGTATGGTATTTTCCAAAACGCCAAGCGAGGTGGGTGAACTGTAACGCTCTGCTCCCGCATTCGGAAGGACACAGGTTCAAATCCCCTACCGGTCATCCAGATTTCAGTTTGTAATGGTTTGTAATGAAATCGTTCTAGGTGAACTCCTTCCTGTTCCTTGTCCCCAATCTTTTTCCGATTCTAATGACCTCTACGTCGACGATTCGGATAGCCATCAACAGAATAAAATCCTTCAAAAATGTCAGTGTCGGATTCCTTTTACGTTCCTGCTATAACATGAATCTGCTATCGATCAAACGCGATTTTAAATTTGCTGTGTTCAGTGCTTTTGGCGAGCTGCCAAAACAATCATCTGTCCGTGATTCAAAAAGTAATGGCGGCTATTTGGAGACAATAATAGCAACAGACAGCGAGTGAACTAGTAATGACTCTTTCGCCCATAAACGCTTTTTGATGCGGGAGCTGAAGTCATACATTTCGCCAGCAGAGACAGCTGCTTAATTAAACTAATAATTTTCGAGCTGCTTCCTTAGCGGGCGACAACAACAAACGCAAGTCGTTAGCTCGTGACGTCAACGACCGTCAGTCGAAACTGCTGACTGGGCCCGCGGACGCGCCTTATACTACCTGCCCGCGTTGACGTCAGCCCTCGCGACAGCGGAGCCCACGCCAATCTCACGGATGTAGTAACTGATTACAGCCTCCTGAAAAGAAAACCGCCGCCAATTGGCGACCTGAAAGCACCTGCCGGGAGGATGATTGGCAACCGCTCCCTTCACTGCGCTATTCTGAATTGGCGAGACGAATGCGAGAAGTTGCTGTTCTATACGAGCGTTGAAGTCACCGCCGGTGTGATGACGCGTTCCACTCTGCTTCCCTCGCTATATTAGGCAGGCACGTGTGCTTTGGCGGTGAATAAAGATGAGTCCTCCGACGACTCACTGTTTGGATTGCGAGGCAAGGCGCTGTTGACATCTGACATTGACTGTAGTCAAGTCCAAGGTAATTGAAGCTGTATGTGTAAACTCTGCTCTGAATGACGTCTGCTGAAAAGTACCGCTTTCTACTAACACCTAATTTCAAAAGCAGATAACTGTTCAGTTATAATGGTTTATGAATAGTGTATGATTCGGTGAAATGGGGAACTTTACACAATAACTCACCATATTTGATACACATACAGATTTAGAATTGCTACGTCTCCGTCAACCTTCACCTTCACGCGATTTAAAACGAATTAATCGCTGAATAATTTAAATAGATAGATTTTATATCAAGTAGTAGAGGAATTTATGTACTTATTGTATTGAAAGAAACATGTATAGTTTCGTTGCCGTATTCCTTGATAATACTTGATATAAATTCCAATTAATTATTATTCCGCAATCTACCTCGCTAGATCAGATCGCTATGGTATGATGGTATCCGGCGCTTGACGCGGGGATAACTGGTTTCTAATTTCGGTGTTTGAATAAATCATGAAACTGAAGCGTGACTGTCCGTACTAGAGTATGAAAACAGCTCCTTACAAATCTCACGTCTTCTTGAGTTAAACGTAAAGGCAGTGGGATTTCACAGTTTTCACGCCATATTCCCATAAGATTAGCGGAGGTAGAGCTTCGCATTCCTATTTCATAACTTAGGCACTAGAGTGGATGCGCCGTGGTCAGCGAAACGGTCCAGCGCTTTTTCTTTTCCTTCCCGCAGAGATTTCCCCACCGTACTAATTTTACAACAGGCTGAGTCTGGGATCGAACTCCGGTCATCCGCGACGTAGTCAAACGCTCTACCGCCTGAGCTACGCGGCCGCCCTGTCTTCTTGAGTGGTTGCAAATATTTGTTTTCTCTGTCATAACTGGTGCTCTAATGATTCTATACCACTGCGAACTGTGTCGTATTCATTCATTCTGTACGCTTTAAGTGGTTCGGTGACTCATTCGCTTAACGCACCTGACTGGGGTTTGGAAGGTAACGAATTGGAATCCCACTCTGAGGGCACAAATGAAAAATACCGTCACCTCTATCAAAGCTTTATTTTGGTCACGCAAATAGAATAGGACGCTCCGTGATTCGGATTCCACATAAAACAGTAGATCCACTTTACCGGTAGCGTTACCGGGTTACGTTATGGTAGCCAATAAAGAGGTGGACTGCATGGCAAATTGAAACTCTGTCACCAGGCGCCCCAACAACCAGTCGGGGTCTCCCGGGAAATAATGTAATACTCATTTACTTTACTACCTCTGCACTCACTAGACAACAGGTTTGGTATTTTACACATTGTTACATACACTGATCAGCCAGAACATTATGACCAATTAACTAATAGCCGGTATGTCCGCCTTCGGCACAAGCTCCACTATTCCCAAGGATGCCCACGTGAATGTTCCACATATTTGAGCTGCCACCAGCTTGTCTCTGTCCCGCAGTACAGGTGTTGAAAAGCTGTTCCCGTGGAAAACGACGGATTCGCATCCTCCCATCGGCATGATGAAGACCATGCAACGCTCTGACACTGCGCCAACGTCCAGTGACGATGGTCACTTGCCTATTTCAGTCTTAGTTGACGACGTAGTGGCGTGAACATTGGCATCTGCTGTGGAGGCCTATATTTAGGAGTGTTCGGTACACTGCGTGTTCAGACACACTTGTACTCTGCCCAGCAGTAAATTCTGATGTTAATTCCGCAAAAGTGCGCCACCTGTCCTGTTTTACGAATCTACCCAGACTACGACGTCCAACATCTGTAATGAGGGGTGGCCGCCCAACCTCTCGACGTTTCGCCACTTGTTGAAGGCACTACCACAGCCCTCCTTGAACACCCGATAAGTCGTGCAGTTTCCGAAATGCTCGTGCCGAGCCTCCGGGCCATCACAATCTGCCCTCAGTGAAACTCAGCTAGATCGCGCGCCTTCCCCATTCCAAACACGAATAGCAAGCTCACTGATACTACAAGCACCGTGCGTGTGTCTGACTAGGTCAGGTGACGCTGCTATCACCTGGACGGGTTTATGTCGATAGTAGGTAGGTAGTTATAATGTTCTGGCTGATCAGTGTAATATGATGGTCACGGATTGTGCAGCACTGATCCTCCAGCTCGGTTCAGTGGTCTCGGCTACTGTCACAAAGTGTTTAGTTAATGACAGTGTAAGGCTGGAGGGTGTCGCTGGCTGACCGCAGGCCAGCCTGCTGGGCCGGTCTGTGTGTCCAGCGGCCGGAGGTGGTAGCGATCTGGTATCACGTTTCGGCATCGTCTTACCGGCGCCGGTAGCAACACCTGCGTGACTCACCGCTCACGTGTGGGCCCGTACATCACTGGGACGTCTCAATACAGACCCCAAACCGCAGTGTTGTCGTTACACGGCGCGCGGCATGGCTCTGAGGATACGCGGTGACTGCCAGCTTTCGTTAGTCTGTAGACACCGGACACCTGATGAAGACAGCCGAGCTGGTTGTCGAAACGTTGTGTTTCCAAAGCACCATCCGGCTGCACACCCGTGAAGACTACATTGCTTCAGTACGCCGGGAAAGTCTCCACGCACACAACTTGATCGAGAACATTAAATTTCAATAACAGTAGGGAGGAATGACGCAGTTCTTTCCTTATTGAAGCATTTTGACATCAGAATAATACTAACTCGTTAAATTGTCGTGCTACATTACAGGAGTTATCTGACACTATGCAAAAAATAAATTTGATAGTAATAACTTTCTATTAAATTCTCCACTCGATTTTGTTTACAACATCCTCTCCAGTATCATTGTAAATTTGTAGGTAACTACAAGCGTTTCTGAAAGAAAATACGGAAGAGGATGAAAGCAAAGTCCAGCATGTAGCGACTACTCCTATCAAAGATTGCAAGGGATCGTTTGGCTAAAGTTCCAATCCTATAGACGAGAACTACGACACAGCTTTGTTTCTTACCACTGCAAAATTGCAATAAAATCCTCTCGCGTGTTCAGCCGGATGGTGCTGTATGAACACGACGTTTTGACAGCTGGCTCTGCTGTCTTCATCAGGTATCTTTTAGCTGTCGCAAGGTGACTGTCACCGCCTCGACTGCCAGCATTGCATCAGTACGCCGGGAAAATCTCCACCCACACGCTGCAAAATTGTTTTGGATTCAATCCAGTCTTTTGCTACACAGTATGATGATTATTTTTGTTAGGTATTACGATTTATCTTTAGAACCGAGAAAGACTATTGGGCGAGGAACAAGGAAGAATTCAGTCTTGATCACTTGAACTAGTCACCCTAGCATTTGTCTGGAGTGATTTAAGGAAACCGAGTAAATCAGGCTAGCTGGTCGAGAATTTGAATCCGCATCCTCCAGAATTTTCAGGCCCGAGGGTTACTGCTTACCCACCAGGCTCGGTGAGATGATTAACAGTTCGCACCACAGCTTCTTTATACTTAAGAAAGAATTTGTTTCCACCATCGCAGCTAAAACCAGCTAATCTCGAGTCTATCGTCAGTCATTGTCACACTGCCCTAACAGCCTCGTCGGCGGGGCGTGTATCAGATAAGGGGGCATCCATAAATTACGTGAGGTGAAATAGGGGACGGGGGGGTCCGGCGAAATCTCACCAGATCTCACCAAGGGGGAGGGGAGGGTCTACGGAAATCTCACGTGAGATTTTGCGAAAAATTTGGGGACAGTAGAGCAAAAAAAAAAAGTCTCAAATTTGCGGCAAAGTCGATTTTAGGAGGGTATTTCGTCAAAAAGGTTAGGGTGTGACCTAAACAAAAAAGTTTCCAGGGCGATTTCTAGGGGGGGTTCTCACGGACCAGATCTCACCAGAGGGGGGGGGGTCCGGCCAGATCTCACGAAATCTCACCAGGGGGAGGGGGGTCCAGAAATCCGGAAAAACACCTCACGTAATTTATGGATGCCCCCTAAGTGCAGATTTATTTCATGTCTAGGTGTAAGGTAACAGCTAATAGTCATCGTTGCAACAGCGAAGAGAGAGGTCCAACGATAATTTATGGTATATCTAGCTGTGTCTATGTTAGTTTTTTTTTTTTTTTGGCTTCACAACTCGTCGACTTCGAGGTCATTACGAGCGAGAAGGAACTGGAGGCAAGGAACGGGAAGGAATTCGGCGATGGGCTTTTTGAAGGAACGATTCCGGCATTTGTCTGGAGTGATTTTGGGAAACCGCGGAAAACACAAATCTGGATCGCGGCACAGGACTTCAAACAGGCTTCCTCTCGAATGTGCTCACCAAGCACGCCCCGCTTTTTGTTAGTATCACAAAATGCATATAATGAATATTTTCGTACTGTGGTGGTTTAGGGTTATGTGTACATATCGTTGAACCACACGTTGTCTGAAGGTATGTTGACACTTATAGAATGTGCTTTTGTAGCAATTTAGGCAACGGATCTTAGGGTAGTGTTATGCCACAATGGGATGCTATGCAGCCACTGTGTGTTACATTCCGCGTGTACACCACGGGGATTAAATAACTCCTCCATGTACCAGTTTCGCGGACGTATGGAGTTTACTTAGAACACCTACAAGAACGAGACAAGCACGTGTTGCTGTGACATCACTAAATACAGCTTTATGTATCCAAGAATACCTGTAGTATTTATAGCCATTACTTCCGATGCTTGGCCAGTTATAATTCTGAGCAAGGTGTGGGTTTTCTAACTGGAATTTTATTACTTACCTTAAGTGTCTTGCCAGTGCGATCGTATAACCTACACCATTTAGCAAGCTGCACCATATTTTAGTTTTATACTCTGTCTATAATACGTTTTTCCTTTGACTTCACACTTCGTCGACGGAGAGGTCATTAGAAGCGGGAGAAGACGGGGGAAAAGGAACATGATGGAATTCAGCGATGGGAGAGATTTCGGGAAGCCATGAAAACCGGAATTAGGATGGCCGGACGGATATTTGAACTCACATTACCCCGAATACCCGGCGTTACCGCTTACCCATCTGGCTCGGTGGTGGATAATGAACAGGAAGGTAATCGGCCATGACATTTATGAAAGAGCCACGCCGGAACTCCTCCGCAGTGATTTCGGGAAAGATGCACTTAAATATATCCTCCGATATCGCCAAAGTTATTACACCCCAGAAATACTATTTGCAGTTTTATAACGTTTTAATATGCACCGTTTACTTAGGAGGATTAATACTACAAAACTTCTGACTACCTTTCTGACATTAAGAAGAACTACTGTGGTGTACCCGGGAGTAAGGATTGCCACCAGTTACTATTATTCTCTATCATTAAAATTTTGTGTATAAAATACCTTGCTCAATTTTGCCTGGGCGCCATGGAAGGAGTCCGTCCAGAATTTTCAATAAACATTTAGAAATGTAATTATTATTATTATTTTTTGTTTTATTATAAGAAAAATTATATTAATTTTATATACTGACACTTGCATTTATTGTTATCAACATAAGGAAAGATGATTTGCATTGACTAACACATATGTCAAGAAAATTAAATATAATAAAAATTGATTAAATAAAAAATGAAATGGCAGATCACGAACAAAGTCCGACTAACTCAAAATAAAATCAGAGAGCACAAGTCTCTACAGGTTTTCGCTTTCGGGTACAATGCGCCACACTTTGACTCGGTTTGTTCCGCGGAATAAAAATCGTGTAATTACCATCTAGTTGATGTTTATGTTGAAGTCGGCACTGTCCGATCTTCTGGAATTTCTGTGCGCAACATACACAAAACAAAATTTAATATTCACACTGTGTTTAACACTGGACGAGCACTTGATTTGGAACACATTCGATGATTATCCTTTCGAACGGCGTCTTAAAAAACTTGTCTGAACTAGTTATCAAATAATAGTGTTATCCTTCCATACATACACGCACACACCCTCTCTGTACTTCATGCACCACGGACGGACTGTCCCCACTGAAGGAATGCACGGTTCCATTATCTCGTTTACCTTCTCCAAACACCTGCACTGTACTACAAAGGGTGCCGCGATGGTTGCACTCCGAAGTAGCCTCTAATGCTCACACCGACCAACGCTTGTTAGTAAAATATGAAGCTTACGCGAGCGGACCGCTTCACTACGTCTTAAAAAATACGCACTGTAAGCGAAGCCATTTCTCGACTATATTTGGAATATATTCTTCATGCTGTAATGCCGGGGAAGTATTTAAGGAACCATTAATTAAGAGTAAGATGCTCCGAGTTGTGATAAAGACCAACAGGTAATTCAACCTACATTTTAACGTTCTTTTTTTCATTCATTAATTGTTGATTGTTTAGAGAGTTTCAATATGATACGATAAATGGCACCTTAAATTAATTTGGTGTAAGCACAAGGTAATACACATAACTAATATAAAATTAAACCAATTGCCCATGAATGCAAAGTAAACTGTTCAATTGTAGGGGACGTTTATTCCTTTAAGTACTGAGGTGTAACGGTACAAACCAGCACGAAGTGAGGGCTTCATGATGGAACTCCAGAAACTCAACTGAAATTATCTATGTAAACGTCAGAAAATTGAAGTAAGTATGCCCATGTTGGGTATCGAAACCGGGTTAGATCGAGGTAGTTTTATGACAACGCCTCCATCTGTGGTCTAGGACAAAAACATTTCAGAAAATATAGGAATCTTGCTAAATTTCCATTTCAGATTAATCGACAGAGAAAAAAAATATTTATCGCGGAATTAAAATGCACTTAAAAGAAGCACAAGCGATCTGCAAATAATTTATAAACAACCTAAAAAAAATGTGTAGCAGGAAAAGAAGGCAGCAAGATAAGACTTTCCGGTCGTTACAAAGTTTCAGTACGAAATTCAGTGTAATTGGTATTCTCAATGGACGGCGAGGAGATAAAGATTAAAATTTATTCCCTGGCAAAGCTCTTTATTTTTCTGGCTCTTGCCAACTTTAGCAGCTTTAAAAACACTTGTTGGCCGTTACTTATTGCTGGGTATTTTACTGTCGTCTCGCTCAAAACTCTTTATCACAGAAAATCAAAAAGCAGTAAAAGTGCTACGACTGAGACATCCCGCTATTGCCTCATTTCTCTCGTGATACTGTGTCTTACGTAAGTGGTGAAGCTTCATGAAGCTAAAAGACAGGCAAGTACCACTCCAAGCAAAAAACTGAGCGCCGGAAAGAACAAATTTCCCCCACTTCAAGCAAAGTGCGACACTGTTCATACATTAGTTCATTCTAGCGTCATCCTAGGTAGTACCGTTGAAAAATAGAACAACACATTCAATGCCGTTCGTATTATCTGGTTTCTCAACAACCGTCAACTTGGCATACGTTAATTAAAATAAAACTTATGGACAGGTTTCGTCCTGCCTACGATTTGTACTGTATCTATCCGCAGTAAACTTTCTGAAGTGTAAGGAACATCATTTAGATTCATACGGAGCAAAATGATTTGAAGATATTAACTTGTAAATACCAACTTTGCAAACAGCAATAAACTGAGAACTATACATACGCCTCCTGTTAGCATAGTGTTCCCAATGAAAGCTAAAAGTCAACCTTATAGTCCTGGCTGTAGCATTCAAAACGTCACATTATGGTATATAAGAAGTAATGCTGATGTTTTTCAAAGGATCAAGAGCGTGTACGAGGGAGCACAATTTGCAACTAAATTGTAAAGTATAAAAAGTTAAATGCAAATTTAAGTGTGGGAGTAAGTAAATTTACACAACATGCACCTCTCTGTTCAATAGATCCACTCTTGAGTGTAGAATTCAGGAGGATATGGTTTCGATTTTCGACCCGTACGTCGAGTTTAGGTTTTCTACAGTTTTCGCAATATCTCAAACAGAATAAAGGAATGGTTGGTTGATAAAAGGTTTTGAACTTTTTCCACCCATCCCTTGTTGATACAATACTGTTTAATTTCTAACTATTTCACTGCACAACAGCCACAGAAAACATAAACGGAAAAATTCGTTATCGAACTACACGATGATCCAATTTAATACTAATACGTGGACCGGTTGCTTAAATTATTTGGGTAGGTAACTCGAGAACTACTGATACATAGTTGATTTCGTTCTTACTGTGTTTCATTTGTTCGTTGTGTTCTCATTCCAGACTAAAATAGTATATGCTTTTGTTCGTCTTATGTTTATTTGCTCACTGTGTTTAACTTTCCTTTCTAGTCATAAAGAATTATTCGTTTTTCTGGATTAAACGTATCCGTTATGTTATACCAGATTACATTGTATGTCGATACCAAATTTCATTCAAATCTATTGAGCCGTTATGGCGTGATTGAGTAATAAACATCTAGCCAAACTTTTTCATTTATAATATTACTAGCTCCTACCCGCGACTTCGTACGCGTGGATTAAGAACTTTTTGCCAGAATTAAATATAGTAAGTTGTTGGTAACGAAGGATTGGTCCCAAACAATATCGAGTAGGAATAATATGACAGGAAAGCTATCACTATATCATTGTACCGTCGAACCTGTCTCTTGAAGAGAATCAATTTCCAACATATTTCTGTCACCATTCGATAAGGTCTCAAAATTTCGTGACTACAACTGTTAATCATACTGGAAAAAAATGTCCTGTGCCCTTCATACAGATTTCCTTATAAAATTCCATCACAACGATATAGCCATTTAGTCTTCAAAACTTAACAAAAAGACAGAGACTTACTTCCGTATTTATAATAATATTACTGTGGTTCACACTCACACACTGACTGCGAACAACGCCTGAGGGATCATTATAACGTAAAAAAGTGTACACCTACAACATTGCAAGACTACCTACGATTTGCCTCGCATTGCACCCCTGACTTTCTAATATCTACAGTTTAACATTCAATCCGAATAACCTACGGCCCAGGCCTGACTCTTTCGACGAAAAACAATTTTTAAAAATCTTAGCCTCCACAGAGATTTGAACCGGAGACCACGACGTTCGTAAGCAAGCACTTTAACCACTGAGCTGGCAGTCCATTACACGGAAACACGGTTCGGAGACGTCCGTATCCAACGTGTCTGTCTATCGCCGTATTTCGAAGTTATGAGACAACATGTGTTATTTATACAGATAATTTTTCACACAAATGTAAACAGTATTTTTCTCTTTGTTTCAAAGGATAAGTGTGCAAAGTTTCATCGAGATCGGATGAAAACTGTGGATTTGCATGAAGAACAAACAAACAAACATACATTCATCTTTATATATAAAGATTTGGATTATTCTTCAGGAAACGAACACAAAACAAGTAGTTGTATTGCTATTTTTCAATATGGTCTCCTTTCCTTTGAATTTACTGGTGCCATCTTTCAATACTTTACGTATTCCTTGATTAATACATTCTTCGGTAGTGAATGCCTTTATGGGAACAGCTCAGAAACCCTGAAAAAAGACTACACCTAAGCATGGGAACACTTTGAAAACTCATCACGAAACGAATGCCTGGGACAGCCTAAAGATTAAGATAAAGTTGGAAAGCCTACATAACCACGAATCCAACAGCATAAACAAACACCGTCCGTTTCTCATGGATGGTAAAACTGCTTCGAAAGTAATTTTACTTACCACATTGGTTTATACCCCATTCTGAACGTCTGTTATTAGATCTTCATGAAACAAGCGTCAATCGATACTCTACTTTCTCCAGTTTCAGTATATAATGATATTAAGTGTAACTATCAACATATAACATTACATTGTATACATTTAATATAAATCTTTCGAGTCCAGACTGACACATCTTAATGCCAATAAAAAATAAGCCAAGTCGGAATCGATGCCACAATAACCACCAGAAGGAAAAACTTGTAGCTATTCACCGAACAGATACGAGTGTTGAATGAATGCGTCACTCGAGCCTTTCATTCGAGAGTATGCCGGTTCAAATCCTTGTCGCGCCATCCATATTTCGTTTTTCCATGTTTTTTTTCGAATAACTCCAGGCGTATGTTGGGATGGTTCCTCCAAAAGACCAAGGACAAATTCCTTCTCATTCCTTTCCCCCAGTCATTTCGTGCCTCTAATGGCCTGGACGAAAAGTCTGAAAAAAATGTTCTCACATAAAACGTAAACCAAGTGCTGGGAAAATAGATGTTTTCACGCGCAAACACTGAGCCCGTATCTACGAAAATAAATCTTCATCTACCCGATTTTTTATATCTAATGTTTAGCTGTTGAAAGTAAGTTTAAGTATCGATATAATTGAAACTTTTATACCCGTCTAGAGTTAGCAATAATTCCTCGACAAATTTTATTTCTGGCGTTTTGAAGTTTAAGAATAATAATGCATTGTTTTATTTCCCTCACAGCCGCCAACCAAACAAAACTGCACGCTCTTTGCTGAAGAACGTAAACAGCTTAGTAGTTATTTCTGTTAATCTGACAGTGCTACCACCTTCAGCACTTGTTTCTTTTACTAAACGATAAAGTAAAATAATAAATTAAATTTTGGTAGACTAATAAATTGTCGGAACCGGCAACACAAGGACAGGTAGCTTAAGCTACTCTAAAATAAACAGTCCTCTGCGGATTAAGATCACCGTCTCAAGGTCATCGCAAGACCGGATCACACAGCCACTGTGTGTTTACCCAGCGTAATGATTTAATGAGCCTCAACTGCACCTGTGGGCGTTCCTTGCTGTCTGTAATAATATCTTTTCCTCGATCCTAATAGCACTTAATTCAATAAGTTATGTCTACACTGTCCCCTAATAACACACCGCGGGCGCCGCGTACATTTTCCTTGCACCCGCATTCTAAATCAATAACGTGGACCCCTGCGATAGAATCTCCGACTCTAATCCCGTGGCTATCGGCTGGTCTGACCTTCGAAGTCTGCGACGGCCTCCCTGGCTCGGAGATGGTCTCCTTGTACGCTTGGTCGATCACTGTGTCCACTACGTGAATAGCCAATCAGAGAAGCCGAGCAGACAAACTGGTCGGTCTTTCCCAAGGTCAATAAATACGGTGCGAAATATTAGCAGTGCTGGTGCCGAAAGGAGTTTCCTTTGGTATTTGACAGTTTTAAATTTCAAAACACTTTGCACAAATCGAAGTACATGTTGTGAGGTACCTCGGAATATAGGGCTGTAATTTACTCGGTCCTGACACGATCGCCATTTGAAACCTCTGGGAATACAGTATTTTTTACTGATTGATAAACATTTGAAGATTTGCAGATCAGTTTGGTCTTCAGATGAGTTTAACTCTCTAATGGAATACTTAAAACGATCCCGCAAATAACACTACAAGGTACTTGAGACTTCCGCGGCCGACTTTCTACATGATTTATAGCTTTACGAGCTATGCCTCTCTGAAGAAGGCTCGAGTATAATAGCCAAAAGATTAGATAATCCAATAAACGACGCGGCATAGCCCGTAAAACTATAAATCAAACACTACAGGTACTTTTTAAAAAAATAACGCAGCTGTAGATGAATTTTGACTTTATCGGCATTTCGTAAATAAACACATAAAAATATACATCAGACTTCATGAAGAAGATGGTAGAAACACATTAAATTATACAAAATGACTTAGAGCAGTATTGGTACTATTCTTAAAGATCCTACCCGTATGCGATCATCTAGAGTTTATCAAAGAAGTTCTCGAAAACCACAAAACAACTGACAATCTATTCTGGAGAACTAACAATTATGTAAACAATAAAAATCATACAAAAACAAATAAAACTTATAAAAATAGTTAAAATCATACAGAAAGAATTTTAAATGGAATTACACAAATATTTCCGAGAATTTAACATTCTATTGACAAAATTAAACATTGTAAATTATAAAAATTACACTTTAAATATGATACTGTTAATTAATGTTCTTCAAGTACTGTGGCAGTTACTGTAATACTTTTAACACATTTACAAAGCTACTACCGAGCGTGGTGGTGTAACGGCTAGCGTTCTGGCCTCGCATTCGGGAGGACGGCTGTTCGAATCCCCGTCAGGGCATCCAGATTTGGGTTTTCCATGGTTTCTCAAATCACTCCAGGCAAATGCCGGGATGCTTCCTTCAAAAGGCCATGGCCGAATTCCTTCCCATTTCTGCCCCCCCCCCCCAATCCTTTCCCTTCTCTAAAGACAAAGACCTCGCTGTTAGAGAGAGGTTAAGCAGATAAAAAAAAAGCTACTTAGGTCATTTACAATATACATATCACAACACCGACCAGCAGTGAAATAATTCCACATATTTACAATCGACCACTTATTTATTTCAACAGATACAAATTTAATTACTTTAAATGAGGGTAATTAATGGAAAGTGGCTGCTGGCGAAATTATTGTGTTTCCGGTTTCCCGTTGGTTTCCCCAGTGCAAACTCTATTCGTAAGTGGTACTACATGTGCAAATTTGTGGATTGGTGTCTATATTCTTTCTAATGCGTTGCTTGAATTACGGGGGAGAGATAAAAGAAAGAATAAAGTGAAAATCAGTACTAGCTTATTCAGGTATACTCTTCCGAAGGAGACCTAGGTGGCAATGATGTTCTTATCCGATAATGTCGTATACCCTCGCTTTATAGATACGGCGGAGATGATTAGAAAATATCTGCAACTTTAGTACTCAATCTGCTGCTTAGTAATTGTGTACCACCTCTCCACCCCGCTGACCAAGTAGCCAAAGATGTAAATTAATTCACGAGAGTGTTTGAACTAACTTAGAACCCTATACACCCTCAGAGTGTGTTATCGATCTCCACTACGAGGAAGTAGTAAATAGTTACTACAACAATTTTTGTGTAAGTGGATGTCTGGTTTTCTTGGTGATTAATTAAAAACGATTTTAGTTTATATATTAGTTACTGAAAGTTAGCTCCTTTGGCAAGTTTAACAACACGGCATGTTAAAATCATCGAGAAGTAGTTAGTTACCACTAGAAATATTGTTCTTATTTGCGATTACTGTACTTTAAATGTCGTAACACCTTAGATTTTTTATTTCTGCACAGTTCCGCATGTTCAGTATTGTTTATTCACATTTACTAAATCACTGTGAGATTTCTTTAGTCACATTGCGTGTTAATAAGTCAAATGTTATAATCTCGTACGCTTCTTTCTTTGGTTGTGGCGTAATACGTACTATCTCATTTTCTGAAACCTCTTCGGAGAGCTGGGTTTTATTTCAGCCATTCGCAGTATAGCTTCTAAAACAGCTGAATCAGTAAACTGTGTTACAAACTGGTTAAAAAATTTCCTAAAATCATTGCACACCAACGTGGCGTTAAAATCTCTACCACCTGAATATAAATGATCAAATTTCTAAATGCAGCGAGCACTAGATTGTTGTAGCTTATTCTGAAAGGTTTCAAAAGCCAGTAATTATTCTTTTACAATTAATGAATGTGTAGCAGAAAATTCTGTGTCTAGGTGTGTTACACTAGCCTTTTTAATTTCAATTAGGTCTGTTAAACAGAACTTTCAGTGCGAATTGGGCATTATTATGACCTGTATCTTCTCCTCGCTTCCTCTACCAATCACTCAAACGTGATATTTTATTACTAGGAATTCAAACTAATAACCAAATCTAATTAAATGTGAAGGAAAAACGATGTCCGATCTAGGCATTCATAGTACCCATCAGACATTACAACGTTTCGTATTTCTCATATCAAGATGTTGTACTGAAGAGATGATAAAAGAGACCTATTCAGAGCAATTTATATCCTCATTACCCCAGCAGATTCACGAAATACTCTAGTCAGGTGCCACAAACATTTTCTAGGATACCTTCAATCAGAATCTATTCTTATAATACTGCCACATACCTGGTCTGAACGCAAGCATTACTGGGCAGTTCCACTCGCCATAGAAGGGAAGATGGGCAATGAAACCTCCCTATATAACTCACCATTTGGAAGTGATGCATTAATTGTAAAATACAGCCTTTGGAATGAGAGAACCAGTATACGTTTTATAACCCACATATATCCTACAAGTCGGGTAATAGGTTCCAAAGAATGCTTTTCTGGCTAGGATCAACAAGCAGTAAAACCTTCCCTGGAAACAATACCAATTTGTTTTAACTTGGTGACTAGAATAATATAGGCATTCGAAATTAAATCCTACATAATAATTTGTTGTACTTTTTATATTAAAAAATCTTGTAAATCAATTAACTTTAAGAAAAGTAGTTGCTTTCTCAACGTCGATTACCTGCATTGTTGCTTCTAAATCTTTCATTGTTTGACTTCAACGACGCAGCACGCCCCCTCGGTAATTATTCCAATTCCTGATTCCTTTACTTAAAAATAAAAACTTTCCAAATTTTAATATCTTAATTGAAGTGCTAATTGACGATCAAGGCACTGCCTTTCCTTCCACATAAAGAATGCAGACCTCTGCACTAATGTATCTACTATATAATTTCCTAAGGTCACCCACTCACGTCGACAGCTATTGGCTGGAGAAGGTGTCACGTGTCAGCCTTCGCTTGCAAAACAGCGACCAGAGATACCATTAGAAGAAATTTGTGGTAATGTCCACAATTTAATAGCTAGGCAATTGCTACCAAATTAATTGCCATAATACATTAATTAAGTTTGCTTTTCGTAGCGTTTCATAGTTTAAAAAAAATACTAATATTTTTTGCGGCTGAAAAAACGTTGATCTCGTTTTCAGTAACATGTTGCTAATGAAAGCAACTTAAAAAAATTAAACAAATTAAATTACTCATGTTTCTACTGTAATCATGAATGCCAATTGTCATTTCGGCTTAGCATAAATTTCAATTTAATTAAAACTGCCACTAATGTTGTTGCTTGACCGAAGTTTATGCATTACGGTTTATTTGCTTTTCAGGTGTTTTACTGACCACTTTTGTAGATGGCCTTTATTCATGTTCACAGTACGTGAGTTATTAGGTTATTTTAAGTGTCATCGGACCAAATATGTTTCAGAATCAACTATTCTGGCAATCCGATTCTTCTGAGTTGCTCAACTGTTGAATAATATTGAATATGTGTTAAGTTCTATGGCCATTACATATACTATGACAAAAGATTACATTATGAGTGTTTGACCACTCTCAATGAAAAACAACGTAAAAAGGGCATCACATATACTATGAACAATGATTACATTATGAGTGTTTACCCACTATCAATGAAAAACAACTTAACGCTTTCCAAGCAAACAGGATTTTTTTAAATTTAGCAGAGTGAACTTTAATGGTCAAGTTTTTATTGAAGCAAGTTCGAGTCTATGGCCTTTGAAACAATAATACGATTGCTCTATCGTCCTTGTTCGTGTTAAATACTTACTTCTATTAATGCTTCTGAGTTCTTCAGGCTCAAGAAATTTTATTCATCCTGAAACACAAGTCAGGTTTACATCTGGACAAATCAGGTCAACCTGTGATAATCTTACATCCTAAAAACTGGAACTAATCTATACCCGTGACGATACGCTAAAGATGGTCACGGGCTAACACTAGTCCCTTATAAACCCGATCACACTCTTCACTGTTTTCCAGTGACTTCCAACTCAGCTACTGTTTCGTATTAATTGCTTTTTGTGTTTTACCTCAATATCAATAAGTTAGCTGCCCTCATTTTCATTCTTCCCACACTTGCATTCAATACCTGTAAATTTATTTCTACCAGTAACGCATACTCAAGTAAACTCGTGGCCAATATTTTGTGGCACAGTTCCTTAATTTTGAACCCTCAAACATTTGCAGGCTTATTTATCGTTCATCCGGATGATAGTGCCAAGCAATTTCCGTAATCCTTCACGGTTGCCTAAAGAAGAACAACCCAACTCCTCCAATACTTTAAAATTATATATTTAATTCTTTGGACATTGTTCGATATACTTTTAAGACATGTTCAGACTTTTTTTGACAGGTAACCTATTTCTTTTTTGGTATTAAAGTTAGTGAAAGTTGTCCAGTTTGTATCAGATAAACCCCGACCGAAGGAAATGGAGGTGACCTCAGATCCGGGTGGGTATGTACCACGGTCGATGCTAAAGCCTTATGTGGACGCGACATTGGACGTCCTTCGAACCGTTTAGTGCTCTGGTTGTACGGTGGAAAGCTTTATTTGCGAATGGCGCAATGCAGCCACAAAGTGGCCCTTGTCGCTTGCCCGCTATGGAAGCCAGAAGGTTGAAAGCGTTCCACCTACCCTCCTCGAGAACTGTTATATGTCCGTCCCCCAGTAGTTCACACAGCTCTCTCTCTCTGCTGTCAGCCCAGAACAATGGCGGACTTTACGACTGGGGTAGCCGTTCGTTCTCGAGTCACGGACTCTTCATCAGGAGGTAACGAGGCCAGCTCTTGTTGGCGGCTTTGGTAAAGTAGTGACGCCACATCATAAACTCGGGTGGATGGCACTGACTACTCTGGAAATTTCGCAAATAGATTTAAGATATTACCGGCTCAGGTAATCTGGCTTCGGTTGCAGGGATCGCCAGTAAGAGTCTGGCCGATGGGGGGTTTCGATTGAGTACTGTGTGCGTGGTCTGGTAGCTCAGTGGTTAAGACGTCTAAGTGACGGTCAAAAATCAGGTAGGTTACAGGTCTCAGCTGAGATTTTCAAAGGCCCATAACTTGTCGTTCACCTCTGGCACAGCTTGTTGTGTAATGTGAAGTTCACCAGAACCCTCCCGTAGTTAGGATTCCAAGTTAAACTGTAGGTCCCCTACATCCGACAGGATTACAGGACTAGGATAGCTTGCTGCGAGAGAGGTGGATTGCGCAGCCGGTATATTTCAACTAGATTGTACTGCCTATATCTTACACTAATTTATCCTCTGTCGAAGTATTAGATTCCGCCAAATTTGGACTCCGTTCCGCTGCCAGTGTTTATTTAACTTAATTTCGATGGAACGTGCACCCCAATGGGAATTTCTCTGCTTACCTCCTTTCTCATTTAATAAAATTTCATATTAAATTTATAGAGTGCAATTTCCCTACTTTCACCTTATTTTGTTTCAGGAAAAATTTGTAATACTTCTCTGGGTATTTTATTCCAGTGTGAGGCGTTACAAGGACTTTTATTCAAAAATTGAACATAAAAGTTGTTACATATAGTGAAATACTAAACCATCGGATGATTGGTGGTATTATTACAACATATTTCTTTTGTGGGTAAGGGTATCAGGAATTGGAATAAATTAACAAGGGAAGTAATTAATAATATACCAAAAACCTTAAAGAATTTAAGGTTAAAATTCGTAAATACCATAAGTAGATGGGTGGAGGAATTTAATGCTCAAAGTAAATAATCTAACAATAATAACAAATAAATAAATAAGGAAGGGGTAATAGGATGACTAGGGAAAATTAAAGTTCAATACAAATTCAAAAAATGAGGCCAGAAGACACGAGAAATTGCATAAATATTGCATCTATATAAGATCGGACATTTTGAAAATTGGTGTCATTTGTTCTTTATAGATCGTATGTGACCAGTCGGTAAATTTAGGTAGAAAGTGCATCATAGTGTGATACATGGTTTTCAGATAAGAGACAGCTCTCTTAAATTAGTGCATCGAGAAGCAAGAACATTCTGCAGTTTGTAAGCTGTCAGGTATTTTTTTGTTACTATCTTTTTTAATGGCTTTCGGCTCCTTAACCCATACACCCAGCTTAAGTGTGATTATGAATTATCCCGTGTTTTCGGTTTCTCCAGTAAACATTATCTCCAAATAACTATAGACACCAAAGAACGGAAACGACACTAACGCAGCACTTAAACACCTCTGCTGAACCAGAGACCCTACTCTACCGAGGCCGGCGAGTCAATTATTGCAAATGCACTGGAAGTTGTCTCATGAATATTGCTCTCACGAATAGGATATACAAAATAATAAGAAGAAGTAAATTACTTTAAGTAAATTGTTGGCGTTTGAAGAGTGATGAAATAGCGTAAGTCAATTTCCATTTGTCAGCGCAGTGTGTTAATTACAGGCTTCCTATAGCAGAAGTGGAAGTGCATTAGCATGATTACCAACGTTATAATTATAACAGCAATCAGGTTGTCACATTCAACATCAGTGAGCAATTAGACAGCAGAAAAGTTCACGTTCATATCCTGCTTCTGTTATCTTGTTCTAGCTATCTTCAGACTTAACAGAAAATATCAAACTCTACACAGCAAATATATATATATATATATTATATTTACTAATCGTCCTTAGGACGTCCAACAGATCAATCTCAAGAAATACGATTATATCAGATCAGGCTCCGCGGTTTTAACCCGTAACTCTCACGTCCATATCTCTTTTTTTTTTTCTGCTCCAACTAGATTATTGCAAACTTGTTGGGCTGGTCTTCCAAGGATAAAGTAGTGTTTATTCCATGCATAATCCTCCGAACATCCGAAGGAAGTGGTACCCTTCCATTCCAAATGGAAAGTATGCTGCTCCCAGTCATGTTGGCATTTGCCATCACGATAAACCCCAAAGGCATTGGAAAAAGTAGGCATTTATCTACCTGAACGTTTCAGAAAAGTCAGTAAAAAACACACACACAATCCGACAGCAACACCTTAAAGGTGCGTTTCCACGGTGCCTCGTTTCGGAGGTCACTCCTCATTAGTCGAAGTGCACGGGTCAGCGCGCGCCGCAGTTTAACCCTCCCCGCTCCCCGCCACCTCGCCTAGTGTCGTTACAGCTATCCGAGCCCTTCATATTTACCGCCTGACAATGGGTAGATGCGCGCCGCCCTGCGGCGAGGGCTAACCAGCGGCGCGCGCTGATCCCTACACTTCGGCTAATGTAGCGCCATGGAAACGCACCTTTACCGTTGTGGCCTATAAACGGAGCCTGGGCATGGACCCATTAGGTTTTGGGTAGCGGTAGTTTGGGTATATTTACGATAGCAGTTTCTGCTGCTCACTTGTCGCCGACAAGGCGCTGAGGTGTTGAGGATGCCAGCTCGCCCACTCCACACGCGAGGCAACGGGCGGCCTGCCAGCGCCCTGTGCCCGCTACTTGTTCCACTATCTCCAACGGCCATCGTTTCCCACCAAGAAATCCAATATGAAACCAATCCCATACTTTATTTTTAGAAATTTCTCATCATTTTACAGTTTTAGCGAGATATGTGTGTAGTTAAAACACGAAGGCTATATCACAATCTCTCATACTTTAGAATTACTAATTGAAGTATTAGTCCACAAACGCCAACAAGTTAAACTGAAATTTTGTGTGGTGGAACTATTAATTTTATTTTTGAAAAACAACGTATAACAATAGTATCTTAAATTATGCCAAAATGATATTTGATTATCTTTAGATTCTGATAATTTGATAGTACAAAACAATATATAGGATTTGTAAGTATACATGATTTGAATAAGTCCTCTCATAAGAATCTGGATGTTTCGTTTGCATTCTTTTTTTTATTTTCGAGCAGCAATTATTATCTAATGGAAGGGGAAAACATATAAATGTCATGGAAGAAGGTTCGTTTCGCTTCTTTTTAGCTAAAATTCTTTATTATTTCCGGTGTTCATTTAACTATCAGAATGTTTTGATTTTCGTTTAATTCAGAAATATTAATTCATAAAAACTATGTAAAATTAGATATTTTAATACGAAGAGGAAATATTGTACATCAATGCGATTAAGTTTTAATATCTATTCTAAGTAGACACTTTGATTAGCATTCTATCTGAGGTTTGTAAAGTAGTGTCCTTGTAAACTATACCATAAAGTAAATATTACAATTTAAGTGAAGGTTAATCTCTGATGTAATGTATTAATTTACGTTTTCCGTGGATTCTAACGTAGTATATTCCAGAAAACTAATGAATTAAATAACCAAAGTTCCGTTGTCAAAAACAATAATAACAGAATTCAAAGAGTGGAGTGTTTATTTGTGATGTAGTGTGGTCTTTGGTATCTTTCGAGATTAAGAAAGGAAGATACAGTTTCAACCAGATTATCGTATATTGTTCCGTACCCCGGTCACGTAGAAGGATAAGTTATACCGCATCTTATAAATTATATCAGAAATTTAGAAACTATGCAAACTGTATACAAATAGGTTTGGCAGTGTTTGTTACAAAGGAGCCCAGAAACGCAATCGTTGTTAATGCCCCTTGTTGGAGGGAAGTCTTAATAGTGTAAATCATTGATGAGGTTTGCGGAGAGGTACCATTTTCCTTGATTTGCTTTAGTTAACGTTTACTAACAAGTGGGTTTGTCTTTTGTGCTCGGAAATATTTGCAATTCGCATAAGAGACCGCAGATTACATATTTTCCGGTATCCCAGCTTTCGAGCGCTTAGAGAAAAGAAAAATTCTTCCAAGAAATTTTTTTGCTGTTATTTTCAAAGTTCGTATTCCCCATTTCATGTTTAATTCAATGGTAACATTATATATCCAACCACCCGTGGCCAAGATCGCTAAGAAATCGTGACGGTGTAAGGCGATCGACAAAGGTGCAGCTGGTTAATGTATCGTAGGAGATGACATTATTTACAGTTCCTAACGTAAGACTGTGAACCAAAGGTTTATGGAGCAAAGAGATACTAAAAGTAGATATCCTTTTGGTACTCTTTTGAAGAGTATGCCAGAATGAGCCTGCATGTTCATTCACAGCCACTCTTCTTTCATCTACATATGGGCAATATGAAACAATACACTACACTTAGCTACACTAATCAGATATCTTCACCAACGTGCAAGTATATTCGGACACACGGAAGGAAACAACTGGATTTTTCTATAATGAATTTGTATTCGGATGACTAGCCCGAGGTGTAGTTTTTACTCAATATTTCGGCGATTGTAACTCTGTCACCATGTACAAGCGTAGTGCTGGTGAAGCCAGAAAAGCGGTGCATTTCAGCCTATAAGCAGAATATAAAGTTTCGGTATTACGGCCACGTCGGATACCGACGGAGTTGTGGTCGCCGAGATATGGGAGCGTGCATAAACTACGTGGCTCGGTCGAGGGGGGAGGGGTGGCTGGAAGGTTACGCTGCGCTATGTGGGGGGAGGGGGTGTCCGAGCCAGGCCTCGTAGCTTTCCAAACATATCATTTTTCACAGTTAAAATGATTTACAGAACACACAACAGCATGTGAAATTCATTTCCTTCATTTAATTATCGCCGTATGTAATTTACAATAGTCTGAGAAGAGAAAACGGTAAAAAATCTCTTCTGGAATCAAAAGGGAGATAAGCTACGTGGGAGGGGGAGAGGGAGGGTAGAGGCAAAAGCCACGTCGGGCTACATGGGGGGTGGAGGGGGGGGTTCACAGAAGGACAAAATGGAGCTACGTGGTTTATGGACGCTCCCTATTGTGCAAAAACACCGTGTGTACTCAGCTAGTTAATCGCAAGCAACATATTAAGACTTCAATTTTTTATAATATAGCAGACGTAGTACGTCTCATGCCGTTAGCTCCAACTAACAAACATATATACACTGAATTGCTAAAGTAATGGGATTACTTCACATATCGTGTGATATCCCGTTCAGCTCGGCGAAGATCAGCAACCCCACTTGGCATTGACTCAACAAGTCGTCTGAAGTCGTGAAAAATAATTGTGCCATCCTTCCTCTAAAGCCGTCCGTAATTGCGAAAGTGTTGCCGGTGCGGGATGTTGAGCGTGAACTGTCTTTCAGATCGTCTAAAGCCGCGTTCCAACGATCTCTTGTAAAGGAGGCGGGACGGGACGAAAACTCAACAACACGCCATGGGAACGGTGCCGTCTCTGCTAGCGGAGATAAGACGCAGCTACCCACTCTGTGTCGGTAAACATCACAGGCGTGCGTAGTGGAGCGCTGTTGCCATCGGTTTGCAGCAGAGGTGCGCACCCCTTTTGTTGCTGTAAAGTGCTCTGTGCCAAACGACACTAGGCAACGTGGTGGGGAGGTGGCGGCGAGGTAAGCGATGCCTAACCTGTGGCGCGCGCTCGTCCCTACACTTCTGCTAATGAGGTGCCACCTCCGTTACAAGAGGTCGTGGGAACGCGGTTTAACAGATATGTTCGATTGGATTAATGTATGGTGATCTAGGTGGTCAAATAATCATTCACCGGGACTATCCAGAATGTTCCTCAATATTCCCAAAACGATTATGGCCCCCTGACATGGTGCTCTGTCGTTATGGTTCTTTGAGAACATAAAGGCAATGAAAGGCGGTTGATGGTCTCCAAGTAGCTGAAAATTACCATTTACAATCTATGGTCGGTTCAGTTTTTGACCAGAGGTCCCAGTCCATCCACGTAATACAGCACATTCCATGGTGGAGACACTACTAGCTTGCAAAGTGCCTTACTGGCAATCTGGTAGTCTTGTGTAGTTCGCGAACGAACTAGTTCCCAGATCTCTCACTCCTTAGTTCGTTCGAGCCTTTCCCGAAGACCGACTTTTGATTTATTTTATTATCTAAAAGGAAACACTGTTCGCTGTGGACACATTTCACTCAAGACACAGATATAAAAAGAAAAGAAAAAAAAAGAAATATAACTGTTCAACATTAATAATTATTTCAGAAGTCACAAACGGAAATTAAACATGGAATGTGAAAACAAAACACACTTTGATCCCATTAACAATTAAAAGACAACGATCGATAACCACAACTACTATAACAAAGAAGAGAGCGCGTGCAGTAGCGCTAGCAAAGCGAGCGAACGAGCTGTCTTTCTGGAGTTCCAGAGGGGAGCGACCTAGTTCGCTAAGAAGCTGCGAACAAAACTGAGCGCTACCGGTTGCGAACTAAACTGAGTGCTACCGGTCGCGAACTAAACTGAGCATTCCCGGTCGCGAACTAGAACCATTCGCCGCTAGGGTTACCAACATTTTTTTCGGCTGATGGTAGCATTTTTTTAGAATAACCTATAAAAATATAGTACACTTCAAAAATATAATATTTTACGAAAGAGTATAAAGGGACAAAAGGTATGTTTTCTACTATTTTATTTTTTAAGAAATATGTTTGCACTTCTTGCATATTTAACAATTTTTGTCTGCAGTCAAATTGTCATATGCTTTATGGCTTTCAGTTGTTAAATTAATGTCGATCAAAAGCTCAATTTTTTCAATGAAATACTGCTCTTACTTTTACCTAGATTTCGTGTAATATTGTTATTTCAGAGTAAAGTTCGTTCATTTTAATACTCATTTTTTCTAGTAAATTTTCGACCTCTAATATTGTTTCACAGTCATCAAATGAAACCTCATGTTTTGAATTTAATTTTGGATTTTGTATAGCCAATTGCTTTCATTAAAATTTAACCATTTATTAAGATGCTCCAGACATTTATCAACGAATACTAGAACATTATTTTTAATATTATCACTTTCTGTGGAGAATTTGGCTTCTAAAAATTCATATTCTACGAATGCATGTAAAGTAAAAAGTAATAACAGAACAGTTATTTAATTTACCCATTTTTGCAAAGGAAAATGAGCACTTTGGTTTATCGGCGGCCATTGATCATGCTAATGTCACTTGAAAGGGTTATTATTAAGTAATAACTTTGGTTAAGAAGGTCATATTAAATTCCATTTAGAAACGACAAAAAATGATTAAGTAATGTCCTAAAAAAAACTGACATAACAAACAAAATAGCAGGTGCAGTAACGGTAGCAAGGCGAGCGAACGATCTGTTTCTCTGAATTCGAGACGCGAACTAACGAACTAAAAGAACGAACTAGCTCGCGAGGAGCTGCGAACTAAACTGAGCGCTCCCCTTCACGAACTATTATGCGCACGTCTACAATCTGGGACCCATAGCCTGCGGCACACTAGAACCTTACCATCATCTGTAATTGTGACTCGGCTGGCCACGCAACGTTTTCTCCGGTGATTTAGGATCCACCCATAAGTTTATGAACCCAGGAGAGGCGCTGTAGCCAATGACGTTTTGTTAACAGAGGCCCTCACGTTGATCTCTGCTGCCATTTCCCATAAACTCCAAATTTCGCTGCAGTGTCCGCACGGACACGTCTGTCGTACGTTCGTCTATACAGTTTCGCCTGTCTGTTAACACTGAAACCTCGACTCAGAAGTCTCTGGTCTCTGTTATTAAGTACACATGGTCGGAGAAACCCTTTTCCATGGCGAGAGTTGATGCCGGATATTACAGATTCACGGCGCACTCTTGACACCATTGATCGATAAATGTTTTTCGCGAATTATTTCTGAAATGGAATAGCCCATTCGTCCAGTGCCAACTGCTGCTGTGCTTTCAAATTAATATTAATTCATGAATACCTTGCCCTTCCTACTTCATGCTAAATAAAAATCAGTAAAACAAACGTTGATACCAACTGTAGAGTACAGGTATTTAAATTACTTTGATCGTAATCTTTTTTTTTTTTTAGCTGCAACAGAGGGAAAATGATCATAAACATTTATTTTTAAAATAAATTACGAGTTATTTTGAAGTGCAAAATGGGGAGAGTGAAAGGAGTGATTTGCAATTGTACAGAAAATACATGATCTCCCGCTCTTCTACACCATGTCTATACCGAGCGTGGTGGTGTGAACGGTTAACGTTCTGACCTCGTATTTGGAAGTACGTGGGTTTGAATCCCCGTCCGGGCATTCAGATTTGGGTTTTCCATGGTTTCCCCAAATCACTCCAGGCGAATTCCGGGGTGCTTCCTTCAAAAAAGGCCATGGTCTACTTCATTCCCGTTCCTTGTCCCCTAGTCCCATCCCGCGTCTAATGACCTCGACGTCGACGAGGCATAAAGCCATTAGTAAAAAAAAATGTCTATAGTAACTACAGGTACGTAGAGTGATTATTCAAAAGGAATGAACCAATACTGTACACTATGCACATGTTTTGTTAATGAAGTCGTTGTCGGTAATGAAATTTTCATAAAACCGATGGTGATATGAGTCGGCGAGTTTGCTTTTAATGAAAACGTCACATTACCATAAAGTAAGTAATCATAGTTAACGTAAGAGGTATGCGCAAAAATATAATTCAAAAGGTAATTACTTTGATGATATATTTCAATTTCCTGTTGATTTTTGTGATGGAGGAGGTGGGAGGAATAATGTGATAACTTCCTTTTGCGGGTCCATCCTTTTACGGCAGCCAACAGCTTGCTGGGAAATAGTAATGAAATATCGTTCCTGGAAGCGGCAATGAAAGCTTTTAGCACAAACAACGCTATGGTAAGGCTAGATTGCAAATTACTCAATACGTTAATCGTAAATAAATTTAAAGAATGTCGTAAGAAATTTATATTTGTCTCTATAGAGTCCTGAAAGAAATGTTTATGAAATTCCATGTTTTTTAATTCTCCATGCCCATACCATCTATGGTGGTGGGTGAAACGCCTCTCATGACTCTAGAATAAATTGTAAGTTACCATTAATAGCCATTGAAATGAATGAGTCAAAGCTTTGAAATATTACCTTCAGTTTTTATGAATAACTGTCACGCCAATGCAATTGAATGTGTTGCATTATTTCCCGAACGCGTTTCACTTCATTCTCTGAAGCATCTTCAGTGGTTCTGTATTTTTCATTGCTCACATATGCTTGTAATTGTACAGTGTTTCAGCATGAGTTAGCAGCAGTTTGCGTTACAGGTGTTGGTTGCATCTTTATGAATAATTGCTTAGCACTTCCACTGCATTGTAATCAGAACCGCTGAAGATGCTTCAGAGAATGAAGTGAAACGCGTTTCAGAAATAAAACAACAAATTCAGTTGCATTGGCGTGACAGTTATTCATAAACACTGATCCTATCGCAATTGAGGAAATGGCCCACAATTTCCAGATATTACCAACTTTTGTGTTAGAGACATAAAAAATTTATGCATCTCGGGCCTTACACATTTCTGTGGTAGACACACTCATATAAAAGAGAATGAGAACGATTTTTAAGTTATATCCTCTCTTTATAATTTATATGACATGAAACCAAACAATGTTAAGATTACCGGTATTTACATCAACTGACAAATAATATATGCATCTCGCTTTAAAAAATAGTTAAAAATTCAGGCTATCAAAAGAAAGAGCGAACTTTTTTTGTTTCTTGCTTTTGAATATATCGTTTATGGTATTTTAAAACTGTGTCTGTTCTGTAACATCTTTTACACTCATTAAACAACAAAACGAAATAAAAAACCAGTCAAGTATTAGTCCAGCTTCTAATAGTTATGATTCCGTATAGCAATGTATATGGATACAGCTATGTATGTGGTAGATTAGAAGTCCCTTGGTGCAAAAATAGATGCCTGACATATCTTCGGGATTATATAGACATTGCAGCCCTTTTAAGCCGCATTACCACGTCACGTGGTAGCAGTATGCGCCTTTCACCTTTTACCGCCTGGCGATGGATCCGCGCTAGCATATGCGGCAAAAGATGAAACGCGTCCCTTACCAAGCGCCGGGCCGTGGGAATGCGGCTTTACAGATTTATAATACCATGGATAGTAATTATCGTACCGATTATGAAGCAATATACTATGAACTAGACGACCCGTGCGAAAATTTCGCGAAAAAAATGATGTGAAAAGTGAGTTTGAATATGATGTCACCAAAGCTGAGTCAGTACTCTTCATACTCTACTTCATTTATCGATTTTTGTTAAAAAAACAGGGAGATAAAAGGCTCGAAAACATAAAACGTATTTTAAAAATATTGATATTTTTACCGTTTAAGGGTCGAATTACGAAAAATTCGTTTCTTAGAATATAATGTTACCACGGCGGAAACCTTAGTCTTTAATATGATATCTCATTTATCTATATCAGTTAGATATTAAGGGAGATAAATCGTTCGTGACACAAAAATGCGTCATAAATTTTTTAATTATTTTTCCCTTTAATGGTTGAATTCCAAAAACATTATTTCTTAAAATATGATTTCACAATGCTGAGCCATTACTCCTTATAATCCTACTTCATTTATCTTTTTGTTAGATATCCAGGAAGATAAATGGCTCGAGATATAAAAAAACGCATTTTAGAAAAATTGACATTTTTGCCCTTTAAGGGTCGAATTACGAAAATTTTCTTTTTTAAAATATAATGTTACCACGACGGAGATCTTATTCTTTAATATGATACCTCATTTATCTATATCGGTTAGATATTAAGGGAGATAAATCGCTCGTGATACAAAACCGCATTGCAAAAATATTGATACTTTTGCCCTTTAGGGTCGAATTTCGAAAAATTTCTGTCTTAATATATGACGTCACTAAAGCGGAGATCTTAATCTTTAAAATGATACTTCATTAAACGATTACAGGTAGGTATCAAGGGAGATAAGTGACTCGTAACACAGAAAACAGCATTTTAGAAATATTGACATTTTTGCCCTTTAAGGGTCGAATTCCGAAAACTTCATTCCTTAAAATATGATGTGACCGAAGTGGCGACCATAAGCTTTAAAATGACACCTCATTCATTGATTTCGGTTAAGTATGAAGGAAGATACAGGCTTGTGACAAAAAAATACCTTATCGAAATAATATTATGATTAAGAACGCATTCAGCCTTCTTCTTCTCCACCTTTTCCCAACTTTATAGCATCGGCTTCCTTCGATGAGTTTTACTTATCTTGGTATGGTCAAGATTTGGCACAAGCATTTTATACCTATTGCCAGTCGCACTAAGTTCTAATGGAGGAAGATAAGTGCCGCCATCTGTCTGTGGAACGTGTAACTATGTTCAGAGTGTGATAAGTGTATTGTTTGTTTGCGGATATTTCGAACCGTCCCGGTATTTGCAGGAAGACCGCAGTCAGGACGGTCGGTACGCGAGGTCCTGGTCTCGTGCCCGATCCGTTGTACCTCAACGATCCACTGAGTCACACTGACGGGTACTAACAGCACATTCAATCAAATAGTATTAATTTATGGCAAAATAAAAGCAGAATAAAAGTAAATTAAAAAAACTTTGATTGATAACTACGTATTGTGTAAGCATGTTTAGTACTTATGGTTTAAATAAGAGATAAAATAAATAGTGGAGACTAATTTCAAGATTCCAGGAATGGTCGTTTTGATATAAATCTGCTAACAGAAATGGTCTAAAATCGACAAATTCGACTATCAATAAAAATTAAAATAAATTGTTAGTCTGTACATGACGATCTCTAACATCGATACCCTCACAAGATGAGGTAAAAACACATATTTTTGACCCCTATATTTGGTTAAAACCACCCTGGTTCACAAAAAATTTTAAATTCGATACTCGGTTTCCCCCCGTGACAAAGGGGGAGACAACACCAGGAATCCGTTCTGCTTTAGAGTGTCCTGTGGCGATAATCGAACGACAGACTCTTAGTTCGGAAGGCTCGCTCGCTAGCTTCCATACAGCTACGACTGACCTGCACGAATTTCATTAGTCCATAGCACGTTGTACGCTTAAAGGTTACATGTATTATTATTACTATTATTATTATTATTATTTTTAAAAAGAGGAGGCAGTTCCTAATACTTCCCTGCCGTGCAGCATTGTGGAGGTAATCGCGGATTCCTTCCCGTTCTAGATTACGGGCATTTTTAAGTAACTTCAGCCATCATTCAAATTATTATCATAATATCGAATATAATAACGAGACTGATATGATGAAATTCTTGTGTCTGCTGAAACCCCGAAAGAAACTGAGCATCACAATTATCTTAACATAGCAATTTAAAAAAGTCTTCACCTGAAACAAGCACACCTGTAGCATATTCTTCCTACACGTATAGACCTATTCAAGAAAGTCTCTATTTCCAAGAAAAACATGTTTCCTGTAAAAGACGCCACAGTGCCTGCAAACATTGTCCTGATGGATTTTATATCGACTCCTCTGAGGTTACGAAACAACCCGTGACAATGGACTGAAATCTCAATTATATGGCTTCACAAGTGGTTATTTTTTTGTATTGACAGTCCGTTAATTACTTTTATTAAACTCCCCTGACGAAAAATACTTAAAATATACATCAAGCTTCTCCCATCTGACACCTTTACCAACCGCAGAAAAAAAAAAGTACTTTGGATGTTTCTAACTTTTGAGCTTGAAACAGAATCACTGAGGACAACCTATTTCCTTTTCTTTGTTTTATTATTACTACCATAATATGTCAATGCCGGATATGCACACAGGGACATTAATTTCTCAAAAACCTAAACGATTATGTTGAAAAGGCGGTGCATTGACTCTTCTCATAAAACACGGCCTACGAGCTGAAGACAGCTACAATCATCTCCGATCGTGAACAGCAATGTCCGGGAACCGGTATCGCAGCAACAGGCAATATTTATTCGGAATTACTGTCCAGAACTGTTTATGTTGGCAATCGAACGTCGTAGGCAGAAGCGCCAGCCAATAAACAACCATTACCGTGCCCAGTGTTGCCAACGCGATCGCCTCTGATCGCTCTATTGCTGGCGGTGTTTTTTGTTTTGTTGTGTTGGCAGGAAGTGACTCGGTTGGCGCCTTTGCTGTGTTTGTAGTGGCAGGGCAACAGGCCACACCTGTTGCTCATCATGGTAATGCGAGAGAACGAGCAGCTTGTTTATGGGACCTTGGCGGACTTCGTTATCATAAATTATGTCCGTGTTGTGTGCGGAAGTTTTTAGCGGTTACGAGCGCATTATCAAAACAGGGACATCGTAAATCGGTGACTTCGAGAATTTCGACATCAGTCCTGTTGTTTTCCAAAGGTTTATGGTGGACGTAAATAACAGGGTAATGAACATAACAGTTTGATAATGCATTGTTAAACTTACACAACATACAGAATTTAACAATACATCACCAGTTTCACTGTTTTGCTTATGGCTCTGCGCCTCGTCGACGTCGAGGTCATTAGAGGCTGGAAACAACTGGGAGTAAGGAACGGGAAGGAATTCGTCCATGCCGTTTTAAAGGAACCATCGCCGTATTTGCATGGAAATGGTTTGCGAGCGCAGCTGCTGGGTACGAGCATCTCGGAAACGACGAGACTGGCCGGTTGTATTGAGCATCTATGCGGAGTGGCTAAACGACGGTGAAACCACGACTGGGCGACAAGGTGATGGACGTCCACGCGTCATCACAGAACGTGTAGGTCGGAGGCTTGCCCGCACTGTAAAGCGGGATAGCCGGGGATCTGTGACAGATCTGACAGCAGAGTGCAATGCTGGTGCAGGCACAAGTGTTTCGGAGCACACTCTACATAATTTTTGACAATTACTCTGTCTTTACAAACAGCCAACGACAAAAAATATAGGACAACTGAAATAGCACCCCATGCTTTTTTACATTAAAGTTAATTTTGTAATCAGTGACTTTAACCTTATTCAAACAAAAAAATTTATCCTGAATTGTGGGACGTCCTATCACTGTTAAACAAAATGTTTATATTTAAATATTATTTTTAACCTTTTAGTTCACATTACTACGAAAGCGTGATTTTAGTTTTTTAAACTACAATTTTATTTTATGTGGAGCTTCGCCTGAAATTTTGAATTCAAACAGTTGTACTGCCCCACACCAATATCTCGCCGTTCTATAACCATTTCTGTTTTAGGTGTTACATTATAGTCTCCTAGCGAAAGAAAGGAATTACCTATGCAGACATTTTTCGTGATCTCATTCTTGTCGGAACATATTTTTAATGCAGCACACTGTGTATACGCATATGTGTGGTCGCAAGTGATGTAAACTAGTTGCCACTGGCTGTGTTTGTTTCTTGACGCATACCTGCGATCCTGCGATAAAGACACTCCAGAACGCTGTAACTCAGTCGATGCCTCATTTGCATCTGGGACAAGCTTGCAGACGAACAGAAAACTTGTACTTAGGAAGAAAACCGGGTTGTGAAGTGTTTTAAGTGAGTTTTCAGTCGTAACTCCCAAGCAAGGCTACCAGAATTTCTAAGATGTGGTTCCACACGGAGAAGTGAAATACTGGTACAAAGATTTACATAGCGAGTTACCAGGGAGCTGAAAATCATTGAATAAATAACAGCCACACAATACCTGCTGTTTTAGGATAGAAACTGCTCCAAGAATGTCCCAGACGTGGACAGAAAAGGAAATGCCGTGTCCGTTCTACATTACAGAACTGGGGGAACATGCTGCGAATGGTATTGTACGTTGTATGAATCTGCTTTCCCGCTCATGTAGGCAGTGACGTTAATTATACCATCGACTCCGCCAAATAACTAGGTCGATAACGTGCCCACAGTCAGCGTTTACTTAATTTTATCGTGGTTAACAGACATGATAATTTTGATGCATGTAACCCAATTAGTTGAATGTCAGTGCAATGACAGATACATCTGTGAGTAACATTTGCCTGTAGCTTCATCAGCGTTATACTAACTGCTGACTTTTTTTTAAAAATTACTAAAACATTAATTTTTTCACATACATCTTTCATTCAATCACAACATTAACAACATGCTACACTGAACTTACACACACACACACACACACACACACGGTCATCCACTCAAAAAGAATAATATATATATCTGTTACGCTCAAAGACCGAAAAAGCTAATTGAGCGAAAAAAACTACCACAACTGGTTTCTTTAAAACGCCCACAACACGTTATTCGCGTTATGGCACTTACAAAACCAGCCGCAACGCGTTGTGACTAACTCATAGAGGCCACAACACGAAATTCGCGTCCAATCCAGGTCGCATTATCCACACATGATGACTCACATATTTTTATTAATTTACTTTTATTTTTTAGAGACTTGAAAGGCGAGGGGTAAGAAGAGTCATATATATTAGATGCACCCTGGACCAATTCGTCGTACTGATAAGCCACAATGTGTTGTGGACGTTTTCAAGAAACCAGAACTCGTTGCGATCGTTTTTTTCGCTCAATGAGCGTTTTCAGTTGTTGAGCCTAACATCTACACACTTCCCTCGTTTTTGAAGGCAAGGGAAAACCACTTCAGTTAAATTTTCCAAGATGTAACAATGGCCATTTCATAGCCATGCCATTCTAAGATCTACCTTAGAGCGGCACAGCTGTTAAAATAGTAAAATGTGGAATTGCACTTCTCACATCTTGAAATACTTTGGAATCTGAATGTAGTGGGAAAACTTGGCAGGATAGAGAGTAGAATGAGAGAGGTTCCTCATATGGAAGAGTGCTTGCTTTTTTTGTGTTCTTTCTTTTGCCTTTACGCATCGTTGACGACGTCAAGGTCATTAGAGGCGGGAAAGGACGGAGGGCAAGGAACGGAAAGGAGTTCGACTATGGCATCCGCCTGGAATGATTTATGGAAATCCAAATCTGGATACCCGGAAGGGGATTCGAATCCACGTCCTCCCTAATGCGAGGCCAGAGGATGGCGTGCTGGAGGTGATGTGTCTGGGAGCCATCAGTCATCCAGTAAGGAGGCTGTAATAGCGGCGACTCCTGCACAGGGGAAAAACTCCTGACTGGAAACTGTAACCGGCTCACTTTCAGGAGTGTCATCCACTCAGCACGATACGCAACTCCGAGACAGTACCAAGCGATGCCTCAAACTACATCTCATGAAAAACAGACAGTTAATCATTCACCCAAGCATAGGGTTTCTGGCAGGTGTTCTTTAATTTGTTTTAAATGGATTTTCGTGTGCACCTCTTGTTCTTCTTTAGTGGAATAGTTTTTGAATTGATCTCAACAGGACTTCATCCTTTTTTAATTAGGAGTTTACGGCTCTTCAACGCCCTCGTCATTAAAGCCAAGAGACTGTGTGGGACAAATAACAGTAAGGAATTCACCCATGGTCTTTTCAACGATCCATTGGCTGGATTGATATGTTTGAACCATGGAAAAACGAAATCAGGATAGCCGGAAGGGGATCTTAACATGAGTCCACCTGGATTCCAGTCTCCAACGTAACCGCTCAACCATCGAGCTCAGTACTTCGTCGAATTCTTCCTGCCCTGAGCATCGCCTTCTTCAATCGTTTGTAGCTTCTGCCTTCTTTAATATCCGTTAACCTTCACAATTATCTTCTACTTTCTTCTTTCATGATCTACTTTGCAGATAACTTCTGCGCAATATGTGACATACCCAAGACTGTTTACTTGTTCTTTATCAACCTCACCAGGTTTTTCTCACGACCTCGCCAATTATTTCATCATTTTTTTCCATTTCACTTTCTCCATTATTGTCAACGACTACGTTTCAAACGATCCATGCGCTTTTCTTCCTTCCTTTTGACTGTCCATGTCTGTGACTCAAACGACACCACACTGCTCACAGACATTTAACAAACAATTTAAAACAATGTCCTTTGTTGCAGACTAGTGACGTGGAAGTCATTTTCGATCCAATGGCATCCTCTTACCCAGTAGATGGATTCGTGGTCCCTTTGTTCCGGAAAATAGTTTTGCAACAATGCGTTTCAAATATGCAGGCTTGATCCACGAATTCTGTGATAGCTACGAATTAGAATGATGCAGTAAAGTCAATGTATTGACTGCAAAAAAGGTAATCTTCGTATTCATCCCGAAGGAGGTATGCTTAGCCCGGTACTGGAGGTAAGAAAACCAGTTCCTTTCCTCCTTACCTACCTAACCAGGTAATCCTACCGCGAAAAGGGGAACAAAAGTTTAACGTGGAATCCGAACCACGGAAGTGTTCTGGCGTACTTCATACTACACAGTAAGCTATGCTAGAGATGTGGGTCAGGTTGAAGGCCTGTGGAAACCCCGCCGAGATAAGGATTCAAACCGGGAAACTTCAGTCTCCAGTCAGACGCCTTAACACCTGAGCCACTAGGACGTACTTGAGCAGATGTTTCTGATCGGTAGTTAATGTGTATTTTTAGAGGTGATATGTTTTGAGCTTCCGAAGAAAAATCAGCCAAGTTCAGCTGTTTTTACGAGATGTTCTTTACAGTAAGTTGTATCAACTTTCGGCCATTTGAAACTACACCGAGCGGGGCAGTGTAACGGTTAGCGTTCTCGCCTCGCATTCGGGAGGACGGCGGTTCGAATCCCCGTCCGGGCATCCAGATTTGGGTTTTCCATGGTTTCCCCAAATCACTCCAGGCAAATGCCGGGATGCTTCCTTCAAAAGGCCATGGCCGAATTCCTTCCCATTCCTTGCCCCCATCCTTTCTCGTCTCTAAAGACCTCGATGTTAAAAAGAGACGTAAAGCAGTTAAAAAAAAATTGTAACTACATTCTGAAACCATGCAATATACAATAACATTATAAACGTAGCGTGGTATGTTTGTTGTTCCACTCTGCCTCAGTTTAAACTACCGACTGTTTTGCAAAGGTTACACAGTGGGTGCGCATACTTCCGTGGTCGATGTTAACTTGTTTTTTTTTTTTTCGGGTGGAACCGTGTCAATTTATCGAAACCTAACTTTTAAGCCAATATTCTTTGGCTTTCCTCAGAGGACAGTCCTCTGAACAAAGTCACAAAATGATGGCTGAAACGTTAGGTTTAGATAAATTGACACGGTTCCACAGGGACAACCTAGATAAAATCCTTAACCCGTGACGAAGTGAAGTCAACTAGGCAAACAAAATTGCGCATGTTGGAGTTTATACCTCTAGCGTAGCAGAGTCGGCTATCCATCCATATTTTATAGGCAGTATTTGCTTTCAATAGCCCCCTTGTTTAAGTTACGATGGGTTTTCTTGCCTAGACCCAAGCGCTGAGCATGCAAGTCAAAAGACGTAAAATTACTGGTCAGCCAAGCATATGACAGCAATAATGAACGCAGTAGCATATTAATGAAGCAACCTTCGTGACCAGACGTAACAGTTCGCCGAAAGTTCCCACAAGGTCGAGAGCAAGTAGTCTGAAATACATTACCCCAAAAGGCGCAGGCCGCATTAGGAAGAAAAACAAACCGTAGGCCGTCGATTGCGATATTTAATGCGTGTCCAGCTGTATAATGAAGTCCGAAGGTGATTCGTATATCGGAGGTCCGCTCGTCCTTGCTGGGGAGGTCGCCAAACAGGGCTGTGTTGACAGGGAGGGGCTCGTCTATTGTGTCGTACTCATTTAGCACAGAGCGCGTCCATTCACTGCGGTAAGACAATAGCGACGCCAATCCTCAAACACTCTCACGGCGTGCTGTTTGATGTGCCAAGGCTGCACAAGGACTTTCGTTTTTGTAAAAGTAACGCTGACTCGTAGTTGTGACGTCTTAGAAGATAACTGGTGGATTCTACGAAACCATGTTTATTCTTAAAAGAAATAAAGATAACTCATTGGGTGAGGTAACTAAGGCTAACTCTGATCAATTAACCTGTCACTCAGACGTCAAGAACCCGACTTTCGTTGACGGGCTAACAACTGTCAGATATGTTTTCACTCTGCCAACTAATATAGCTATTATAACAAGTTGAAAATTTATGATACTTTTTCTTTTCTCCAATAGTTTAAAATTAATGATGCAAATGAAAGGTATTAATTTTATTTAAATCTATATATTAATTTATAGTTGCATTTTGTTTATTTATCTTTATCGATGTATACGTTTTCGTTGTATTCTCTTTTCATAGATACTGCTTTATATTAATCTGTAAGATCCATCTGGGAAAGATCAGGAACAGGGCGGGTTGAATGGAGTTCCCGGCTCAAGGGTGATGGCTCATCAGCGAAGGTAGGCTATGGATATCCCCCTGACAGTGGAGAGTAACTACGAGAACACAGCTGATACAAGGATCCGGTTTATTAGACTCGGTCTCACAATACACAATGACAGACAGCGGAGTGATGTTGCCTCGGTGGTCGGGCATGAAGAGAGACCGTCGTCGTCGTCGTCGTCCAGAGCATTTACTGCTTTATCTTCTTAAGCAGTTTATTGCGAAGGGTTTGTCTGTTGACACTTCCTTCAAACGTTAAAAGGTCAGTTAAAAGTTGGTGTGTCTTTTGGTTTGCTCGGGTCTATTTTTAGTTTTATGTCAATATTGACAGCGGTCTCTTGTGCTTGTCATACAATGTGTATTATTGCCCTAAGTTGGCAATTAAGGGATTGTTTGAGTTTCTGGATGCTCGGTAAAAAGATCTTGCAATCTGTGCGATTCTTTCTTCGAGCATCGGGATACCTGCGGCTTCGTGCAGGTCAGCTGTGGGAAACCGGGGAGGCACGTGTAGTGCTCGCCGAAGCGCACGATTCTGCATGGTGTGCAGCCTTTTTATCGAGGACCTGGAGGCGTAGCCCCATACGGGACACGCGTATTCAATTACCGGTCTTATCAGGCTGCAATATACGCTCACTCCGGTGCTGGCTGCCAGTGCGCTGTCCGTATTTATGATAGGGTACAGCTCCCTCAGCCACGTTGCGGCTTTGAGTCGGGTTTCCTCAATGTGACGCTTCCATGTGAGCCTGGAGTCAAGCGTTACACCGAGGTATTTTACAGTGGTTGACCACTCGATTTCTTCTCCGTGGAATCGTAGTTTTGTTGTCTGGTTGCACTGGCGATCACGTTTCCCCAGACGTCTCGTCAGCATTATTTCTTGGGTCTTGGTCGAGTTTATGGTAATCCTCCACCACCTGGACCAGGCTTCAGTTTGTTGAAGTAGTTGTTGTAGACGGCGAATGGCAGCAGCTTTACATCTATGCGCGGTGAAGAAGGCCGTGTCATCCGCGTATAGGGCTGTGCGAACCGTTGCTGGAGCAGGGATGTCGGCAGTATACAGGTTGTACAGTACCGGCTCTAGTACTGACCCTTGCGGCACACCTGCATTGATTGGGCGGCGAGAAGATAGATCATTCCTAACTCTCACTCTGAAGGATCTTCCAGTGATGTATCTCCTAATTAGTTTCACAAGCGGGCCAGGGAGTCCCTGGTTGTAGAGCTTATAAAGTAATCCGCTGTGCCAAACGGAGTCAAATGCTCGTGCCACATCTAGTAGGACTAGCGGACAGTAGCTCCGGTGGTTGAATGCAGTCGTGGCGCGCTCGACTATGCGCATGATCTGCTGGGTGGCGGAGTGACCCATCTGGAAACCAAATTGGAACTCCGAGATGATGTTCTCTCTGCGGATGTGTTCTTCCATCTTCTTGAGAAGGAGCCTCTCAAAGACATTGCTTAGTGATGGGAGGAGGCTTATGGGCCTGTAGTTTTGGGGAAAAGTGCCGTTCTTCCCTGGCTTATGTACTCCGATCACCGTTGCCTGCTTCCGGCATTGGGGGTAGTGCTGAGTGCGTATTATACAGTTGAACAGCTCGGTTATGCGTTCTATTGCTGGAGCTGGAAGGTTTTTCAGCAGCCTATTTCCCAGGTTATCATTTCCAGGTGCCTTTTTGGTGTTTAATCTGGAGATGATTCGGCGAACTTCTTCTGCAGAGACCTCGTCTATCTGATAGCCGTCGTCGTCAGCGGCGAGGAAGCGGGCCAGTTTTCTGCGGACATCCGCAGATTCTTCCTCGTCGTCGTCCTGCGCAGGCCGAAACTGTTTCTCAAAGTGATCGGCGAGGGCATTGGCCTTGTCTTTGTCGCTGAACACTAGTTCCCTGAAGAGAGCCCCGTGTTCTGTGCGCTACCCTTAGTACGCCCCTCATAGGTCACTCTGCAGTCGCTGTGACGCTGGCATCCTGCTCGCTGCGTCTGTGGCGCCATCTGGTAGCGTAGCTCCACACTCCCGATCCGACAGATCTAAGAAATTTGAACATCGTCATTTTTAAGGTTATGATCGTTATTTAATAACAATTCTATTTCGTTAAACAACAAAGAAAAAATTGTTAGAATACTGCGTTCATCTCATCATTTTTGACGGTCTTAAAAGCTATCCATTTTTTTTGTTATATCCTCTGCTCAATGGCGCTGTTACAGTGAGTTATTTGATTAGTAAGAATTCTATTTAGTTCAGCTACCTCGAAGAAATGCGTTTAACCCGTCATTTTTTGCGATCTTAGAACCTGATAAATTAATAAAGTGCGATTGGGATTAAGCTAATTTATTTTGAAGAACTAAAATCGCGATTAAAAAATTACATTTTTATGTGAACACTTTTCTGCCGTACTGCATACAGTAAAAAGTTCTTTCGTGGCACGGACTACACAAGTTGCAGCATCGTTTCTTCATCTTCTATCAGGAATATTCAGATTGTATTAGTATGGAATTTTCTTTCTTTGATTTATCTGCCACAAACACGGTTTCATTACTCAACTCGAATGATATCGGCTCTGCTGATATGTCTATTTGCTAATGCAATACTTAGCTGCCATTAAACATAACATCAGCGTAAATGTGACAACAAATGTAATTTGTTTAGACAAATATCTACATGTATAAAAACATGCTTGTTGTAAATTGTACACAATTATTGAATACATAAAACTGATTTGAAAGCAAACTTTTTGTGAAACGCAATGTATTTCAGCAACAACTGACGCTATCCTAACTAAGTCTATGAGTTATTGTGTATTATTAATCTGGTCAACACAGCAACAAGCGTTGAGATAAACAAGCGTGTCAGACCAGCTGCGTTATTGCGTGTCTACAGTCGGCTGGCACGTGACCCATGCGCATGCGCAATTGCGCGTCACCGCAGTTTGACGCTCCAGCGAGTCGAGTCAACGTGACATGCCGCTCTGTTACTTCAGTGAGAGACAATAGGAGTGCCAATGCAGTATTCCTATTGTAACTGCACTGTTAAATCCTAAAAACCTTCCAATTTGGCCGCCCTTAGTACTGAACTATGTGAGGTACAATGGGCCCAGATTAAAACCTCGTTACACCCATTGCATCATAGGTTTCTACGCAACTTGTCAGAGGTCAGTTAGGTGAATTCCGCTACAGTCCTCAATTTCAACATCATAAACAACAAATTTCGCACTTTAATATAGAGATCACCGGTTAAACAGTTCACAGACAGGTTCCGATACCTACGTTCCTACCGTTATATCCGGAAGTTCAGTGTAAGAACCCATTCCTATAAACACCAGTAGCGATAGGAATGCAGCAGACATGTCGTAGTAGGAGAGTTAGTGACAATCAAGTGAAACCCAAACGCTACGATCAAATACAGAGAAATAGTCACACGTATTCTTTTACAATCTATTAGTTCATTAACTTTTTTTAAAGTAAAGATCAGTTTCGCTGTATAAAAACTTTAAACTTGCCTAAGTACAGACTGAACTAGTTTCAATCTGCATCAAAGTTCTATACCCGCCGCTGTCTCAAATTTAGGTTATTATCACTTGTGTCAAGTCTCAAATGTTGTAAAGGTATCTGATGACACAGAAAATGGATATTTAACTAAGCTGATTTATTCCAGCTAATTTAGTGGTTTTAAGATTAACTTTTGTGCTTAGAGTTCGTATTTCAGTTGGATGTTAACAGATTAGGTTGACGTATTACCTATTTCGTAACTCTTCAAAAATATAGTTGTGATGAAAACCAGTTCCTTAAACGCCATTATCCAATAAAGAATTAAATCACTACATATTCAAATCTGTTTCTGTGAGATTTTCCACGGTTTGAAAGTTTATAAACTGTGGTATGTCTTATGACTCGACGTGTATGGCGGGAGGAGCAATAATAATTGTTGGTAAACTAAACAGATATGCGCCAAAGATAACACGATATAAAAGATACAAATTACACTCTTTGTATTAACATCGTTGTTCACTGTAAAACTTTGAATTTTTAGAAAAATGGCAGCCTTCAAGTCAATTGAAGTTAGTAAAAACTAAATTCAGTTGTGGGTAATATTAATTATGTCAGTAACATGGCACACGTGAAGGAAATTTATTAAATCATTAAAAACTAAACTCATCGTGTGTTATACGCTTACAGATTCACAACATTGTGGTTGTTTTCTTTACGTCTACAATTCGAAGTGTAAGGTGGAAACAATATTTTGGATTAGTTTGGTTCAAACACTGACTTTCTGAAATAACTTTATCAGGGCTATGTACGAATAGAAATCTGCATTAGAAAGCGTAGAGGCCCAAAAGAGATTTTAAAACCCGTTTTCCACACTCCCGTATAAGACAGCTAGGTTGATTACTAGTTTTCACCTCAAAAACATTACACCCACACCTGAGCCAATAATTATACATACAATCGCCACACCTCCCAAAGCTCTTCCACGATGAAATCAACTGGTTTATTCCTGCGAAGATGACAACAGCATGTACACCAGTGAGTTGCTGGCATTTTGGAAATGTTAACTTCTGGGAACAGAATTTCTAGTAAATTATGGAAATCGTAGACAGTTAATGTAAAGGTTCGTCCAGCTATAAATACAAATTCTGTGATGTTTTAGAACGTTGTCTTTAAATGTTCTCAGTTGATTCGAATGAAATATTTCAATTCAGTCAAAGCTGTTTTGCGATTCGATATAAAATAAGTTTCTGAAAATTAAATGACATCTTAATGCATCTATGAATGAACTCTCACCTTATAATTTTTGTTCCATTCTAAAAATGTTTCTCTCTTTTCGCTCACTGTACTCAGCAAATGTAAACGTAGGGGGTCTATTGCCAGAGAACAATTAAATGAAATGTATGGTTTAAGTCTTCGTTTACATTATTGTCGAATTGTCTAAATTTGATTCTAATTTATATCCTGTTATGGTACATGCTGTCGTGTAACATCGACTTCATAATCAGATGATTAATATGTAAAACATTGAACCAGACAGTCACGTAAAATATATTGTTATTGATGAAACTAGAAGATTGGAAAATGTCAATCGTATTACAAAAGTAATATGTAATAAACTATTTTCAATAACATAGATATTTGAATTACAACAAGATTAAGTCCACAAAATATCCTAGCATTGATTTCACAGTTAAATTGAATGAAATTAAAAATTTAACCGCAACAACAACATTACTATGCTATTTATGTTAAGAGAATTTTCCAACATTGTCGTTACAAAAAAATAAATTAAATTTGGCCTAGCATTGCAAAAAGCTATCACTGAGTTATTTACAGACCCAACACCGCCCTATTGTGATTATTTGCAAGTTCATGATAATTTAGCAAGGAAATTTCTTAAAGAAATCAAGGAATGAAGCAATGAAAAACTGTAGAAAGTCTAAAACATAAAAGTAAGAAAATTTCCTCTATTGCAGTCATTTATTACGCGAATCTTTGGATAATGAAAGGGACATCACATTTACAGAAATTAGAACAGATTCCTGAGAAAAAAATAAAAAAAAAAAAAAAAAAATTAATAAACTCTTATCGAACTTCCAGCCGTGTATAAAAGTCACAATTCCGGAACTTTTCGAAGGCGTCTATCCCTGTTTTAATTTTCAACCAAAGGTATGGCTGAACAACTGGATGAAAAGAGTGGGGGTGAGGAAACAGTAGAGAATTAGAACGAAGCTGACAGAGAGATTACGGAAAGAGAGAGAAAATGAAAATATTTATTTCGTAAATCTTTTCCCCTTTGTCGTAGAGAGGTTGATCAACATGATTTATCGTCGTTGAGGAATAATGCTTGCTCATTAATCGACAAGCACGAAACACGTCCATCTTCATAACACTAGTTTCATCGGTAAATAGGAGAAGCCTGGTTGCTCAGTGGCTAAAGTGTCTGACTGGTGATCGACAGGTCCCCGGTTCAAATCCCTGTCCCTGCGATGATTTTCACAGACCCGTAATCCGACCTTCACTACTGGCATACTTTGCTGTGTAATGTGAAGCATGCCAGAACGATTCCATAGTTCGAATTCCACGTTAAACGTTTACGTCCTCTATAGCCTGTTACCAGGTTAGGTTAAGGACGGTTACGAAATGCGCAGCTAGTAAAAACGCTGTCACCGGGTCATTACGACCACACTAGTTTATAGGTAAACAGACCCGACTGAACCGACATTTTCTGGAGAGTTGCAGCAACAGCTGGAGGCGAGGCGCGCGGTGGTCGGAATGTTTTGGCGGAAGGACCGCGTCTCGTCTCGCCAAATACGTCTGCGGCAGGGACTGTTTCACAACCAGACCGGCCTACCGCTTCGAAAACCCATCCGCCTTCGCAGTGGGCGACAGTCCGGCCTTTCGCTGCTTCGTTTAGCAATCGCTCGGTTGTCGGGATATAGTTTCCTTCCCTTCTGAAGATATATTCGTTTCTCCACGGGTGATAGCGGTCTGGTGGCTCAGCGGTTAAAGCCCACAATTGGTCTCTGTTGAGATTATAATCCAACCTTCACCTCAGGTATATCTTGCTGTATACTGAAAAGTATGCCAGAACGATTCATTTGTTCGGATTCCACGTTAATCTGTAGGTCCCCTATAGTCGGGATGATTCCCGAGTAAATATACAGAGTTTGGAAAAAATAATACGAACACCATGCGATAGAGTACAGGTTGTTTCATGTTGGCATCACTGCTTCCGTGTGAATACTGCGACGCGCATGTACGGCGTAGTTGACGTGTGTAAGGTGACAAAGTCCCTTACATTTTAATTTTTGTCAATAATTTTTGTTAAAAGTTAATTAAATATTAATCTTGCTTGTGTTGTGTAAACAAATGTGTTAAATTGTTATGAAAAAATGATAAAGATAAACGTATATTAAAGTGCCAGAATATCTATGGACAATGGTTATCTATGATAATGTATATCTTTGGACGAGAAGACAAAGAAAATATGGCGAGGGTATGGATGAAAATATAAAATATATCTGGCAAGTCGTTGAATAAAAGGAATGTAAGAAGTGTGTTTTGACCCTTGTTAATATAAATAAAAAGAGTTTTCGAGTGTTACTTCAAAAAAGTCGTTGTCTAGATATTTATTATTTATTTGTTTCTGAACTGTGAATGGAAATAATCTGCCGGCTTCTGCAGCTTAGATTACGGCTTGAAGACGGGCAGATTACATATACCTAAACCTAAATACAGGAAGAGGGGACCTTATACGTGGCAGGTCTTGTAGGTTATGTGTCAGTTTTTTCTGTGATGGTTATAACAAGCGATCAGTGAAATGATCTCTCAGCCTTCGAAAGAGGGCAAATCGTTGGAGCTCGGTTAGCGGGAGTGTCTGTGACGAAAACAGCTGAACTGTTTAACGTCTCACGAGCGAAAGTGTCCACGGTAATGACAGCGTACACAAAACATGGTAAAACATCATCGGCGAAGATGAATAGTGGAAGAAAACCAAAGTCAACAGACAGAGACCGACGAACATTAAAAAGGATTTTGGCTAGACAACACAAAACTATCGCGGCAATATTGACAGCAGAACTGAGTAATACCGTTTCGATCAAAACAGTATGGCGGGAGAGCCACAGAGCTATCATTGTGCCCTGACTTTAGTTCGGTGTCTGTTATAGCAGATATTTTTTATTAGCTGGTGCTTTCTGGATTCGTTATAGCTAAGATTACAATACTACTAAATCTACTTTGTGTGACATAAATGATGAGGTAGTGAAAATATGCTATTTGTCTCACATTACTTCTCAAAGACAAGTGAAAACGTGTCAAATGAATATATCTACCATTCAATCGAACATATGTTCATATTATGTGTAGACTAAAAGTATTCATACAGTTATTATTGTGGATAGGAATAACATAACCAACCCCGTGAGTGGGCGGCAATGCTCGGACCTGACACTCGCGAGGACGCAGGTTCGAATCCCCGCCTGGCAATCCAGATTTCAGTTTTCCATGGTCTCCCAAAATCACTCCAGGCGAATGTCGCGATGGTTCCCACAAAAAAGCTTGGCCAAATTCCTTCGATTCCTTACCCAAAAACGTCTCCCTCCTATAATGACGTTGATGATTCGTAAATCCATAGCAAAAAAGCAACTGAATAACGCTAATTGTGGAGTTACGTTTTATCTAGCAATTTGACTGACATGTCGAATTAGAATGTTGTCTTATAAAATGACATACCGTAGGCTTCGGTTCAACCTTGGTACTTGTCGACATACTGCCTGAAAGTGTCATCTTACTTAAAGTAAGTCAACACGCTAAACCATTGATGTATTAGAAAAACACTTATCGGTTAGTATCTGTTCCATATTCATTGATCCTGAACAGAAACACTACTCTGGGTGAGATTTTTATTTTTCTTGTTCTGCCACTTTGTAGAGACGCGAGTCACGACCTAGGGGACTCGCGTCGGTCTTCGACCTCTCCCGCGGATGACTTATTCGTCAGCCGGGTCGTTAATTGTCAGCTGAGCGCCTTCCCTGGCTCGCACATATTCATGAGCACCTGCTCCGCTATCGTGATGAGTGAGGTTAGGTCCAACACTGACACATCTGGACCGACATAACTGAGAGTCTAGTGCACCTCAACATGCGCACGATTTGAGCAGTCCCATCTCAGTCATTGGCAATGGAGTAGCAACACAGGGCTATCTACATCACTGCCATCTCTTCTTAGTGTCTAGGTCAGTGGGGAATTCTACGTGAACCGTGCATAGGCCTTTAGTAATTACCATCTACTGCATCGTTTGATGCATTTCCGCGTTTAACATCTGTAGGAAAAAACGGAAATCGTATGTTAGTTGGTATGTCCAAAACATTGGTGGTAGGTAGTAGTCGGAGCTACTATCGCAAGTATTGTTGTCAATACGTCGTTGTTTAGCAAAATAACTACTGAAACAGCAAATTTTGATTAAAACTTATCAATGTGTTTAGATACACAAGATAAATTACTAATCAGTACATCACTCCCACGACAGCTGTTTCATGGTGGGTTTACGGAAGTCAGAAAGTCCTGGTCGATCGACTGTAGTATCATTGTGTTCCTCTAGGCATTTCACGTCCATAGGACGAAGTTCTATTGCCGTAACTCCCTCCCCCGCACCGATGGTTCTGCCAAGATCGTAGAACCACGTGGTTTTCTCGCTCAATCACTAGAACTGACGCCCCTTCCCATTTTTAGGGGTTTGCTTCAGTCATATCGACGTTTCGCATGTTCTGATTCCACTTTCCAACTTTGACATTTTCGCTATCAAAGTATCACAATTCTTCTACGTTTGCTTTTATCGATCAGAAGGTGATCTTAAATTGTCCGCAGTTGAGTATTTCATGCGAAACAATGTTAGTTTAGCTCTAGTCATACAATAAAAGAACGGGATCATCTCTCTAAGGATAGTCGGCGTCCACTGAATCGCCTTTTCGCTACCTGATCAATGACATACCTTTGTCGCCTCGAGCAAGGGAATGGAGAATTGTTGGCTAATATACTTGTTCTTTTCAAGCATTCTCTGTCAAACACCATTAAGCTGTTGTCTCGAATATGTCGTTTTTGTGTACCAGTTATTTCAAACTGAACAGTTTTCATGTAATTCGGATTTCTGGGATGCTGGTCGGTACCGACCAAGTAAGACGTATTCAGACAAAAGTTTTCTGCCGCCGCATGCTGTTTAAAAAAGTTTCCTGTAGACACCCATTCTTCCCGCCAGGATCTGGAGTATCTTTCGGATTTTGCAGGAGCTATTCTACCCAGAAATACTGGCCGCAAGCTATGACTTAAAATGTTTGGTCAAAATATGTGAAATTCCAAGATTTTTTCTCATTTTACCTGTTCTTTCATACAGCCGATATCACTTATGATTTAAAATAAAATATAATAGAATATCGATTTACAGTTGTTTTGTGAAGATCGGATAACATTCCGTTCATAGAACTAATCTGAAGTCGGCTGGGAACAGGAATTCGTACTTTGCCTTCCACAGAAGTGTAGAGGGGAGACAAGTGAGGTTTTTTTATGATGCCATGTCCGTGCTCATATGGTGTATCCTAACATTTGTTAACCTTGGTCCTGAGTGATAACGATTCGCAGTCCTCCCCCGTCCTCAATTAAACATTTTCATGAAAAGGCTCTCGAATTATGTCTTCATGCGTCTGCAGCTAAAAAAATATAAGTACTCATGCTATTATACTTTCAATAATTTGTCACACGGCTAGAGTAAGGTACAGAAGAATATTTAACTGACAGATGTAATCTCTCACCCGAAAAAATAGCAGGAGTAATTTCCCCTTGCTATGTATTCTGTTAGAAGATAGTAACAACTCCATACTCTAGTCTGTGAACAAAAATTAATGCTTTTCTCCAAAGACTCCTAGGTATAAGATAGACAAGAAAATTGAAAACATTTATTTTTACACATTATTTACACACCTGTTAAATTATGGAAAATTTATTACCTGGACAAGCAAATTAAGTAATGGAAGAGACCCTAGACGAGATAAAAAATTAAGAAATTTGGCAATAATTTGCCATTTCATGGAAATAAAACCCTTGGAAGACAGAGATTTTTTCTTGGGTCTGAAAGAGATAGAAAATTGTAAGCAAGTTACTGTTAAATCTAGAAATACTAACTGTTAAAAACTAATGCAGCTGCTTGGATAAATGCGTGCTGAAAGATATTGCCAGTCACGAAAGCCTTAGCTTCATTCCCCGTGGCTGAATATGGTCTTGAGATGGATACGGACTGTCCATTAGCTTTAGATGGGATCATTGCCCCGCCATTCCTCTCAACAACAGCAGAATGCACTTGCTGCTTGGCTACATAGCACTCACCACTGCCGGCAGTTGCGCGGGTCAGCCTAGCCAACAGGCGTACGGGCAAACGAAACAAACAACTACCAGCTTTGCCGAGGGTGTTCATAATGAACAGAAGGAGGTTCAACTGTCACTTGTTGCACCATCGGTTCTAGCATACCAATCCTCCAGATTCCATATTTGAGACGGTTGTTCGTGGTCGCCTAGGATGATGTGAACTAAATAATCTAAATAGGTTAAATCGCTTTAATCAGTTTGGTGCCTACGTCTTTGGGTCAGATGGTGCAGCACCATAATATTGTTTGTTGCCTGCCATGGATATAGCCGATTCCATCTCCAGAGGTGGAATAATGTTCATCTTACACGTTTGACCAACAGCGTAGGAGGGATCACGATTCATAATCACCACACTGTGTATCAAACTCTTGGTTTAATTCCCAAACTTCTCGTAGCGAGTGTGGAATTAGGGCACAGGATACTGTGAACACTAGAAAACATTAGAAATGAGCCACTGGACAGTAATCGTCTCCTCACAAAAGTGGTCAGTGGAAACAAGGCATGCACAATTTGTGTTACGAAGCAAATCATTTGTTTGTTCTGTAAGTAGACCTACCTCGGCTATACCTACAGCAAAAAGAAAAACACATAACTCCTAATCTTGCATGCATTGCAACACATTCTTTCCTCCAGCTCGTCTTTGCTTTCATATTTGTTTTTTTTATTTTATTGCGATTGGATTTTCCAACACACCTACTTTCACACTTTATTTTAATCTTAAATGCTAGTTGAATTGTTGTCCGCGTTCCACACGAGATTAGCCGATTCGAGCACAAATGGTGAAGTAACTTTGCCGCCGAGTCTTGGTGAACAGAAAAGGAGACCTAGTGGTGTAAGACTGTTTACCAACGTCTTGGCATCACACTCGTACATTACGGACATACATTAATACTTATACGTACGGAGAAAAGGTACACTGTAAGTCTGCATCCACGACATTTAATATCCACCTACTTTAATTGTTACGACAGAACTAAGAAACTCACTTAGACCATTACGGAACACTTTACTTGTCGCAACACAACTTAACAAGACACTGTGGTGTCATGACATCACATTTTCCATATTATGAGAATCCAAGACGTATAAATATCAGTCAGGAAAATCGTTACGTTTAAGACAGCAGCCATCTGTAGTGCTGTGTTTGTAAAAAACATTTTTTATCTAATTTACTCGAGTCCACCATAGGAAAATCAGCATCTACAATCGGAAATTACTTCTTTTAGATGCCTCGTTGGTCACAATTTTCCTCCCTAGATCTCCTGTAGCCGTTTCTTTAGGGTTTTTTGTCCAAAATGGTGACACAAACTGATTGCTGACTGTGGCTGTTTGAAATCTGGAAATTGCGCTACGAACTCAGAGCCGTGTTGATGATCGGTTAACACACATGCCTGGCATTCGGGAACACGCAGGTTCAATCTCTAGCACGGCCATATAGATATCTACTGTGCTTTCAATTACTCCCCGTGCTGCCTGAATAGAACCTTCAAAAGTTCATGAGCAAATTACTTCCTGTTTCCTGTTCTCAGTCTTTTTCCGCTTCTACTTAACGTGACGTCACCATGTTATCGAGACCACAAATCTGTTTCAAACTGATTACCGTATCTAGTGTAATTATTCTCGGACGTCCTAACCATATAAAGTTGTCAGGTATTAATGTAAAAGACAGCTATAGATATCTTTTTTTTTCATTGTAATTACTCGTCTCACGGTTTGATGGTTTCCTACCGTCCCACTACAGCTAATTACGCATGCTGATTTATGCCAGCGTACGCCTCCGCCGTTGGTTCGCAACTTATGAGTAATAAACTGCGGTGCTAAGTATTAAGTGGCTGCTGGCCGCCGCCGGACACAGACAAACTGCAGGTGGTACCGCGGCACCGGCAAAGCCTGCCTCAATGGGAAGCATCCGGAGCGTAATTGATCTGCCACACTGAGATTTATAGCTTACAAATGAGTAGCTCCCAGCACGTGACTTTAGTCTCGCAGTGTGGACGGTAGATCTATGAGCGTCCACACCTACAGTGGCAGACCTCCCTCTCAGCAATTAATGAGCACAGCAACACAAAAAACGCTCAGGAAGCCCACTCAGTCGCTCCAATTATGGCAATACTGACTCCAATGTGCTGTCGATTATAAATTCACTCCATTATTCTTCTCTTAGCCCCGACAAGGTCATAACAGTATTTTACCAATGGCGACAATGGGCGTATTCTTGGCTTCATGGCCTGAGGGCCCCTATAGTCGGTGATCGCCCCCCATCAGCCGGCGGGGCCCGAGTACTTTTGACCCGCTTAACCCCCCCCCCCCTCCCCTAACGCCGGCCCTGCTCGTTAGTAAATTTCACAGGAAAATCTGTCTGTTGATAACTGATCCACCCAGTTATAAAATTTGTCAGTTGTTCGAGAAGGGAGTATATTGGAAGAAAAACGAGTACTCCTGTAACCGTTAATTTCATTTTCACTTTCAAAATTGTAGCCCCATCTATCAGGAATTTCAAGAAAATATCAGATTTTGTTCAAAATAAGAATTAGTTGCTTAACTTCTCAGATATATGTGTTTGTAAACAGTAAATATACCGAGCGTGGTGGTGTAACGGCTAGCGTTCTGGCCTTGCATTCGGGAGGACGGTGGATTCCCAAATCACTCCAGGCAAATGCCGGGATGCTTCCTTCAAAAGGCCATTGCCAAATTCCTACCCATTCCTTGCCCTCCATCCTTTCCCGTCTCTAAAGACCTCGCTGTTAGAGAGACGTTAAGCAGATAACAAAAAAAAAGGTAAATACATTGAAAGAAGAACAACAGCAATATTCTTTTTATTTTAATATTGTCAAAGTTTACGCTAGCCAGAGGTAATCCAAAAGTCAAGAAATTATTCATTCAGTCACAAAATTTATGCTTCTATTAAGAAATTTTACAAATTATCGCAATGAACATCAATTGTTTTAGTTATTACCGAGTGTTGTGGGTTCGATTTTTTTTTTTTTTTTTTTTTTTTTTTTTTTTGCCTGCTTAACGTGTCTTAACATCGAAGTCTTTAGAAACGGGAAAGGATAGGGGGCAAGGAATGGGAAGGAATTCGGACATGGCCTTTTGAAGGAAGCATCCCGGCATTTACCTGGAGTGATTTGGGAAACTATGGAAAACCCAAATCTGAATGCCCGGACGGGGATTCGAGCCGGCGTCCTCCCGAATGCGAGGCCAGTACGCTAACCGTTACACCACCACGCTCGGTCCCTTGGTTCAAATCTCCGTCCGGGCATCCAGATTTGGGTTTTCCATGGATTCCCCAAATCACTCCAGGCGAATGCCAGGATGCTTCCTACAAATGACCATGGCCGAATTCCTTCCCACTCCTTGCGCCCATCCTTTTCCGCCTATAATGATATCAACGTCAACGAGGCCTAAAGCTACAATAAAAAAAATTACTTAATAAACGAATGTCTTTGTACAAAGTAATATTTACCAGTAAATATAGCGCGATATACCTTTTTAGTTTGGAGGGTGGCCATTATGGCTCGTCGAAATAGATGTCGTTAGAGCCTGGAGAGGATTGGAGGAAAGGGATGGGAAGGATTTAGGCCATGACCTTTTAAGAGAACATTCCCGGCATTCACCCAAAGTAGTTTAGCATGCAGTCCATTCAAATCAATCAATTTTCTTTTTATCCTATTTGTCATTAAGGGAGACTTATTTATCGTCCCCTCCTCTTCTTCTGATAACATTGTGACCTCATTAGATCAAGTCAAATAGCTGCTTATTAGACGTGTGTTAATGGTTTCATCTAAATCGCAAAGAAACTCTTCGAATTTCGTTATTGCTGTAATAGAAACTAATGGCACAAAATCTTCACAGGTTTGCCACCGGATGATATTTTCAAAGGACAAGCTTTCGGCGGCTTGCACTGCCGCCATCATCCGGCAAACCTGTGAAGATTTTGTGTCAAAGATACGCCGGAAAAGCCTTGTTTCTCATTATAAATAAACTAATGTCTACAATAGTAATAAATATTTTGAGTATCCGTCAAGATATTTTATATATTTCTGAAAAAAAATCCCATAATGTTTACAACTGGACGTTTTCTATGATCTCAAATCGCCCCAGAAATGTGCTTTTCTGGCATAAATGACTGAATAATAATAAAATAGTTCGAGATCTAATTACATGTAATTGTGTTGTCCAGCTGTCGAGTCCCAACCTGATTACACTTCGCTACATGCGTTTTGGTTTTAAATCCTTTTGTTGCATACTCTGACGCGTGATTGATGATGTATAACAGACCAGCTGAAAGGGTATCACGATATCTTTCTCTTTAATTTATTCATCTGACACTTGATCCTACGGCCATACATTTAAAGCGTTGTAAATTGTATTTCTTTCAGTTTTAAATACTTCACACAGTAAATCATTAAGTAACAGTTACACAATACAATTAATTTCAATACATTAAAGATAGAAACAACATGACATTATTTCACAATAAAACATAAAACTGATTTGTTCAGAGGTCTGTTTGCAGCAAAAGTAGCGGTTCCAAGGCTGAAATTTCGCCTATTTTTTATCAAATATTAATAAAACTCCTTATTAAGGTATCTCATGGTTTAATTAATATATGAAATAATTAGTCCACCATGCAGGTTAAAATTTCAACTTGTTTTTATTTTCATACAGCATCGAACCTCATAGATACTAGTCACATGTATTCACAAACTCCAGCGATTACATCTAACACTTCTTCCAAAGACAATATTGCCATACACTCTCACAGTACACGTAAAACTGTTCGCTGAAAACTCTGTCCATAAACTGTGTCGAAAAACTGTCTCAACTGTCTCTGCCACTAGCTTATATAATTTTCATCGAAAGTTCTAGAACTTTACAAAGGCTTCCGACAGATATTTCTCGAACTTTAACAATTAAAAACAAATTAAAACCAATTAAAATTAATACATAATCATTTACAATCATTACGAAATTCTCAGAAATGAAAATTAAAGATACTTAAACACAAAATTATCGACATAAATCATTTTAAACTGTAGTAAATTATCCTTTAAACATCGTAGCTCACCTTAATACTTGGAGTTACAAACATTTAAGTAATTCTCTTGCATAGTTCTGTCCTTAAACGTATTAAATAGTATTTACATAATTTCTTTTCATAAAACAAAATCCATTTACACCGATTTACAATAAATTGCAAGAGAAATATACAAAATCATATTCAATCAAACTCTAGGTTGTTAAAAATGCTTTATAAAACACAATTCCATTCAAAGTCTATGTTTGAGGGCAGTTACATCCTTTTTGGTAACACTGTAGCGTTATGCGTCCTGCCTTTTTCGACGGTCCAACAACACCTAGAGATGGGTGCGCAGACTTCCGCGGTCGTTGTCAATGTAATCTTGGTTGTCCGGGCTGAACCGCGTCAATTTTGTCGAAACCCAACGTTTCGGCCATCATTTTCGGGAGCTATATATAGGCGGCAGCAGTTCCAGCCGTGACAGTACTCTGAAGAAGGCCACAAAATGATGGCCGAAACGTTTAGGTTTCGACAAATTGACGCGGTTCAACCCGGACAACCAAGATTACAATACCTAGAGATGTTTACGCTCTCTATCCTAGATAATTCTGTTACAACAGCCTGCCAATGAAGATTAACCTTTTTGTTTCTGTAATGGTTGAAAAGTTTTAAATTGCAAACGAAAGTATTTTTCCGTTTAGAATCATGTATTAATTATTAGTTTATACTAGTTCGATGGTGATGTTTCCGTTATATTCCCTGTCGACAGAAGTTGCTATTATAACAAGCAAAGAATTTAGGTCATCTTTTTATGTTTAGTAGTGGTTCTATATCTTTCCCTTTAAATTAAAATTTAAGATCAACCACAAAAAAGTGTGTATTTCGTTAAAATCTACATGCCACTTATGAAAAGTATTGTGCACTGGAACGAGATGGATTACATTACTAAAAAATTAATATTATGATCGATATTTAAGCACAGTCGTATTTAGTTAAGAAAAAGAGTAAAATATGAATGTCTAGAACACTCCGTTCAAGCCATCATTGTTGACGCTTAGAAGCTAGTCTATATCTTATGGTAGTAGTAGGGGTTTGCTTGATAATTATCTTTATAGCATTGCATTTACCATTTTATTAATTTTAATATTAATGATTTTTGTTGATTTCATCAATTTAATAATTTTAATTATTTGATTTTATCAAATAGGAAGAGGGTGCAAAGTGATATGTTATCTTGCATTATTAATGTAAAGTCATAACCTGACAGATTTATTCAAACTAAACATTGAATGCCTACAGATGTAGGTGAACTTTACAATTAATTTAATACATGAAAATCCAATGTTCAAACAAAAATCAACACCGAGTCTTACAATATGAGGCATAAGACGTTAATTATAAGCAAACAACAGTAACATATCTATGTGAAATTTAAGCACTGTGTTAAGATGCTTATTTATAAAGCTCTTCACAAATACAAGCTTATAGAAATGAATTCAAAGAGGGCGCCATTAGGTCTTGGACAAAAAAAAATATTTCCTGATTGATAGGAATTTTATAACAGTCTTCCCGTATCAAATCAGGTTGCTCACGGCTAATAATACGCTCAGAAAGATTTTCGGAGAGTTATACTTTGCTCAGAGGCGTTCACGGGTCGAGGAATGCGTAACACTGAGTTATTTTTAATGGCTGAAGGTATTTACCGTTTAGGCAGCAGCTGTGGCACCAATGGTGGTAACACGCACACTTTCTTCAGACAACAGCAACAGGTACCGCAAGCCAGACGTGGCTTAAAACGTCCAGTTCCAAGTCTCCTCGTAATCGCAGAACCGGCGATGGCGTGACCTGTCTGTCCGCCAGACACCACCGCAAGACCTCGTTCTCCCGCGATGTTGGATCGGAATCCTCTTCCAACCCCGTCGAAATCCAATCCGTGGGCCGGTAGGAGATGTGGACCCAGAACATGCCCGTTCATTGGGAGTTCACAGCCACATGATTCACACTTGGATCTACCATAACTGCCTCACCCCGAAAATATCCGACCTTCTCCGAGTATTGCTTCCGCCACCAAATTTTTCCACTAGCGTATGGCACAATAGATGGTCCAGCCGAATTATCCACTTGACTGGAGAAGGGAATTATTGTTGCTATTTATAACATTGTACGAGTCTGACACAGCAGTCTCGTTACAATCTGTCAAACGAAAACCGGATAAATTTGTCTTATAAAAACTCGGAAACTACTGAGCAGATTTCGATGGGGTTTTCGCCGTTTTAAAGCTTAGAATCTCAATTCACTTGTTTGGCATGTCTTATGTTTCAACGTGAAATAACGCAGGAGCATTAAATTAAATTCTGAACGTATGATGACAAGTCCCAAAGATGGGAGGATTAGACGTTCCATACTTGGCACTAAACACACAACTACAATATCTCTGACGATAACCTTAAATGAAAGCAATAAGATAACTTTACAATAATAACTATTTTGCACACTAAACAAAATTTGATGTATTCTTTCCTTTAATTCGGGATATTCAAATTTTAACGCTATAGATAAAAACTACAGAGATTTTCTTTAACCATGATCTCTGGCAGTACCAACAACTACAATGTCTCTGGCCTTCAGCATTAGTCTTCTGTTCACAATTTATTTAAGACAATATTTTTCTGGATTCACTTTTGATATTTGTATAAAAGGCTGAATCTGTGGAGTTAAAGTATCTGGCGTTTCGAGCAAAACGTATACCCATTCACTTCGCAACTGAATCAAATGTGAATTTCTAACATAATCTAGCGTTGATTAGTAGTGTAGTAATGCAATTTCTTAACCAAATTAATGAAGCTTGATACACATGAAACTTTTCGGACGAATGAAAATAGTGTACGTGCAAATAAACTTCAACCCCCCCGTTTCTTGATAACGCGGTGGTGAATCTAGGATTGCTTTAATTCCGAAAAAAGTTGGCGCGAATTTTATGAAACTTTGTACAAATGTTTATCATTGCGGAAATAAAAATTGCGTACGGATAAATCTACGCCAACTACACCGGGCAACGCCGGGAACTCCGCTAGTATATTTATAAAATGAAAATATCAAAGAGCAGAAAGATGTAAGAACTGACCATATACAATTATATTTCTATCTCGTCATTAGACACAAAACCTATGATTATGTGATAGTTTAAAGAGTTTCCTATAAGAGGGAGATGTTCTTCATTAACCAGGAAGCTTATACTGCTTCGTTGTATATTTAGAAGTTCTTATTTTCCTGTTACAGACAGTTGAGTACAAGTTTTCGCTAGTGCTTAGGTTCCCCTGTTTAACGTTGTTTCAAGTCTTATTCTGCTTTTTCGCTTACAGGGGCCAGTTTGCTTCTGTGTGGCGGTGTCGATCTCTGGAGACGGGGCAGGTGTTCGCCGCCAAGTTCTCCAGCCGCACGCGCTACGGGGAGGACTGCAGTGCCGAGATCCGCCACGAGATCGCTCTGCTGTCGCTGTGCGCACCCTCACCAAGGGTAGTCCGGCTACACGACGTCTTCGAGACGCCCAAAGAAATCATCATAGTGCTCGAATAGTGAGTAACACATTAACACCTCTACCTACAGCTTCAAAGCGGTCGTGCTACAATGTCGACTATGATGAGTCAACCATGAAAGGGGCATTAATTAAACCTTACGGCTCCTTCCCTATTTTAGAAAAAGATCACAGTAGAACTCCAATTATCCGAACTCCGATTATCAGAATCGCCGATTATCAGAATCATTTTTTTTACCTAAGAAGGAAACGTACTGCGAAAAAGGCTTCCCCCCTTTTATAAAAACCAACCCAAAGTTCGGATGGCTGCAGCTTAGTTTACCGAGTGATACGGCGAAATTTTCATCCCTGAAGTGGAAAAGCACCAAAAATCTCCTGGAAAAGAAAGCATTTTCAACATATATACAATAATTAATTAAAATAGATCATTTTTCGGAAAATATCCGATTATCCGAATTTTTGATTATCCGAGTGGAGTCCGGTCCCAATTGATTCGGATAATTGGAGTTCTACTGTAGTAAAAAGCTACCGCCGGGGTTAATTTTCTACCTCCTCCATTTATATGTGTAAAACTTAAACTCTGGATGTTTGTTTCGCATATAAATCCACTGTTTTACCGATTTCAAGCAAATTTCACACATATAATCTTCTCACATAGGCGGAGAACAATGTCCATCTGGCAGCATGTTTCTAGACACCAACCAACCGATTCAACCCCTACTATTTATATTACAAGATACCTAACAAATCTTCACGATTTCATCGAGCTAGATCAGATTTCGAATAACTTGATCTTCCCTACAAGCTGAGTAATATTGTTCACCTGACAGTTAGAGTCTTTATATCCTTCACTATTCTATGCTTATCCTTTTTCCACTTAAATGTCTTTAGTTCGGGTTGCCTATTACAAAATTACTTAAGTTCACTCCTAAGTGTAATGATACCTGAAGATGAGCTGGAAGATCCCAGAATCCCCTTATTAATCTCCACGACCCACTGTTTTTTTTAAATATTTTCGTTTTAGTTCTCCCGCGTTGAAACACATTGCTTTCCGTACCCCTCCTTCCATCCTCCTCCACCATTCCTCCCTTCCCCCACCCCCACACAGGTCCGTTGCCTGCCACCCCGACGTCTCCCCTCCCCTTTCAGACACTCCGCTTTCCGCTACCCCCTCCCTCCCACACCTTCCTCTCCCTCTTACCCTCTGTCGCTCTGTCGACCTGTCACCCTAGTGTCATCCCTGTTTCTCACCGCGAGGCACACCTCTCTCCACTGCTTCGTTGAATACAGCAAGGTGTGTGCAAAAAGCTGCGGGTGTAACCAACTTATGCTTGATGATGATTAAACACGACGGGGGTAAAATGGAGGGTGAAAAAGGAGCTCGACATCCGCGAGCAAAGCCTTGCGTAACCACTACATCTAACAAACACAACAAGAACAGGCTGGATACGATTTTCCAGAAATCATTTAAGGCAAATGCCGCAACGGTTGCTTGTACATCTACATCTACTTCTATACTCTGCAAATCACAAATACTGTGGGTGGCAGAGGGTGCTAAGCACCAATCCTAATTCTGCGCATTCCAATCCCGAACAGATCGAGGAAAGAAGGAATACATAAATGAATCAGTACGGCATCTTATTTCTCGAATCTTATCCCTCCTGTCATTGCGACCTAAATAGGTTGGAGGTAGAAGTATTTCGTTGCACTCGTAACTTAAAGATTTTCGCATATTCTCCAGCAAATTCAAACGAAAACGACGTCATCTGTCCGCCAAACAATCCCAGCCCAACCCACGAATCATCTCTGTGACACTTACGTAAGGACTGTAACTAGCAGTCACGAATCGAGCGGCTCTCCTCTGTACTTTCTCTAATGTGTCAATCAATCCCTTGCGATACGGATCCCAAATTCCACAACAGTATTCCAAATGCGGACGCACTAGTGTTTTGTGCTTTATTTCCTTTGTATGAGTATTACAACTTCGCAAAATACGTCCTATGAATCGTAGTTTGGAATTAGCTTTGCCTACAACGGAAGTTATGTACAAGTCCCATTTCATGTTGCTTTGTACTGTTACGCCTAGATACTTCAGGGAATCCACAGTGTCAACAACTGAATTGTTAACTTTGTACTCCTGAGCAAGCGGGGTCTTTTTATTACTTATGTGCATTGCCTTGCACCTTTTACAGTTAAGTGTAAGCTGCCATTCACGGCACCATTCCGAAATCACATCCAGATCGCGCTGAATTTCTAAGCAATCGTCGGAGCACCTCACTTCCCTATAAATAAGTGCATCATCAGCAAAAAATCTCATCCTGCAATTAACGTTGTCACCGAGATCGTTTATAAAAATTAAGAAAAGAAGTGGTCCTATTACACTTCCTTGAGGAACGCCCGAAGTAATATCTAGTTTAGAAGAGGCTTCCCCGTCTACAACGACATACTGTGACCGACCAGTTAGAAAACCGCTTATCCATTCGCAAATCTGATCAGATATACCGTACGATCGGATCTTCGCTAAGAGTCGGTTGTGTGGTACAGAGTCAAAAGCTTTCTGAAAATCCAAGAAAATAGCATCAACTTGTGATCCTGCATCAATAACTTTCATTACGTCATGCGAAAATAGAGCCAGTAGCGTTTCACATGATCGGTTCTTCCGAAATCCGTGTTGGTATGCTGTAAGTAGCTCGTTTTCATCTAGAAACTTCATAACGTTAGAGCATATGACATGCTCTAGAATTCTACTGCAAACAGATGTTAGCGATATCGGTCGATAATTCCTAGGATCTCTTCGATCTCCTTTCTTGAAAACGGGAATCACCTGCGCAATTTTCCAGTCAGAAGGTACTTTTCTTTCCTCTAAAGATTTACGAAATATATCTGACAGAAATGGTTCTATTTCTTCCGCATATTCCGAAAATACTCTTACTGGTATACCATCGGGACCCGGCGCTTTCCCCCACTTCAGGAGCTTTAATTGCTTTATGATACCTACACTATCAATTTGTACTGGATCCATCTCAAATTCAACACACCGTGGAAAAACGGGAATGTTTTCCATGTTTTCGTCAGTGAAGGAATTTTTAAGGCTATACCCAAAACTCTTTCCCTTCTTTGCCCTCTGTCCTTATCCACCTCTAATAACCCCGACGTCGACGAGGCGCAAAGTCATAAGCAAGGAAAAAAGTGAATGAAGCAATTGCTTCCTATATGGATTCGCTGAAGCAGTATTATGGCTGAAGTAGTATTATTCGTTATTCGCTTCGGGAATTATTATTTAGTATTGAAACAGAAGTTTGCCTTGTTCCAAACCCATAATCATATTTCCTAGCCGAAATCTAATATGTTTATTTCGCGGAATTTGAACTGAAATTGAAGTGTATTACTTATTTAGCGGATACCCTAATTATGTCGTAGCTGATCGTTAGATTGTATCGCAAGTTAATTGGGTAGTAGCAGATAAGGAAAATACTTTTCATCTGATCAGCTGAAGGACATCACAGATACATGATAACTGAACTTCAGCCCGTCTAATTTGGAGTTTAACATCGAACGGTTTTGGTTATTTCAAACGCCATTTCAATCAGTTTTTACGGTGTTCAATGTTCTGCAAGAGTTTTTGATTTTTTGTAGCGTAACAGTTGTGTCTGTTAATGTTTACACAAAATTGCGTATTTAAGTACAGAGTTGTAATTTTTCTGCCTAAATAGGGTTTAATATTTATTGTTTGAATTGTTTTCGTTTTTGCGGTTCCTTCTTCTTCTTCTTCATCTGCCAAGAATGGTATTTCACGCGAAAAAGGCAAACTTTTGTCTGAAGTGAATGTCATTCCTGTGACAACCGGTATTTATTGCTTTATTAGGTAGTAACCGCGACTATTACACTACCATGTCCTATAATCCTAAGATTACCAGAAGCACTCAATGCAAAATTTCGGAATTATTTTACTGGATGTGAAATATTCTCCAGGCTCGAGGATATTTAATCAAATTTAAGCTCACCGTAATTTTTTTTTAATGTAACATAATTTTATAAGAAACCCCATAACTCAAAAATGTAAAAAAAAAGATATGGTTATTGTGTGATTTATCTGGTAATCTCCGTTTATATAGTTCTGAAGAACGTGGGTTCGAATTCACATCCGGCCATCTAGATTTAGCTTTTCCATGGTTTCCCGAAATCCCTCCTTGCGAATACCGGTACAGTTGGTGCAAAGGAAACAGGGATCTGATTAAAAACAACCCATGAAGGCCTTCAGGAGGGAAAATGTGAAATAATTTTATAATATCTAACAGAATATAGAAAAGGCTAACTAGAAACATGTAGCTTGGTTGAAATAACAATTTTTGTCTTTCTTTTTTATTAGAGCTTTACGATTCATCGATGTCATTGTAGCCTTAAGGGGTTCGTTAACAAGAAACTACAAATAAATCGGACATAGATTTTTGAATGTACCATCGAGACTTTCGCGTGCAGTTATTTCGGGATATAATGGAAAACTGAAACCTGAATGTCCGGTCCGGGGATCAAAACACGCGTCTTCCCAAATGCCGGACCCATACGTTATCGTTCACGAACAAGGACCAGTCAAATACCAAATGTGTAACTGGTTCCCGCCTTTCTTCTTTCTCCTCATCTTCTGTCAATTAGCGGTAAGAATCCCAGTTAATATTTCTGTCAAGGAGATGGTCCCACTGCATGTTTTACAGACGTGATCTGCGCAAGAAGCAGACATCGTCTTGATGCGTCTGAAACTTTTCGCGACATTCGATATGAAGCATCTATCGAGAACTGCCATCAGTGAGCACCAAGAAGGCAGCAGGAATGAGGACCGCATTCCCGGAGGATGTGTCCGGATGCCGGCACGAACGTCAGGTAGCGAATTGATTGCGCTGCTACGTGTAATTTGATTATGGTGATATTAATTACGCAGGGAGCTACCTGACCAGTGCGGCAAGCTTCCATTAGAAGCGGCGGCCATCTCCTCGTCTTGTTTTTTCCTCAGCTATAGGCGCGACAGCAAGGCCACGTGGTGTCTGGGAAATAGTGAACATGACCATACCACTACTGTCTCGAACAAAGCTAACCCAAAATGACCCAACTTGATTGTTGCCAAAGTGTTGAGTGGATCTGTCAAAGGTGACGTTGTGTTTATTCCACGCTTAAGAGGTGGTGACCTTGCTATCAAATGAAAAACAAGCAGTTCCTTGTCATGATGGCATTCGCGGCAACGCTTAACAAATCCAAAGATACTGTTGTTATTTGGGATTTAAAGCACGTCGAAAGATAAGCTTGTAATTTCACTGTTACCAACATAGTACATGAAAAGACACTACAATTACGTAGCTCACCTGATACCCACAAGTTACTGTAAGATTCTATTGGGTCACGGATTATATTAACCTCTACACTGTTTGGTTTAATACTACCCGTTTCCGTATATTTTTCTCCTTTATTTGAAGACCTAATCTGTAAAATATGTTCCAGCTGTACGGTAATCACCTATTCCGTTAAAGCAAAACTGGTATCGTGTACTTTCGTTGCATCACACTGGTCACTGCTTACGAAAGATCGCCAAGTGAGTATTACTGCCGATTAGAGATGAAAGAAAGCTTTGAAAGGAAAACACTTTACCGAAGATTACGAAGGCATATTAGACGACAAAATGAACATAGCTTTCTCTTAGTAATATTCCGAACGAGTCTGGTGGAGGCTATTAGAGCAGTGTTCTACCAGGCACAGAGAAAATTCTGAACGCAAACAAAGATAGCACTATCCACCTACAGAACTCTAAACTGTGGCGCAAACAACTTGCTTCAATTAAAAATAATTACATAAAACAAACTTTAAGGGAAATAACCACAAATTAAATTATAAAGAATTTTCAGTCTTTTGACATAGCATTGAACAAGATATATAATATTAATACGCTAAATGTTACTACCTGACACAGCATAACATTCTAATCTCCTTTAATTAAAATGCTACAACCCTAGATCAATTTAGCACACTTACAAAGTCTGACACAATCATTCAAAACAGTTTCATTTAATAGGCAGAACACAATACCACACATTTACTAATCAATCTCACGTAATTACAATAAATGAACCACTTTCTTTATTTTACACAAACTTATAGATACTTGAATAGAGTGTAATGAAATCAAAATTGGTACTGACGCACATAAATTAAAAGAAAGTTTGTGGTCGATTTTTCTTCCTCTTAGTTTCTCTAGGCTCCATGCACTCCGGCAAGCGACGTTTCAGTGTTTTTATGCCAATTGCAAGAAAGCATTGACAAGGGTGTGTTGAAATGGGTACTCTACAGAAAATTGATTTGGAGCTAGGCGGAAATCTGAGGGGCACAAGTCGAGTGAAAATGATATCTCTGAAACCCATAGTCATGACAGCGATAGACGTGTGACGGTGTATTGGCCTAGTGACAACCAGTCTCCTTTCTCTCCATTGACAATTATACGCAAATTGCGTCACATGGTTACTGTAATATACTGCCTTAATTATTTCAACTTCTTCCACGAAATCTAGAAGCGATACATGTGAAGCACAAGGTCTCGATGCGTAAAAAATGAGTTGATGTTTCGTCAAGTTGAGTCGGGAATTGGGGGGGGGGGAGAGGGGAGGGTCAGAGGGTGAGATGCCGTTGTCTCGGTAAGAAGTTTGGAGAGCGAGAGACGGGAATATACTGAGAAAAAGTGGCGAATGTAATTTTCTCTATGACTAATATCTGCAGGTATTGTAGTAATCGTAGAATAAAGAAAGTCGATGCAAGTTATACTATTGTTATTCCGTCATTCACGAATGATGCGAACCTAGACAAATGTTGAATAAAAGCCTTGGCTGACACTGTCGGTAGATCTCCAGAAGGACTATTGCGAGGAATAAAATACCTTGCGATTATTGGAGTCCTGGAAGTTGACGCAACCTTAAGGCCCATTCACAACAGCGGTCAGCTCAGGTCAGGTCAAAAAATCGCTATACACGTAATCCAATGGGAGCATTCACAGTACGCGATCCGTTCAGATCAGGGCAAGGCAGGTCGAACTGAAGATCGCGCCGCCACCGATCAACAACGGTCAAGACCTGAGCTGAGCTGACCGCTAGTGTCAACCAGCAACGGTCAGGTCAGGTCAGATCAAATGGGCGGCGAACGTCAGAAAACTATGCTCATAAGCAATAAAAAAGAGTAATAAATAAAAAATAAATATATTAATGGTATATTATTTCTGTTTATTATAACGTCGGCAAACTTCAATATAAATTCAAATATTTTTACGAACGTGCAATGGTCAGGTCAGGTCAGATCAAATGGGCAGCGAACGTCAGAAAACTATGCTCATAAGCAATAAAAAAGAGTAATAAATAAAAAATAAATATATTAATGGTATATTATTTCTGTTTATTATAACGTCGGCAACTTCAATATAAATTCAAATATTTTTACACATTTAGTACTGCCAAAGTACAGATCCTGTTACCGAATTTTAAAAAAAATATTGTGAATTTATTTTTTGAATCAAAGGCTTCTGTACGAGCGTTAGCATGCAAACAAAGAATATTTGTAAAATAGGGTTTCTCTCGCTCATCCTGAAATTCACTTTCTACATGGCATGAAATTTTATCCTTCCGTAAATAATTGTGCAAAATACATGTTGCTAAAATTATGTTATCAATTAATCATGGAGCAGAATTAATGTTTCTAAAATAAATTCAAAATCTTTGAGCCCTAAAATATCAAAACATTTCCCACCACTCGTCTCGCACGGCATAGCCGGTAGTTAGCATTCTTTTTCCTCTTGATCTGTTTGCTTTTGAAACTCTGGATGCACCCAGAACCATCATCTTTTCGATCTTGACGTATTTTCAGACTGTTGGGGTAGAAAACGGCATTGTTCACAATGAGCAACTGAAATGAAATGGCCTCGTTTATGACTTGATCTGACCTGACCTGAGCTGAGCTGACCGCTAGTGTGAATGCTACCTTGGATCGTGAGCTGAGCTGACCTGAGCTGAGCTGATCTGACCTGAGCTGACCTGATCTGACCTGAGCTGACCTGACCTGACCGCTAGTGTGAATGGGCTTTTAGAGTTACCATTGTATTCACAATCCGAATTTAAAATACAAAAACCATCGGCACTGGTCATTCTTTTGAGTCTGAAAACTGACTTGCTTCCACTGCACCGCTTCATGGGTAGAGTGATGGGCCCAGATCTCAGTCATACAAATAATTCTGGAAAATATAGCAAATCGACTTCAAACAGAGCTATATTTGAACCCAACCCAACTTCCAGTCATAATTTTTAAAAATTTTTGCATGTAACGAACGGAAACCTTTCTCAAACCCAACTAATCTGTAAGAATGAGATCTACTATTGTACTTGGAATACTTGATATTCCCATAAACTTCTGAACAAATAACCTTCTTTCTGTTATCACCAACAGACGTGTCTTAACTACATTATCGTAAGTGGTTGGTAAGGGAAACCTCCCCTAAAGCTGAGATCAAATCCTCGTAATTTTCCTTTTGAAGCAATTCTTTCTCACACAAATATGTAATCACGGTGCGAATTTATTTCTTCTCAGTTTCAGATTAAAGATACATCTCATATGCCTGTAATAAAATGAAGGTTCGTTTCAAGATGTTGTAATTGTTGACCATATTATACAATAGGCTAAAGAATTACGTGCAGTTGTGTATGATTTTCCTGATGAAGCCAATCACTCACTATATATTCGAGGTCAAATTAACACAAACATGTGTGAATGATTGCTTTAGATGGGGACTTGTAGAACGAGCAGTATAACGAGACATGACGGAGTCTCAGGAACAACAAGAGGAATACAAATGGAACAGCAGCGGCCGCCTGTCCGCCAAGGAAGGAAATTACTAACGAGCCCAGGAGACGACCTCGGGGCAGTTGCTACGTGATGAAACAGGATCCCAGAGAATGTAGATATGTGAACAGGATAAACACTAACCTAATAAGGAACAAAACGAGTATGTTCGAAAGAATGTGGAGCATAGAACCTATTTTGAGAATAGGGTGAAGTAAAAGGTTAAAATGTGTGCCAAAACCCCTGGTGATGTGTAGGTGGCACAGATGTAAGTGTTAATTATACTTGAAAGTTAACATGGGGAATTATATGGTGCTGTTTCTTATGTATAATTAGTTATATTAAATGTTGCGTATGACTATGATGGTTTATGTGTTATCTTCAGTGTGTTTTTCCTGATAGGTGAGGGATGAAAGAACGTTCCCACCGGGCGGACGAATCATAACTAACAGTACCATATACCCTCCCACCAGCAGGTTTGATGCTTAATCCAGTTCTTTCGAATTCAATTTGTTGATTAGGAATTGTGCAACATCGCTTCTCCTAAATTACTCGCGCCTGCCTCGGTAGCGTAGGGGCTGGAGTATTGGGCCCACGTGCTGAAGGTCGCCGGTTCGAGTCCGGCCGAGGGCAAGGGTGTTTAAGTGTTGTATGTGAGTGTGTTTGTCGTGTCCGTCCTGTGGTGTGTCTGAAATTACTTGAAAGTTATATATGCACACATGGAGAAACTGAATACAATGGATGAACTAATGTCATACTTGAGTTGGCTGTATGGCCTATGGAAGCCAAACGCCATTAAAAAAAAATACTCGTAGAGCAACAACGGGTGATCAAACTGGACTTCAGTACACAGGAATTTTAGCCCCTTCTGTTATTTAACAAATATTTTTTTTCAGGTTGATAGTAAATTTTCCATAGTTAATCTTTTCAGAAGTTACGTATAATTATGTCCATGCTGTTCTAGACCTCTGTACGATTAAAGTAAATTTCTCCTTTCAAAAGAAATAAATAAATTTCTGGTATTGAGCCATCGATAACTAACGGAGAAAAGTTGGGTGGGTGTTTCCCATCCGTGTCCTCTCGAATGTAAAGCGACATAAAAAAAAACGCGATGTCACACTTGAAGTTCTGTTTAAATCATGTTCCAAACTGCAATACTTGTAATGTCACAACAATGAGGGGGATTCACAATGTGTGACAAGGAGGGGAAGGGTACAAAAAGATGGAATTTGTGTGACGTAACTTATTGATGACCCCTATGACATTTTACTCTCCAAATGACAAAATGAAACATGTGCACTTCCCCCTGTGTTGGTTTACCTGGTAATGCGATCATTGTTGTTTCTTTGTAGTGCTCCGGGCGGCGACCTACAGACTATCATCGACGACAACCTGGTCCCCTTCGAGTCTGACGTCATCAAATTCGTGAGACAGCTGCTCGAGGGACTGGTGTACTTGCACGAGCGGCGCATCGCGCACCTCGACATTAAGGTAAGCGCCACAGATATGGCAAACGCCATCGTGCTTAGTAGCAGTTGTCACGTCTCTTGGGTGTTCAGGCATTTTATTGCCATTCTGAGTTCGAATCAGCCATGGTCTTTACTCGTAAATAAAATTAAAAATGTATCTGATTTACTTGTTTGGTCAAATATGGAATTAATTATGGGTACTGAGAGGGTAATTCAAATGAGAACATCCAGTTTACAGTTCTCGATAAAGTGGCAAGACGTGTGCAGTAAAAAATACAGTTCGCCGAAAGAAATAAAAAAAACTTTAAGTGAAGACAGACAGAGCAAGAGGCACTGCATCGAGAAATATGTAAAAGGGCAATGGCCGAAAATTATTACCTGTTCGAACAAACAAAAAAAGTAATGATACCGGCGAATGCTGCAACACGAAACACGATCCCGATTAACTGCTCATTTTATATAAAAAAAAAAAGTTCTTAAGAAAGATTAACGCTACCACACCACCACTCTAGTCATTTTACTATCCCGATCACTTGGAGGGAGATCTGATTGTTGGAGGGAATAACGTATTAATTCCAATATTACTAACTTACGCAAGTGCCATAAAATCCGATGACGAATCCAAGGCAGTTTCTCACTTCTCCTGTCAGATGGCAGTTATACATTACCGGTTAGTTTAATTATTATCGCTGAGCTATCGGATCCTAGGATCGAGATAGTGCTTGACGAACCATTGAAGAGCGCGTTTTCTAAGGTTGAATTATAACTAAATGGAGCTGGCGCCATTTAACACGCAAGTTTCAAATGATAATTTCCTGGTATTAAATTGTTTTCTGCCGGCCCTGGCAGTGTAGAGGCTAGCACGCTGGCCTCGTATTGCAAGAGCCACCGGTTCGAGTCCGGCCGCGGGCATGATTGGTTTTAAATAAGTGTTGTGCTGTCGTCACTGTAGTGTCCACAATATCATAATTAAAGCCTGATACAACAGTTGGAACAAAATAACAAAAATTAGTGCTGGCTAGATGGTCGCAAAGACCGAAGGCCATATTTTTTTTATTAAATTGTTTTCTATTAAGACTAGCTTGCTTAGAAATTGCATCATAGGGGTATTCATTATTGTCAATTAGCTCATAAATCTGTCAGTAATTTCTCTCCGAACTTGACAGGACTGACACAGTATTGTTCTTTCTCACTTTCATGAAGTATATCTTTAGAAAATTATACTTGAAAGCAGGTTTCGGTTTAACGAGAAAAGATTTTTCTTTTACTGGAAGTCTTTTTCTCCCACATACTTCCTTCCTTAGATTACCAGTTGTAGATTAATCGGATCTTCTTTTATATCTATTCCTCCTTAAATATTTGGTCAATTGTTATTGTTGTCACTTTTCTGCGCGAGTAAAGACTTCTTTTCATTTCGTTTATGTTTGTTCGCAACTCATAATGCTATATTTTACTCTTATTACTAAGCAACTTCTCTATACCTTAGCTTTCAAGTATTAAAACAGCAATATCAATAAAAAATCTTTACTTAATAACAAATTTATCTCCAATCCTTAATTGTTCCTCTAATAAACATCTTGTAATATTAATATTATAAAACTGTAATCGTGTGTAATACATTTCTAACTATCGATTCTCCACTTACATTTAGAAACCTGATTGTTATAAAATATAACTTAGTATTTTGTCTGTGTTAGTTTTTAGACTTTACTGTCGTAAAATTTTAAATGTTAAATTTAGTATCATCTATATCATATTTAAAAATCTATCCTTACAGTCGTCATAATCCACTGTACATCTCAGTTTGAATTAATGGTGGATCTTTTTTTTATTATTTTAATTAGCTTTTGGCAGCTGAGGCCATACAGCCAGCTCAATGTGATATATTAAAGCTTCCAGTGAATCATTTAAATCCAGTGTTTATATAGTCTTCAAAGTGCGGACGCCACAGGACGGACAGGACACACACATAGACACACAACACTTAACATCCATGCCCGCGGCCGGATTCGAACCGGCGACCTTCGGCACGTGGAGCTAGCACTCTAGCCCCTACGCTACCGAGGCCGGCAATGGTGGTTCTTGAAGTCGGATAACGTTTATAACAACGATTATTCTAGTTCCATCTGCCAGACTTCGTTATGGGTCGAGATAATTTACTGGAAGCCTTAATTCAGAAGATTCCATTTAACTTCCCATCAATCATGTAAAATTCTTATTCAGTATTAAATTGTAATGTTTTCGTTAGAAGTACTGTTTTAGGCACATAAATCAATAAAAGTATTACGGTGTTTCTACAGCCATACATTAAATTTTAATAAAGACTAGTGCGTGCAGAATCAATTAAGTCTCAATATGTTTACTTAAGCTGTGATAGAAACACCTGCTAGCATGAGTCAGTCCCCTCCGTTGAAAGTGAAATGGATTCCGCTAGTAGTGCCTGCATTTGTGACGAGGTGCAGTGGGTGAACAACCTTTTAGCCGGGGAAAGGCGGCGAAAATGAATGAACAGCAACACGTGTGACAACCCAGGAAGTCAAATTTAAGCATTTATGGGTAGCCGTAACGAATTTCTGACTGACGTGCCGAATTCCAACTCATGCAGATTTGGACACACGCGAAAAGGACAGATAAGTCTGCATAGCGAATTGGCGATACGTTGCTTTCGCCAAGATGTGCAAGATTAGCATATCGTCACACACGTAATGTTGGACAGAGTTCGACTATCGAATAGAATTAAATGCCGAAATTCGACTTTTGCGGAAAAAGACTGAAGTGTTCCGATCCAAGGATCAACCGCAGCAACACAGAGTGAAGTAATTGTTGGAATGACTGAAGGGAGAGTAAGATTCTAGTGACTATTATAATTGTTTAATATAAGTTATTATTTATATAACAATTTTTAACATGTCGAGTTTAACCAGAGACCTGCCTAAGGGTGCGTTTATGTTGGAGCTGCGATAAACGATGAGAGCGACGATAAACGCAGCGACAAGAGCGGCGCTCAATTTCTTTCTTCGTGCAGTGTTTATATTGGAGCTTCGATAATAGCGTAGAATCGTGTTTTATATTGCGCGCAATTGTCAACCGGCCAGACATGTAGAAGAAATCTAGCTTATTTCTTTCGTATAGGAGTTGTACTGCAACAGTTTTAGAAGTTGTAAGAGAAATAATTATGAAAAATACTTAAACTACTTAATATGACGATTCCAGAGGAACAGGATTTCGTAAAAAAAATAGCCGAAGATTGTTACAATATTTCTAATTTTCCGAATTGCGTGGGCGCTGTCGACGGAAAATACTTCAGTTACTTGTTCTGCACACACTGGCTTCATGTTCCACAATTACAAGATTTTTTTCCTATTGTCAATGCTAATTCTAAATTTATAAACATTGAAGCTGGAGGTAATGGTAAACAGAATGACGGTGGAACAGTTAGATCTGCTGCTCTGTATGTATCTTTAACAGATGGAAGACAGAATATTCCTAATCGTTCTGCCAAATTCTGAAATCACTGAGCCTCGTGTTTTTTGTAGGTGACGAGGCTTGTCCATTTTTAAATAATTTATTAGATCCTTATGGACAATATTTAGATGCAGGTAGATGATACCTCAATGCTAGGTTATCGTGAACATGAGGAACCGTCAAATGTCCCTTATTTATTCTAAATGGAGAATTTTAGCCACAACAATAGATACTTCTGTAGTCGTAACTGACAATATTAAGAAGACCATTTGTTTGCTCCATAATATTATTGACTCAAAAGGTATTGAATTTCAAAGAAACTAACACTTAAAACCCTAAGAATTGACACCAATATTGGAAGGCCAAACCAATCTGCAAAAAATATCGGCATCTTATATAAAATCTACTTTTGTTACAATTCGAAATAAATTAATACGAATTTCTACATATTATGCATTTAAGTTTATATTTATAATTTAAATTACTTTTAATAGAAAAATATGTTTTCAGTAAATTATGTACAATTTCTTTTTGGCTGTATTAATATTTTATTTTTTTTACTTTAATCTTCAGTTTGTAGTGTTAACACATTAAAATGAGTTTAAATTAGGGAAATCGCACTAATTAAAAACGTTTAGAATTGTTTGTTTTATTATATTTAGTGGCCATTTCATCCTACAATTTGTCTAGAACGAATCTGTTATGGTGATTTTTGGATTTACTGTACCGCAAAAGGGACCTACTAAAAACTTCACCGATCAAACGGTCGCAGCCATCCTCGATAATAGCGAAGAAAATGCTCGCAGCGATTAGCGCCGCTCTCATCGCCGCTCTGCTACTATGCGTTGCTCTGCGCGCTGCTCCAGTATAAACACCTCCATTGTTAACAATGTTTCACTTCTCTTCGCTTCGCTAGTATCGTCGCTCTCATCGTTTATCGCAGCTCCAACATAAACGCACCCTAAGTGGAACGAGGTTGAAAACAACAATTAGCAGTGGTGAGTGGCGAGAGCTGACAATATACGGTAAAGATATCGTATGATTTTCAAAACTATATACGCACTTAGTAATCTTCACTCTCGCTGCCCAGTAACGCCACAACGAAGAAATTTGCGTGATAGAAGTCCCTGCTCACAGGATTTTAATTAAGCTACAGCCGTGGTACATACATTAACATTTATTGCTGGTCAAATGATCCATTACGTGTTGTTGTCATGTATAATCTTTCGTTTCTGATCGGACGATTCACTATTTGTTCTTGTTCATTTTGTAAACTCTGGAGTTATGTGTTACTTAATAGTACCATGATGTGTGTTCTATTTGTGATAGTAAAATTCATACTATTATCGACCGCTCTTGTAGTACAAACGAGTTGATTTTAGTATTTTGATTGTTTAAAAACTTATCAATAAATCATCTAATGTCTGTTGGTAGTTTGTATTACAAATAAATGCCCATGTTATAGTTTTACATGCTGTGTTATCATCTATAGAACTCATTTTCATTTGAACCGTATTAATATTGATACACAGATTAAACTAATTCAGTCATTAAACAATTACGTTATTAAATGACGAGCACTGAATCCTAACAACACAGTATGCTTCCAGATAAAGTAATCCTTGTGGTAAAGGCAAATTGGCGATAAAACAATATGAAAGCCCCCTCGATGTATGCAACCGTGCGGCGCTTGACTTGTTGAACCCAATGTACTCCTCGTTATTTAACCTTAAAAGCCGTCTTGTAAATGAAAAATGAAAGGTACGTTGCATTCACTAACACTGAACTGGATTGTGGTTACCGTCCAATTTAGTTTCGGCTACTTCGAAAAAGATTTGATAGTGTTCCTAACGTTCTAATTCTCAAAATACTTATATTATTCTTTACAAAGGAGTTAAGTATTGTTTGTGGCAAAGGCCAAACATTTGGCGAGAAATATGTATCGCATCCTGCGAAGCTCGCCTAGTAAAAGTTATAGATCACATTTTTGTATAAACCATCCCTTACTTAAAATGATATTAACCAAATAAATGAGATATATTTATTATCCATTGTTTCCTCATTTTTGAACCGACATCACAAAAAATTTACCCCTGATTTTAATGTTCTATTTCCCAAGACACTAATGTTACATAAATTAATTGTTTACAGTAGAAATAAAGTATTTTCTAGTATTATAAAGATGCAGCATGGTTGAATGAAAAGAGTTGTGAAATATTTAAGAGGCATTCAGTATTGCGAAGCTTATCTTGAACACAGCATAATTCAAATATATTTTTACACTTCATAAAACTTCCTATAGTGAACTAATAAAGTAAAAAATACATATATTGTTTCCCCTTTCTCTAGATCTGACGACTTAGAAAACATTAAGCACTGAAATTATTTTTATATACCTGAAGACAGTTATGTAACATTATTTAATAAAGTTTATCACAAAGGAAAAGCAATATGAAATATCGTAACGTGTATTGTTTACATGCATCACTCTTTTGTGACATGTAACTTATCGTATACATGAAAACAATTCTATTCAGTGGGTCAGAATTTATTTATTATCTCATTCGAGTTTAGATCCAACTGCTTCCAATCACTGGTATCAATATTTTATTTACGATTTATTCTTATAAAATTATAAACTGATTACGTAGTCATGTAAATGGCGGTTTAAGAAAACTGTTATGGACAAACTACTTCCTGATTGATTCTACACGCATTGTATGTATCATAATAAACCAACTGTTAAAAACCGTATTGTTGAAATCAGCTATTGGAAGTTCAATTATAATTTTTACACTCACTGTATAGAACAAATCAGAGTTTTATGAGCTACTTTTCCGAACTATCGAAATACGTTAGAACAACTTTATCAACAATATCACAGCAAATAGATACTTTACAACCTAAATTCCTCTTATTTTCAGAATTCCATAATTGCCGTCTTTTTTCCCACATACGTCTACATGATACCGTTATTTGCTGATTCACAAAAGAAGCATACTACCAGAGAAAGCTTTACGCGTTATCTATAGCAGGAACGATTCAAAATGAAAATGAGAGATTCTGTATCCCTAATCTATGTTGTGCGATCTTATCCTAGGGATTTAATACCCGACTTTATTTCTCCTTTTACCTATCTGGTTATTTGTCAAGTAATGGAGAAAGAAAGTATCATCCTCTGGGAGAGAACGGGGGAAAGGTTTCTGGGCGTCAACGATGCGGTCATTACAGCGTCATTCTACATCTTTGGAAAGTGCAAGCAATGTTACGTATTCTTATGAAATTCGTTTATCTTGTTCATAACAGAAAATCATATAAAGACGGAAATTAGAACATTCTGGAGGACGGAAGTTTGAATCCCCGTCTGGTCATCTAGATTTCGGTTTTCCATAGTTTCCCGAAAGCATTTCGGGTTATTCCTTCAAAAGGCCATAGCCAAACAGCTTGCCATTTCTTGCCCCAGACCTTAACCACCTATTGTCCTCGATTATGACGAAGCGTAAAGCCATAATGAAATAAAAAGTAATTACGGCGACCGATATGTCATATCCTAGGCTGGAAATTCTAATTACCCTTGTCCAATATAGCATCACTTAAAAGCGCGCGTCCAAAGTGTTTGGTACCTTCGTGTCCGTTGGCCACTAATTACCAATTATTCCCAGAGTGCAAATAAAATAAAAGAACTAACATAACAGAATCCGGTTTTTTCCCCGGCAACTTATTTTCTTGTGTCTAATTAGTTTTAAAGCGCAGAGAAAAAAATAAACGACAGCGATAAATTAGACTACGTCATAAAAAGACGACGCTAGCGCCTCGTGCGGCTAGTCGTAGCACGTGTCAACTGTAGAGAAAGCCAGCCGTCCTTGGAACGCGGAGTCACGCGTCAACTGTTATTTACGCCAAGGACGAAAATCAGGCGAGCCCTTGGTCTCCCCGCTGGCGGTCTCTCATTTTATTTTTAAGTGTAGTGACAAGAGGAATAGTGGAACACTCGGCACTAGTTATAATTCACGCTCTCCAAAAAGGTAAAGAGACTCAAATGACACCGGTAACCTGGTCAGGTTATATTTAGCTGCGCGCGCTAGGACATGTGCTGTGGTAGTTCTTGCCTCTTAGCCTTTTACGCCGAGGACATTATTCGCGATTACCCAGTCAATCAGGAATCCGCCAGACCACTTCCAGAGAGAAGTGTGTCGTATGTCTGAGTTTTTAACGATTTTTGATCAGACGCGTATATGTTTCATGACTTACAGAAGCATTCAAAACAATCAAACAATAACAGGTATAAATAACAGGAAATGGGGGCTACAATTGCTCGCATAAGAATTTAAACTGCCGTAGGTGTGATGAAATAGCAGGTACGGATATTTTGAATTCTTCGCGCCAAAGCTGTTTCCTTACCCTGCCGCCTGACAGCGCCACCGCGGAAGATAGCGACACACAAGAACAAAGCTTTCTATGTTTCAGCTTGCCAAATGAAATCTGGTAACTGTAATTTGTAAGGGATAATGTGTATTTCCTTTAAGTAAAATTAATCAGCTTAACATTCTTCTTGTTTAGTGAAATAAAATATGAAATACAATATCAGGAAGAACTCCTAGACTCCGGGATATGTTCCATTTCTTCAGTTTACTAACATTTTATCAGTCAACAAGTAAGAGAAGTAGTCTCCTCCTAGAAAAATTGCCTTCTTTTGCTTTTAGCTTTTTAACTTGTCGACGTCGAGGCGGTAGGAGACTATGATCAAGAAACGAGAAGGAATTCTGCCATGGCAGTTGAAAAGAACCATTTCGTCATACCGAGAGACCAAGCAAAATCGAAATCTGGATGGCCGGACAGGGGTCCCAACACATGTCCTCCTGAACGCCAGGCCCGAACGTTACAGGTCACCCACCGGTCTCTGTTATTTCTTGTTATGAGCCTAATCCATCTCATATAATCCGATATTATTTAAATATATGTGGCCATTAGTTAGTTATCATTCAATTTACTATTTCACATGATTTCTCGTCGTTTATTTCCCACATCTTCGCCTCGCTTACCGTACTACTCTCGCCTTTTCGTACATTCTCTGGTAGCCATAGCTAACAACCAGAGATCCTATCACTTTTCAGTGTTACAAACATTAACATGGTTTGCCTTTTCTATTATTTTAGCATACATAAATAGATAAGATAATCACACAAAAACAACTTCTTGTATAATAGTGCCACGTTTGTGGATGTTTGCTGATAGAAAGTTACGATATATTTTTCTGAGCCATTTCAATTTTCAGAAACAGAACGGTTTATCTTGGTGTCATGGATACCTTATTTAAAAAAAAAATTAATTGAACTTGGTCATTACGCATGTTATAATTTTTTATAAAATGAAAACCGTAATTTGTATGATTTATTCTTAAGACATGTAAAACCCGAAAGAGGAGGATGAAAATCTTGGCTTTTGTGTATGCATAACATGTCATTCTTGGACAAGACTAACTATCAAAGCTTATAAAATTTTTCAGGAGTTGTATAAAATATTTTTGCTCGACAACTATAACGACCGAAAATGATAAATTCCTGGTGGAGTCATGTGACGTCACTTCAGTTTGAACACTGCATTGCTTATTCTCATCATCACCACAAACATTCGGAAAAAAAAGTTAAGAATATAAACGTTTGACTTATCGATTATCAGTATTTTAACGATTAAAATAGTAATAATTTTAAAAAAGAGGAATAACTATTTGTAAAAGCTCTCTATCAAATCCACATTGTATTTTCTTCCGGGGGGGGGGGAGGGAAACGAATTTATAAATGAATACATTTTTACCAGAAAACGATATAAGATATATTACGTCTTCTTTTATTTATATGTATATGAAGCAACAGACAAACAAAAAAGGTAATTGAAAGCTGTGGTAAAAATTAGGGGAAAAGAGCAGCTATCATTGCTGAGAGCAAAGAAGACTTACGAAAGAGTCCTTCAATAATGAAAAAACTGAAGAAAGCTGATTATAAAAAGGAAAGTAATAAGGGTAAGACGTCCTTCATCAAGCTATAAAGAAAATCGGTGATCCAAACAATAAAAAAATCACGATTCTCACGAGAACTATAATTAGTAGATTTAACAAGTAAAATTTTGCATTAATTGAAAGATAATTATGTTGTCATGGAATAATATTAGTTTAAAGGTAAAGAAGAACTTACTAAATGCTGATGTATGGATGGTCGAACAATATGAAAATAAATCATGGACAATTTAACAAGGCGAATAAAATTTTGCGTTTTTGAGACTCAGTATTGTGGTAGAATGCTGAAGAGTAGCTTGAAGGAAAAAGTAAAAAATTAAGAGGATTTTTTAAGATCAGAAGAATCAAAGGGCTTCTCTAAGCGCAACTATAAAGAGAAAGAGTTAACCGAACACATACATCGGGATTACAGTTTGATAAAGACAGTGAATGAAGAAAATAGGACTTCAGTGCGTACTGAGAACTTAAGAGGAAAACTTAGAAGAGAAGAGAATCGCAACCAACCATGCAGAATTGATCGACGAGGAAAAAGAAAAATATTTAAAGCATAATAGAATGCGCTGTTGTATCAATGCGGTCGTTCTGATCGATGTTGTAATATTCTCATCGCACTTTTGAAACGTTTAAGTGAAAAGACTTAAACATAACCATTTATGAGGAGTTAGGTGTCAAATAAGGATTTGTATCTTTTTGAACGCAATTATCTCCACACGCCGTAGAAGGTTGCACGGAGAAGGCTTTGGGGGACTAAAGTAAAGTGTAAAGTGGTTGTAATGACCACCTTGGCGGCCATATTGGGCGATGCTCGGGGGTTTCTTTGTAATTACGCTCACCGACGAGCTCACGTCTGGACAATTTGCGCGGTTGTTGGCGGGCGATAATGGAGAGCTTGGTCCGTCATTTAGGTCCTCCCGTTAAGGAAAGTGTCCTCAGCCACTTAACCACGCCACACTGTACGGGAGAGGTCTTTTTTCTTCACACACTGCATATGCAGCTACTGAGAATTTAACAGAACATTTTACTGCTATTACCCGCTTAAAGAAAGCAACACCACGAAACGGTCAGAATAAAAATTACCAACATTTGCCGGCAGTTTCGACCGCGTGGACCTATGTGTGTGGACGAATGCGTGTACTGTAATTGTTTGGATTTTCCTGCAGCAATATTAACGGAGACTGTGGTTATGCAGCCTGGACCAGAATTATAAATGACACTTCCATCGATAGCGTAGTGATAATTCCAGTCGCTTTCAAAGGAAAACTTAACACTGTTTTTTCGTCTGCAGTCAAGTGACTGTACAAGGTCAGTATCTGAACACACAAAACATGAGCAAAACTTCAACGACAATATTTATAGAAGCCAAAGAGCGAAATCTAAAATCCGTTATCATGAATAACCAAAGCTTAATCTAATGAATTTTTATAAAACTAAACTATTTATAATCGTTTTTACGAACGTACCACACTTGAAATGTTTAGCTTTCATTGAGTGTAAGAGAAAATTCTCCCTATTTCGTCTTGAGCCTCATTATCATTATTAACCCTTAATACCCCAGAACTTTCTATCATATATTTTCGAAATTGTAGTAGGCAAGGTTTGCATCAAGAATAATGGCATTAATCCGTAAGAAGGGACAAAAGAAAAATCAATACAGTATATTGTATGTGGCTGATGAAAAGATACCCAAGAAAGGTTCAATGTTAAACTGTTGTCCTATTTTCGAGAGATCCTGAGTGCCACAACACCTGAATTCATCTTCCTATCAGATTCTACACAGACGTTAAAAACAATAAAGTATTTTGGTCTTCGGATTGTTATTATCGTGAGTTATGGGTGAGCGGTAACGATCTGGTCTCGCATTCGGGACGACGCGATTTCGAATCCCCGTTCAGACATCCAGATTTCAGTTTCCTATGGTTTCATAAAATCACTCCGGGCGAATGCCAGGATGGTTCCTTCAAAAATCCAAGGCCGAATTCCTTTTCGTTCCTTGCCCCCAATATTTTCCCGCGTCTAATAATGACTTCGACTTCGGCGGGGCGTATTGCCAAAAAAATTTTTTTTTAAATTAAAAAAATAATAAAATAAAAAATAAAACAACAACAACAAAAAACGGGAAAACGAACATTACAGACTCTGCATGCCTACAGGCCTTGTCGATATCGCCGTGATTCGAACAACCCCTAAGGGCATTTTGTCTTAATCATGGTTTTAGCTTAAGATAAACTTCTCAGAGTCAGCTTTAAGCTGACTGTTGTTGAGTTGCCGCATCGTCTACACCGAGGTTACCCAACCAATTTTGGAGATGGGCCATAATGTAGTAAATTAAGGGATTTTAGTTATAATATATTCTAATTCTCGCTCGGGATAATTTTTCTCAAGCTGCAGCTATGTAATGTAATTCCACCCAACGAAGCAGAGCTCAAGGTTGGGCAAAGTCACTTCCCGTGGGAAGCAGTCCCCCTACCACGGTAGTGCTGAAAAGCCCTTAGTAAGGGTTTTTAAACAAATAGAACTAAGGTCACATGACTTCCCCCACCACGTTTCTACTCTGGAGAGCGCAGTCTGGAACAGCCTCCAGGGTCAGTCGATTCGCCGATTCTCAGGATGGACCACATCGCCATAAGGCATGCAGATTTTATTAGGTAATGGCTAGTGCATTTATACCCTTCTGGTGGCTTAGAAAGAATATTCCGAGTGACAGGATTTAATTAGTAAGAGATTCCTTTTATGAGAGTTATTTTAGGCAGTATTTTTCAGTTATTTCAAGTGTATATCTATGTGCCCAATTTTTATTGAAGTATTAAAGTCACATTCTTTCAACTATATGTTTACATTTGTATCGCTGATTCCTGCTCATTACTAGCAATAAGTGTGGGCAGAACGTAATTGCTCTGATCTTATGGCCACATATCTTCGGGAAGCTGATCGAGGAGTGGTTGATCAGAGTCGAATCCAAACTTGGCTGTGGTGATTTGCCGCTCAGTTACTACAGTAATTTCGATTCTAAGCTTGCCTGTGGGCCACTTATCTATAATTACGATAGACATATAAATGTAGCAAATATATAAGTAACACTTTTATTATAATCAAAAAGTAAAAACCATCAATGAGACCTTTGCATAGGTTTTTTTAATTATAATCAAAAAGTAAAAAACATCAATGAGACCTTTGCAGAGGTTTTTGGGCTAGCGTATTGTAGACCGCTGCTCTTGGCGGGCAAATTCAAATTCGTCGTGGCCCGAGGGCCTTGTGTTGGCCCACTTCGGCCTATTCATTTAGAAACAGTTTCACTGGTCTACCCACATGTGTAAGGTCCTCTATCATCAATTGAGTTTTTCCATATCATAGGTCTCCAAGAGGTAAGCTCGTTTCTCGACATGATTCATTTTTGTTTAAGGTGTAACAGATACATAATGGAACGTAAGCTTTTTTCCCATGATACATAATGCTCACGTCGTTTCTGCCACAAATTCATTCAGCTTCCTTGTGGAAGTGTTTTTATTTGTATATGGGGGGCCTAACACACCGGGACAAGAGCTCACAGCTTTATATATTTCAAGTTTTGGCAGAAATAAAGGATTCCAGTTAACTCTTTTCCACACAATCATCCTAGAAAAATAAAAAAAAACAATCTACCATCTCACTCTTGACTATCCCTAAACCCCTTTCAGTTCGATTTCAAACATCTTCGATGATATCATGTTCTCTCAGATTCTCTTCACATGTCCAGACCATTTTAATTTGTATTTGGTTAACACCACTAAGAAACTCTCCCTTTTTCTTAGAGTTTTAGGGCTCGTCGATGTCTATGCCTTTAAAGCTTGACAGGGATGGTGGGACAAGTAGTGTGAAGAAATTCTACAGTGGACTTATGAAGGTATCTTCCTGCCATTCACTGTAAATGATTACGAGAAACCACGTAATTGTTTTACCGGATCTGGAAACTATCCCATGAGCTTTCAAATGCCAGGCCCAACCGTTAACCACCCACCTACGAAAGTCGGCAAGAATCTCTCCGGGACCCTCAGGAAAGCAGTACTTGCCATAACATACGCCCAAGTCCTCGAAGTTTACCGGGCTACAGTCACGTGTCCACACACATTTCACAATCAGTGTGACTTTTTTCAGCCGACATTCAGAGATGACTATCTGATCAACGCCAGATTCGGCGCAGCTAAATCGTGTCAGGAAGAGATCGCCCAGCCCAGCTGGACCATGGAGTTTCTCCACGTTTTCCACATCAACGCGACCGCCTGGGAAACAGAGCGTATTAATGTTCCTACTCACCCTGTACTTATACGCAACTACTTTCTTCGAAGACTCGATGTCCAGTCTGTGCGAAAAAGGAACTGGTGGCTGTGTGTTACATTCTAGCTGCGGCTGTGGGAGGACAGCGGTCTGTGACGACCGTAGATAATAAAAAGAGAGAGAGAGAGACGGAGGCTACGACCACGCACTTCTCAGCTCGCCACTGGAGCTCACAGAAACCTCAAATACATCAGCCGGGTGAGGCAACCTCCGCAGGGCGCTTGCCTGCGAATAAGCGCTTCACACGCACACATAAACTGAGTGACACCGGCAGTAAACCAGTCCCGTTCACGGAGCTCCTAATCTCTATGTTAATCTATGCGCAGATTCCTTCGTTAATAAGGTAGTCGGTCTTGAGTGATTCCGTGAATTTGGCGTCAGTCATTAGACTTCCTTGAACCTGTGCTTCCTCAAAAGGAACGAGCCGATGCAGAATAAAAAATCAGCTACTGAAAATTCTGAAGACTTTTTCACTGCTATGACAAGGCAAACTTATCATCAGGGATTCAACATTTTATGAACGGCAGGTTGAAGGGTTTCCTCAAGCTGAAAGTCCGACATGATCTCCTAGTCCATCCAGCAAGTTATTATTGTCTCGTATCTCACGAAACTGCCTGACTAAGGTTGTTACAGCACCATTAGGGGCGTCCATTAATTACGTGAGGTTTTTTTTCCGGAAATCCGGATCTCCGCTCTGGTGATATTCCGCCCTCCCCCCCTTCCTCTCCCCCACGGTGAGGTGAAATCTCGATGAACAACTCCCCCCCCCCCTTGCTGACAACCTTGTAATTTTGATTTTTTTTTTTAAAAAAAAAAGCTTTCTTGTACTTCAAGGATGGAAATTAATGGAGGACCCCTTTTGGAAGCTAGCTGCTTCGAGTCCTGTAGTGGAAGAAATTTTCTCTATCAGGACTTGGCCCACAGGGCATGAGACGTGGTGGTGCACAATTCCTGTTCACGAGATAGTGTATCAAAGTCGTGGATTAAATCAGAAACCTCTCCACAGTGCGTATGCAGTGAAGAAATACAGCACTCTTGATGGTGATTCGTCCGTCAGATGGAACCGTCAAGTTGCGGTCCCTTGGTATCTTTCAGTAAACTGGGCCAGCACTGGCTACAACAATGTTTCATTCCCCTTCCATCTTTTACACATCACTCATTCATAATGCACACAACACACTAAATTGAACTGAAACACATCACTGTCACCCACACAAACAGTAACGCACACACTTCCATCACAGTGAAGCCAATTTAAAATCCCCCCAGTTAATTTTCTGAAGACTGCCTTCGATAGGGAGCGTGCAAAAACTACGTGGCTGGGGGGGGGGGTTGGCTGGAAGGCTACGCTGAGCTACGTGGGGGAAGGGGAGGTTCCGAACCAGGCCACGTAGCTTTCCTTTCATAATATTATTCACAGTTAAAATGAGGAACAGAACACACAACAGCACGTGAATATTTATTTCCTTCATTTAATTATCTCCGTAAACAATTTACAATCGTCTTACCTACGTGGGGAGGAGGGGGGGGGGCTTCACAGCAGACCAAAATGGAGCTACGTGGTTTATGCACGCTCCCATAGGCAACTAGGTTACCGACAATGGCGAGGATCAGTGTCATACAAATCTACAGAAGCTATCATAAGCTGTAGAGTTTGAATTCGTCATGTATGGCTTCTCGTAGAACAGTGAAATCAACCGACAAAAACGGAAGTTGTGTTAGGAGTCGTTGTAAGATTGAATGCAAGCGTAGAGAGTGTTGGATGTATGTAAGACATACACTGGCGATGAAGACTAGAAAAGATTAGAATAACTTGTGTAAGATGAAAGAGAAAATTAAATTCCGACTTAATGACAGAGATTAGATTTGTCGCGCATTCCCTCGCTATAGTGGTTGGACCATTTTATAGTGGAATTCTAACGACGAACCGTCCTGGTATAGTCATATGATAAACGAAATGCCCCTAAAAATTCCTGGCTGCAACGAAAATTAAGCACGATTCACTGACTTTTAAAGACGAAAACTGATCTATCATAACTCTCAGACCACATCCATGAACATTTTGTTTTTGTTTATGGCTTAACGTCTCGTTCAGCACATTAGAGCCGGCCGTTTGAAGGAACAATTCCAGCATTCGGCATGAGTGATTTCGGAGAATCATGGGAAACTGTTACCGCTCACCCATCAGGCTCGGTACTGATTCACCTTACTGACCGTAAGACCCTGCAGAAATGGGAAGGTTCCTCCGCTTTTACCTTCATATCCGAATAGGGGCTACAAAACTTCCAGACATCCTTCTGCCGAGTGTAGAAACCGCCTCCTGGGAACGGAGACGCGATTTCAATTAGTGGAGAGCTGGTGGGCGGCCAACTTGGTGTCGAAAGTTGATCAGATCGGCGGTTGTAATCAAACCCGCGTCGTTTCGAAACGCTTCAGGATCACTTAATTAATTAAACAGACTGATTTACTGCACAGAACAACGGTCAGCATAAAATACTCTGGCTTTCCTATGTAGATGGCTGATAGAAACAGACCTGTGTAGGTGTAACATGAGCCAACGCTTATGTGGAATTTGCAGGAAACACCGACAGCAGGTCCTATTACTTGAGTGTGTCACTTGTCAACTAATACATATTTTACCCGCACGCTAAAACAGTTTGCCGTCACTTTTAATTCAGTTACTCAATTCGCACTGAGCAGAGGATCACTTCACTACACATACAACTTCTTTGTCCACACATAACGCAAAAACTACAAAATTTTTACAGTTTGAAAGGTTAGTATCTAACTTAAAAACCGCAGTATGTTCGACAACTCCACGTGACAGTTTTGAGAAACATTAAATGATAATCTGATCATTATCTGAACAGATATGTTCCAAATATTACATTGCATCAAAGATGAACACACTTTACGTAACCTAAACAGACAGACACCAAAGATAAAACACCCTATACTGTTTGGATTAATATTGTTACTGACAACGTCGCTTTGGTTATTTAGTGACTTGACAAATGTGAAGGCAGTTTAAATTGTGGTTCTTTCCTTGCGTCAGCAAGGAGAAAGTGCAGGGAAATGCTAGGCGCGATCATCATTTCTGTTCCAAGCTATGGAGGCATTACACTGACGCATAGACAGGAAGTTGGTGAAATGTGCCCAAAGATCATCAGAAGGTTGCAACAAGGGCTCCTCTAGACACCTAACACGAACATTTACTGAGCGTGGTGGTGAGCTGTCGGCTATCCAGATTTGGATTTTCAAAGGTTTCCAAAATCACTCAAAGCGACTGGCGGATTGGTTCCTTCAAAAGGACATGGCTTAGTTCCTACATGTTCGTTACCCCCAGTCATTTTCCGCCTCTAATTCCGTCGACGTCGACGAAGCGCAAAACCATAAGCAAAAATAAAGTCCAAAGGTAGACGAGACATAAGTAGACCAAAAACCAAGTCAGATAGACACTGAATACGGAACAGGTAAGAGGTCTAATCCTTGTATGGAAAGAAGAAAGAGAAATGAATAGAACGAGACAGTCAGGAAGGAAATAAATGATTTATGTATAAGAACACAGTTGCTGATTTAGTGTATCAGTGTTTTGAAATGGAGTGCCACTACAGTACAGAGGAATTATTTATACGACTCACAATGTACTTATACTGACGTATGACTACAAAGCATAGTGATAAAAGAAAGTGGTATGCGTAGAACGCAGGTCATTGAAATGATATTTCAGTGGGCAGCAGTTAAACTAGATAAATGCCAAAGAAAGCATATGGGGAATCCAATAAGCGAGATACGTGGAAAGGAGAAATTATAAAAATCTACAGTGGTAAGGACATATAAAAAAAAAAACAAGTAGAAGTATGGAAGGCCCGAAGACAAATACGGGACAATTTGCTGTTTGGATTAAGAGAAGGTCTGGTAGACAGAGATACCAGTGGAAAAAGAGATAAACCTAGCAACTAGTGGCAAACTGCCTATCTCAACAACGTTGAATACTAATGCATGTAACTGCCACACGCAGAGCTTGTAAGCACTATCACAACACCGAAACTGCCTGTTATTGCCTGCGTAAATCCATGTGATAAGTATCACTCTCATACTGAAGTTAAAAGGTTTATTTGAGTTACCGGTCTGATATTACAACCAGTTCCGTCTAACAATGGCTATAGTTAACATAACGGTAGGATTTTTTTATAACGACAACGATTTGGCACCATCGCCAGGACCATTAATAACATCTACTTGTCTTACTAACCGAGTCATTCAGTTAATAAATCCGCCCGCGTTAGCTTCGAGCTTTCTCGCCTTCTAAGCACCTGCAGCTGGGATATTACTTGGAGCCGCCACACCCCAGGTCATTTCTTCCGCACCGGTTGTCCTCGAGATCGTACGGTACCCAGTCCAGTCTCACACTACTGAAAAACCGCCCCGGACGCCAGATTCGTCATACGGCGCATTCTCTACTTGGCACAACTCATTTCACTTGCCGACCCACGCTCCACTCGTTAACAGTTTCTCGGCCATTTGTAGAGTCTGACAAGAGTCCCACGCAGTCGGACTGTAAACTCAACTCGTTGCTATTAAGGACTTTTCGTGTACGCGGAAACCTCCGGCTGCAGCCTAAAAGTTTAATGGACACGCCAAGAAGTTACAGTGAATTTGTTAATGTAAGAGTTACAGTCAAAATAAGTGGAACTGAAAATAGGAGGTCCACACGATAATGTATTGGCGGAATTGCCATTCTTATTCTATTGAATAACTGTATTTATGGTTTACCATCAGAAATTAGCTTGTATGCAGATGGCCCTAATGTTATATAATATAATCGAAACGGAAAATTACAGTGAACAGCTGCAGGGTGATATGGGCAGGATAGCTAACTGGGTAGGTCAACGTGGAATAAAGATAAATGTCAAGAAGACTCAGCTTATTAGGTACACTGACAAAAACTAAAAGTTTTTTCATGATTACAGACTGGGGAAGAAATCGCTTGTTGAAAACGTGAAGTGAAAATATCTGGGAATAACATTTTATACACCGAACAAAGTGGGTAAGCGGTTAGCGTTCTGGCCTCGCATTCGGGAGGACACCGGTTCGAATTCACATCTGGGCATCCAGAATTGGGCTTTCCATGGTTTTCCCAAATCACTCCAGGCGAATGCCGGGATGCTTCCTTCAAAAGGCCATTGCCGAATTCCCTCCCGTTCCTTGTCTCCTGTCCCATCCCGCCTCTAGTGACCTCGACGTAAGTAATAATAAACTCAACCAGGCAGGACACATTAGTCAGGTGTTAAGAAAAGGTTTAAAAATCTTTCATATACTGGAGAGGGTGATGTTGGGATGTACCAGAGAATTGAGTAAACTGGGTTACAAAACTTTGATCAAACCATTGCTTCAATGTGGTGTAGTGTGAGACCCACATTTTACATGTCAAATACAGAACACAACACTAACTGATATGATAAAGCAGCTGGAATAGAATTCATTGGAAGACAGGAGTGTTAGGAGTGTACAAGGCGTGTATTGGTAATGAGCGTGGAAATATTTTTATGGAAAATTAAGAGTAGTGTATGAAAGGGAAAAATGACCGCAAGCTGACACTCGTTTTCAGTCGTAAACGGAGTGGAAAAATTTTCTTTTGTGGGTAAAGGAGTCAGATTGGAATAAATTACCGATTGAAACTATGAATAACTTAAAAAAAAAAAAACACCTGAAAGAATTTAAAATTTGTAAAGGGCAAAAGTAGGTTGATACGAGAAAGAAGAAAAATGAATGTGTGAGGAAATTACCAAATTACCACCGGAGCGTGAGCTCCATCGCAATTAAATTGAACTGAAAAAAAAAAAATAACTATTGGACCTGTTACTTTGAGACAAAAACTTGGAACCGCACTGCCATCCGATGACATTAACCTGAAAGAAAGTATAACAATTTCAAATTAGATTCATGTCGCAGCACAGAAATCTCTATGTAATTTAATATGGATTAATAACACAAAAAATCACTTCCAACATAATTGATAACATTGATGCTCAGCAATGCTAGAATAATATTCCGATGCAAGGTCATCGCTCCACCTTCAAGTATGGCTATTTTTCGGTATGGTCATTCATAATTGACTTCTATGGTGTTTCTGGCCCTCTTGAGTGTTCCCTTCACAGTTTAATGATTCCGGATCCCCCCCTCTCTAGTGGGATATGGTCCGTGAGAACCCTCCCCCCCCCCCTATAAATCGCCCTCACGTGAGATTTCCGTTGACCCCCTCCCTCTTGGTGAGATTTGGTGATATTTCGCCGGAACCCCCCCCCCCCTACTTGACCTCACGTAATTAATGGACGCCCTCTTACGTTCCCTTTCAAAAGAAAACCTAGAGTAACAATAGAATAACGTTTGTGGCTCTATGAAGCCACCGAGAGATCTTTTTAATACGACGGTTGGAGATTAACGATCCGACATAAGAAATTTTCTCTGTTCGGGACTTTAACAGCGGGTATGAGAGGTGAAGGTGCACGATTCCTTTTCACCATACTGTACCCCAAAGTACTGGATTAAATCCAAAATCTCTCCGCATTGCATATGGAATGAGGACATATGCAACTGCGCATGGTGATTCGTCGGATAAGAATGTTATGTTTAATCGTCCCCTGGAGTTTTTCGGAAGAGTAGAAATGATTTAATTTCGGCTCACCGACATGTTCATATAAACACAACTTTTTTGTGAAGTACATAATTTATGAGGCAGAGATTCGGAACTGTCCCGTCATTTGCCTCGGTTATTGTTGGAACCGACTAAAAATCGTAATCAGGTTGTGCTCGGGTTTCGAACCTAAGTCCAGTAAACGACCCCGAACCAGAGTGACGGCACATTAACATGCGCAAAAACAGCAACTTTTAGACGCACTTAGAGGAAAGGAACTGATAATACCAACAAAACATTGGTACAATTCTACAAACCTGAGTAGACGACATGCAACATCGATAATAAGAATGAGGCTAGGTCACGGGTGCTACCCAGCTCACCTGAATCGCATTAAAATGTCAGAATCTTCCTACTGCGAAGAAAATCCCACAGAAACATCGGACCTAGATCACCTGGTTGTTTTTTTATTATTATTATTTATTTATTTTTATTTTTTAATTTTTTGCTGCAAAAAATATAACACCTTACAAAATAAATTACTTGACTGCATCAAAAAACAAAACATCCCTTAGCCAACCAGCATCGCAACCATGTTGTATGAGAATAACCCACAGGTTTTACCAGCCATCATTACATACCTAGGCAATACCGGCCTCCACATCTTAAAAGGACCTAAAAATCACACCCAAATTGGAAAAAGGACCACGAGAAACACAAAAACAATAAAAGATAATTAGTATCATAAACCGCTTGTAAACATACCAACCAAAAATAAATTGAAATTACAACCACGATTGAAATGGTATGTGTAAATTATAATGTAAATGACCGTAATTATTATAAACTATTGTAAATCTTGAATTATTGCAACTGTTATTACACCATTGTAATTATCGTAAACAGTGCATGATGTAAATGGCGTTGTAAATAATGTGTGATGCTGATGGCTGTATGGCATAAGTCAAATTAATAAAAAAAAAAGAAAGGGACTGATCACCCTACACCAGCATATCGACTTCCAAGGGGTTTCGAATCTTTTCCTGGGCAGAACGCTATATCATGTATAAGCATCAACAACCAAACGTGAATAACTGGTGTTTATCAGTTAATGAGAATTACATTTTTGTTGAAACTTACTTGTTTAGATGTATTTAACAAGTTAATTGTAATGCAACAAGTAAAGCTGATAGTAAATACATCCTGACGCATCAAGTAGACTCGTCTCTTGATAGAATCTTCTGAAAACTGTAAGCCGAGCAAGATCGCAATTTTCTTAGCTAAGGGAAACTGCCGTCAGTTGGTCGACAGGCATGAAAGCAATACGACAAAACGACAAAAACTAAAGTTTAGTTTAGCATCTATATTTACTGTCTTTCTTGCCAATAATACTTAGCCTATCCGCTCAGTTTTTAATGGGGATATTAATACACGGTCCGTGGTGAAAATACTCAGTTTCAGTCAAATTATAGCAACTTATCAGGTTGTTGCAGTTGAGTTACCAGAGTACCTTATACTTATTTATCAGCTCTTCCTGCATGGGAAGAGATGTTTGTCTAACAGCTACTCTGTGAATGCTAAGCCGAATTGCGACACTAGAGATAAACAACCAGGGTCAGCTATTTCCTGGAAATAAGCAAGAGGTTGGGCAGTTTTTCAACGCACGGCACTGGTGTGTCAGCGTCTCAAGTAATTCATTATGCTATTTACAAAACTTTTCATTTGCATACAATTCCGCCAAGCAAGGCGGTAACTCTTGTCGGCTACTTTGTCGTCGCCTTGGCGGTAATTGGAGTAGGAGTATTGTTCTCAGTGGGGACGGTCCGAGTTCAAAATTGTGACACACTAAGAGAGTTGTATCCTATATGAGATTCGAACCCAGGGCAGGAGGTCGAGATATAATCGATAAATTTCAGACTTGTATCGTATGTTTTGTGGGCTCTTGGATTAAACTAATTTAATAATTTAGCGTGTAAGTTCCGGCATATTTCTTCAACTATTATTGTAAGCAGATTAGGAAATGACAAGTAATTATATCAGTGTAATGAGTGTTGTTTAAAAAGCTGCATAAGAATCTTTGGACCACAGAGGAGTCAACCAGAAGAAGAATAAAAGTAAAATGAAAACCCTTGTGATGTGAGAGGAAAGTAATAGGATATAACGATTAGTAAAACTGTTTAGAAATTTATGTATTTTTCTAGAAGGATTATGAACGAGTCTATGGAAACTAATCCGATAAGTTGAGTAAACGTAAGATGTTAATATCATTGTTTAACTAATACAGAGTTGTTGTTTAAACGCCCGTGACATAGACTCTGAACTAATCAAAGATGTATCGAGTTTGATGGAAATTTTTATACCACCAGACTTGATATTAGAATTGGTCGTAATTATAATTGAAAGTATTAATTCAGTTTTAAATTCTAATTTGAATTGCTGCATAAAATGTATAAATTTCGCACTATCTGTTAACACTATCTCATCCCTGTGAGGGAGTAATGTATTATTTCATTCGTTCAGTAACATACAATGTTGTTTTCTAGGCGACTGCATAAAGAGAAGCAATTGTCCTTTTGCATACACATTCCTTGGGCGATATTGTTAGAGACTATACGCACATTATAGCCAACAAATCTTATATCTTTAAGTGAGCAATTCTTTAATATGTATATGTATTGGATCTCTGAAACAGCAATAACGATTTGGATGAAACTTCATATTCAGCTAACGTTTTGCATTTTAAGTTTATATAAATAGGTGTCTTCCCTGTACAAACGCGAATTCACAACAACAACAAAAACGAGCAATTTTTGAGTTTGGTATCTCGGATACAGCTCTAACGCCATCTCGTAGACGTTTTAGGTACTAATAATTAGGTTCTCTTTGGATTCAACAAGGATATCATATCTTTAAACGAACAATTCATGTATACTAACTGACCCATACGAATATTTCGCATAATATCATGATCAATCACCGAATGGTAATATAATAATGAGGAAATAAGTAAATGCAAGTATTTTTAATGAAAGTTATTTTATTTTGAAGAGTAGTAATAAATATAAATTTCACTCTAAAAAGTCTTTACATTAAATACTACAAATTTAATTGTAAAACATTTAAAAAGTAAATATTTAAAAAAAAATATTGGCTTTGTCAGAAGTCATTTTTTAAATCTTCTTTACTTTACATAACTTCTCTGAAAACAATATTAGCAGTTGTAATGTGATCATCATTGATTTTATGATCGTATGTGTATCCAACACAAAAATAAATATTAATGAATCTGCAAACTCACGAAAAAACCACATACGTGTATCCATACGAAACAAACAGGTTCTGATAAATACAATCCTGCCTTTTGAAGCGTCTGACCCTGTGCTTTATTAATGTTCAAATTGTTTTCTTATCATTTAGAAAGGCAGGTTTGGTGTTGTGATGTTAATGCGAGGTAAGAGCATAGTTTTATCGGAGAGAATTAATGTAGCACTGATGATGTACTCGTTTGCTTTTGAAGTTTGTAATACGATTTTACAAAAGAAAAAAAAATGGATTTGGTACCTCGGAAACGGTTCTAATCTCATCTCGTACGATTCAGGTACCAATAAGCCTACTGGTATTAGCTAAGCTTCTTTTTGCAGGGAACTGTCAACTTAAAAATGCCTATGAAGCCTTGGAAAAAAAACTTTAAATTGAATCAAATTTTACTCAAAATCTTGCATATTGAACAGAATTCTAAAGACGCCGAGTGAAGATCGGTCACCCAGGTACTGTATAATAATCTAGCAAAGTCGTTCGAAATATAGGAAGTTCCACGCAATTTATTATGCAAGAAATATGTATCACTACCTATTGATGTTGAAGTGACCTCAATGTGAGGGTAACGACTTGCTGACGAATCAGTTATGACCATCGAAAAATAAATAAAGATTTAAAGGTCCCAGATTACCCACGCATCATCTCCGGTCACAGCCAAGTAAACAGCGAAGACGGACACAGCTGATGATTTGCCAGATAGTACACGGTTCTACAAGTGGATCTCTTCGCAGGTCTGGTCAGAATGTGCTTCCATGCAGCATATGGCCTCCATCACGCCTTCGTTGCGTCGTTTCTCGGGGATGCACAGAGGTGACGTTTCTAATTCCACATCGTAGCAATGGTGCAGTATCAAACTAATCTTTCCTTTCAGTAGAATTCAACATATCTACAATGCGAAAAAAAATCATAAAGAAATCAAAATTTGCTTAGTTAATTAGTTATGGAATCAGCTTCTCTACACGTCAGAGGAAATAAAAAATAAGTTACAACATACGAAATCTGTTCTATGTATGTAGACAAAGCTGTAAGGGATATACATGAATACAGATTTTATCTGGCCGCCATCTGTGAGGGGATTGTGCACAAACTACGTGGCTCTGTCTAAGGGAGGGGGGGGGGTTGGCTGGAAACCTACGTTGGGCTACGTGGGGGGAGGGGGGGTTTCGAGCCAGGCCACGTAGCTTTTCGTTCATATTATTTCTCATAGTTAAAATGAGATTCAGGACACACAACAGCATGTAAATATTTATTTTTGCCATTTATTTATCCCCGTATGTAATTTACGATAGTCTGACAAGATAAAACAGTACAAAATGTCTTCTGGAGTCAATCGGGAAAAAGGCTACGTGCTACGTGGGAAAAGGGGGGGGGTAGAGGCAAAAGGCACGTCGGGCTACGTAGGGGGGAAGGGGGTTTACAGGAGGCCAAAATTGAGCTACGTGGTTTATGCACGCTCCCGAGGTAGCTTTGAATTATATTGTCCATTGATGGGCCCAAATAAAAATATTTTTTCGCTATTCCGAAACACGTCACATCAGTCTGAAATTTAGCGAATATATACATTGATTCACACTTGTTTCCTGAAGATTTAAAGCACATCCGTTCACAGTGACAACATAGATACATCAAATCATCGCATGGCGGCGAATTTCAAGGCAATAGAGACAGTAGGTAGGCGGGTTTTGTACAGTGTGTTGGATACATGGTTATGCAGGCAATCCACAGATACATTAATCTTTGGTTATTGCAGGTAGCCGCCGAGTAGTAAGCTTTCACAATCTTCCCATACTTCCATAACGGTCAGTTTCCATGACAATCCGAGCTTGGTGGATAAGCCATATCTCTCCAGGCATTCCCTGTCCTGCGATCCTGATTTCGGTTTTCCATCGCTTTCCGAAATCACTCCAGCAGGATACTTGGATGGTTACTTCAAAACGCCATGGCTGTATTCCTTCCCGTTCCTTGTTCCCAGTCCACTCCCGCCTCTAATGTAATGACCTTTTTATTATTTATGGTTTGACGCCTCGTCGGCGTCAAGGTCATTAAACACAGGATAGGACTGGGGACAAGGAACGGGAAGGAATTCGGCCATGGCCTTTTGAAGGAAGCATACTGGCATTCACTTGGAGTGATTTGGGGAAACCATGGAAACCCCAAATCTGGATGCCCGGACGGGGATTCGAACCGCCGTCCTCGAGAATGCGAGGCCAGAGCGCTAACCGCTCACCCACCACGCTCGGTCCTTCTAATGACCTCAACGTCAACGAGGCGTTAAGCCATAAGAAAAAAACGTTTCATAAGAGCTCCTAGCTGAGTCCACATAGGTATACACATCAAAATTTCTGTCAATAATCTCGTTAAATACATCTTCACTTTACTGCCGATTCTTTTTCTTGTATCTTAAAGCAAAAATACATTTCACATTTACAAATTTTCTGTATCCCACGTAGCGAATGATATTCTTTACAGCGTGATGGTCATTGTCACGGCACTGCGTACAATGTCAAGCAAATGTGACAAAATAGACTGTGTGGTCCATTGTTTTCATCACGAGGATACGATTGTTGAAGCGCACGGTGGTTTCTAAGAACTGTGACATCATCACTTCTGAATAATGTACCAGTAGACGACGTCTTTGACAGTAAAATACGTCTTCTGTACAGGTTATAAGCAAAGCTCTTGATCCTAGGTCAAGGTAGTTTACCAGACAGTAGTATAATACTGCGCACTTTCTAGTGACTGCTTCGGAAATATTCAGTGCACAAGTAAATTATCAAATTATGTCTGATTCTGCACAGAATCAACAGAAACCATTCTTTCACACTTTCCACACATTTTTAACTAATTCATTTTTTGTGTAATGGTACCGGGACTACGTTATTAATTCTGAAGGACAACCTAAGAATTTTATCATAGAAGCTGTTGATTGAGAGAAGGTTGTTATTAAAACGACTTGAGAAAAGGAGGAGGTTCTCGATTCAAACAATTTGTATTTTTTTTAATAAATGTTTACACCGATTAATCCGAAACCACGCTATTCATCTCCATGAATCTTTACTAACGTGAAATTAAAGAGTATGACTTCGAATTTCTACCATTTAAATACATTTGGTCAAGTAGTTTGAATAATTGGTGTAAAAAAGTGACAGTATTGTAGCAGTAGTTGTACAATAATTGTACCGTGTTAAGCAGTATGTAAGATTCTAAAAAAGAAAAGAAAAAGAAAGAGTGGTATTTAGAAAGTATTACTACAGAAATGAAAATCATCGGTTCTTTATAGACTCAAGAAAATGAACTATTCGAATGCGCAGATAATAAATAGAATAAATAATGGTTGGATAGCGTATCTGGACCATAAACGAACTACGCCTACTTCCTCTCACTGCCATTACAATTGGTTTCGTTTTTCCAATTGATAAATCTGTTCTCAGAATGTCGGGAACCAGTTATTTTGAAGTGAAAACTTCCATACTTTTACTAAGCGATGTTTAGGCGGAGGTAAACCTATGAGTTCGCAAGAAGCCACCTGTTGCGCGCGTCAGATAACGCCCTCCTGTATGATATGCACGCAGGACGCTTTTCCCAAAATCTTTATGCAAACGCACAGTTTTTATCCAATTTTGATGGAATTTTGCATACGTATACTTTAAAACAAAGAGAAATACAATGTTCACGATTAATTTTTAGAAATCTAAACCTTCTCCTCCATTTCCTACTCACCTTAATTTCTGTTACCATTGTCCATACAAACCCACAATTTTTATCCGATTTTGACAGTACTTACCACACATATACTCCAAAACAAGGTGGTTTGGTATCGCAGCGGTTAAGACGCTTACTTCCTAAAGTTCTCTTTCCGGATCGCGGGTTCAAATCCCTCGATGAGTAGGAATTTTTAGGAGTTATATTTGATTATATGAGCTACGCCAGGACGTACCGTGGTTCCGATTCTACGTTAAACTGCAGGCCCCTGAAAAAAGGAATTAGCCTTCTTGCTTCTGACACAATAGCTTGGCACATCTCCTTCGAGAAGATTCGACACTAAGTTGGATTTTTAGTTTTTGAAGTGCAAACATTATTAGGCGCGTTGGCGATTTTTGAATGGGTAAAATCTTATAAGTTCGTAATACCGGCATGCCAGTGTCAGTAGTATATCTGTTGCGGTCTGTTGGCTCAGTGGTTTAAGTGACTGACTAGCGAACGAAAGGTCCCTCCTCGAATCTCTGTCTCGGCGGGATTTTCATAGGCCATTAACCCGACCATCACCTCTGTCATAGCTTGCTGTGTAATGTCAAACAAGCCAGAATGCTTCCGTCGTTCGTATTAGACGTAAAACTGTAGGTCCCCCGTACCTGATAACACTACCGGATTGGGAGCGTCCATAAACCACGTAGCACCATTTTGGCCTCCTGTGAAACTCTCTCCCCCACCCCTTTCCACGTAGCCCTACGTGGCTTTTGCTTCTACCCTTCATCACCCCCCCCACCCCAAGTAGCTTTTTTACCTTTTGATTCCAGAAGACATTTTGTACTGTTTTCTTCTGTCAGAATATTGTAAATTACATACGGAGATAATTAACTGAGGGAAATAAATATTCACACGCTGCCTCATCTTAACTGTGAAAAATGTTATGAAAGGAAAGCTACGTGGCCTGGCTCGGAACCCTCCCTCCCCCCAGGTAGCCCAGCGTAGCCTTCCAGCCAGCCCCTTCCTCCCCCCTGGACCGAGCCACGTAGTTTGTGCACGCTCCCATTAGTTAAGGAGGCTAAGACAGGGACGGAAAGCAGGGCCAGTAAAAACCCTGTCACAAGGTCATTACGTCCACACGGAATTATTATTATTATTCATTATTTCTGTAGCTATAAGTATGACGTGCGCCCTTGATATTAATAGTTTTTAAGTTTTCACTTCTGTCGGCAATCCCCAATGACTGCCATGTTGTTTTTTTTTTATTTCTTTTAATTTTTTTTTTTTTTTTTTTTTTTTTTTTTTTTTTTTTTTTTTTTTTTTTTTTTTTTTTTTTTTTTTTTACATGTGTGACTTGTATTTCTGGGAGATAGTTAAGGATAAATGGGGGGAACTTATACTAATTACTGAGTGGAAATATTGCCACCTGTCGGCGAAATGTGTAACTTGCATTCTGTACGATGAGTGTATTTTGTTTGTGGAAGTGCTGGGATTGGGAACCGTCCACCTATGTGATTGCGGATAGCCTAAAAAATAGCAATCAAGGCGGCCGCTACGCGGGGTGCAGGGTTCGTACCCTGTCCCGTTGTAACTCCCCAAACCAGTGATGGCGCCTTAATGCGTGCAGCCACAGTGGCGAGTAGGAATCAGTTCCTTACTTTCAGTGTGACCTGAATCAACAAAGATTTGACATTAGTTTACTAACAAATAGTTTTAAAATATATTCAGAACGTCACGTCATAATGTAACACATCGAAATCGACATTACGAGGAGTTGGATAGAAGAACTAATCGCGAATCGAAAGGCACCTCACAGATTCCAGTGCAAATATTGCTTTCATACATAAAACGCATAAAGGAACGTGCGAAGATAGTAAAGGCGCATTTAAGTACAGTATTATTATAAATGATTGAAGCGGTTTTGCTAATTCATTGTAGCGGTACAACAGATCCTAATTTCTTTGCTGTGCAAAAATGATGTCACTGACACAACAAAATAATTATTCTATGTGCCTAGCCCTAGGATGCATGGTGCCGAAAACACACATTAATGCATATGTAGGGCCTCCAAGGCCCTGCCTAATTTTAAATTTTCGTCTTTTCATATAATCATTTCTGTCAAATTTACTGCCATATTGAAAGATTCCTAAGATACAGTAACAGGATCTGGTGGGCCTGATTAACATTTTATTAATTAATTCACTTATAAGCTGCAGTTTACATTTTATAACATTTATTACAACCAATTTCTTCAATTAAAACATACTCATTATTTACAATATTATGTATATAGGCAATATTTTGACATTGTTCACATAAAATTTCTTAGTTTTCAACATGTGACAAACAAGAAGCACAAAGAACGCCACTATGTTCCTTACAAATGTTGGTTTTACATTTAATGCATGTCATAGCACTTTTCCTGTGTTTATTATATGGACAATAATTGCATCTTCTTCTTTTTCCTGAAATAGGTACTTGGTTCGGCAATATGACATCTTTCTGAACACCACATCTTTGCATGGCATCAACGATTTTCTTTGGAAGATTAGGGATCTGAATACGAAGTTCCATTAGTGGTCTTACCATTTCCTCTGCTAAATCTCTTAGGAACAAACGCCTTTTATCACTTCTTCCACTATGGTATGTCAGATGTTGGGCGGAAAATAAAATTTCACTGTTCATTGCTGCAACGTCCATCATATTCATCCATAATGCAAATGGCCATCTTCTTGTTTGTCTCTTGCAAGTGTAATAACGAATTTTCTGGTCCATTTGATCTACTCCACCCTTCGTAGAGTTATAGAACTTTATTATATCTGGTTTCTTTTTTGCATGAGTTTCATCAATGTTTCTGTCGTGATGCATTGTGCTAATGAGAACTACAGACTTTTTCTTTTGGGAACATAACTCACCATTGTAATGTCACCTCTAAATGCAAACAAAGAGGAATGAATCGCTCTTGAGGCTGATGGTTTCATCTCATTAGGAATTTCTGGTTTATTTTGTTTGATTGTTCCCACCACTGTAATTTGCTTCTGAAGCATCTCTTCTGCCAGCTGGACACTAGTAAAGAAGTTGTCAACAGTAATATTTTTTGATGATCCTTCAATGCTTTTAGCAAGATCTTTCACGACATTCAATCCAAGATTTTTCTGAATAGGTTCATGCGGCATCCTTCCCGTGTAAACAATTCCGTCTAAAGCATATGCAGATGTAGCATCACATAACCAAAATATTTTTATGCCATACTTGGCTGGTTTAGAGGGCATATACTGGGTGAAGCTGCATCTTCCACGGAATGGGACTAGCTGTTCGTCAACTGTGAGCGAATCATTGGGAATCATTCTATTTCTACACTTGTCAAGAAATAGTTCCCATACATAACGAACAGCTGCAAGTTTGTCATCTGCAGATCGAGCTTCACGAGTACGCCTGTCATCAAATCTAATCATTCTCCTTATATCCTCAAATCTATTTACTGACATGGTGGCCTTATATGTAGGATTTGCCTTTTCATCCAAGAATAATTCTCTGATAGGTACATCCCAACTCTTCTCAACACCAGAAAGCAGTAAAAGACCAAGAAAACCCTCCATTTCAGCAAGAGAAACGTTTTTCCACGTTTTACCACGCAAAGCAGCCACTCTTCTGCCTTCAATATTTGTGCAGTTGATGATTTCCTCTAGTATCTCCTTGGAGATGAAATAGTCCCAGGCATCCTTAGGTTTACAGGTTTTCAAACCACGGGCTGGACCAGGTTCCTTCTTTACGATATTATGGACAGGTGTACGAAAAGTTGCAGGAGGTTCTAATTTCCAAATCGTTCCATTCCGACTAATGTATGTGTGGTCTTCTATACCTTTCTGTGGTGGTTCTTCATTTTCAGACTCTGATGAAGTATATTATCGGAAGGACTCTCATCTGCCTCAATATTCACATCTGCAGGTTCATTGGCTGATTCTTCACTACTTGCATCTTCAAAAATATTTCCTTCCTCGCAAGAATCATCTTCTTCAAACCACTGAGCCACAACACTTTCAAAATTAGCTGCATTTGCACGTACTGACTCTCTTGCTTTGCGTGTCGAAGCCATAGCAAAAGACGTGTCCCTCGAACAGCAGCTTGTGCAGCACTAAACGAGTCATACTCGTAACAATATGGGCCTTGCAGCAACAAACAAACTACAGTAACAATGAGGCTGACAAGAGCAGCACAGGATAACAATACTATGCAATAATAAAACATTTGATAGCAAAAAGATCAATGATACACCGACATCGCCAATTGTGAAAGCAGTGTGTATTATTTTTTAGTTACTACTCCAGCTACTGCTGCTGTTGGCACTCCAGTTGCTGGAAATACTACTACAGTTATTTTTGAATTAATAACTGCTCCCAAACAAATGTTGAAGACAATATAGGCTAAAGAACATTTATAAATATGTAAGGGCTTCTGAAGCCCTGCTTATGCATTCACGGTGTATGGGTAAACGTATAGAATTATACAGAAAACTTAAAAAGGTATCTCGTTCAGACTTGGAAGGAGGAATGTCACAGTGTTAGTGAAAGAGTACTAGAAAGCAGTTTGAAATCAAACAAAAAATTACAGATTTTTTTAAAAATGAAGACATAAAAGGGCCTCGGAGGCCCTGTATATGCATCCTAGGGCTAGCACCGTTCTTACGAATTGCTTGCTGGCTAAACTGGTGTGGGACAAAATATACTAACTACCCTGTGACCACACCCGCTACAGAGACACCTGAAGATCTGGGCCACCGCGTCAGGCAGAATATACAAGCGTCCAGCCCACATACAATAATATTTCGGTGACACCTCGCGTGAGGACAATGCGAATACAACCTTGCCGGAATATTATTGCAGCAAGCGCGGAATAATAATGACCCAATTATTCTAAATTATATCCTCAGTTTCTTTTTACGACGGTCGTTAAAATTTAAATCGTAATTTGAATCAAGTGCCTAATAAAATACACTATTCGATCCGTCAGTATGGTCACCACACTGGATCCAGGAGGTAGAATGGGACAAGGGTCCAGTCCTTGATTTCGGTTTTTAGGCAAATGCTGTGACAGTCCACAATCTCCGCCACATGAATCACACATTTCACAAACAAAATTACAGTTATAATACAGAACTCACAGCTTACACGGTTCGCAGACAAATGGCAAGATAACAGTGGCGGATCCAGGGGGGGGGGCTAGGGGGCTGAAGTCCCCCCCCCCAAATGCATCAAGGTCATCCCTGACAACATGGATTTTTGGGACCTTTTTTTTTTCTCTACTGTTTTTATAAGGGCGAAATGTGAGATTTCTGTCGGCGAACCCCTCCTCCACCGAGTCAAGCACCCCCAAACCAAATCCTAGCCTCCCCCCCTAAAACAAAATCCTGGATCCGCCACTGCAACATAATCATTACTCCTATAGGTAAAATGCGCCGGATTCACAAATCTGGTTCTGATTAGGATAGAATAAAGACCATCCACTTCTCTCATGATTCACACTGTCCGCCTGTGTAAACAGGAAGCCGGCGTCGCAAGGTCCTCACGTGAGGTTTTGAAATTCTTGTAGAATTGTAGAGCTAAAAAGAAAAGGTCTACAAATGAGGCGAAAGTTGATCTTAGCGGGACGGGGGGGGAGGGGGTACAACCGCTCTTCGGAACACAAGACCCTCCCCCAAAAAAAAGTCTCAAAAAGTTTGAGGTCGATTGGTAGGAGCGGGGGGGGGGGGGTGTCTCCATCAAAATCTCAAATCATTTTAGAGGAGTGGGTCCTGCTAAAATCTCACGAAGTTTCACCAAAATAGGGAGGGGGGGGGAGGGTCCGGCATTCCGGAAAAACACACTCACGACATTAATGGACGCCCCCTATAGAGAAAGCGGTGGAAAAACACTTATGGTGAAATTGGTATCATTGAATGATACCAGTGCACAAACTCATGACCGCCATCACATTGATCAGGGCAGATTCGTGTGACAACGGCATGACGGTGCAGATTTGTCTACTTTCTTTATTTTTGATGCTTATGGCTTTACGCCACAACGACGTCGAAGTCATCACAGGCACCAAAAGCAATTGGAGGCAAGGAATGGGAAGGAAATTGACCATGGACTTTTGAAGGAACCACCTATGGTGTTCACCTGAAATGATTTCGGGAATCATGGAAACCAAAATCGGAATGGCCAGACGGGGATTCGAATCCGCATCCACCAAAATGTGATGAAAGAGCTCACCCACTACGCTCTTTATATTTGTCTGACTTCACCTGCTAACTTGAGATTATCACCAAATGTTAGATCACTCAACACGGGTATCGGCCACATATAAAGTATAATGTTTATAATTTTTTTTTTCTGCGTAACAATCGTTGACGATGTAATCGCTAGTTTCCACATGGCTGGAACTGCTGTATGAAGGAACAGGGAAGATATTGAACATGGTCCACATCACTAAAATAGGTTTTTAATTTCCCTGTAGTGTCTAACAAAACTTAAAACAGCAATGGTGATGCCCTCCATTGAGATTTGAACCATGTTCCTAGGAATTATAGTCGTCATCAACCAGTCTGACACTTGTTGAAAAAAAAATATTTTTGGCTACACATTTTCTATTATTTCTTAAAGGAATACAAATATCGTCTGTCAGTTTACTTCTCACGAAAGATACGACTTTTTTCTGTAACTAATCAACAGCAAATAAATTTAATCTTAAAACGTTCTCGGGCTTTCAGCCGCTTCAGATTTGAAATACACGCTCCCTCACCGCAGTCTTCCTCAAATACCAACGTACTGAACATTAGAGCGCTCCATACCTTTATTATTTCTTCGTTGGGTGCCAATCGACCGTTTTACAGTAAGGCTATCAACAGATTCCTAAAATTACTTCGCTATTGCTCTCTGATATGGTTAAGCCACTATTCAGTTAGATTTTAGCAGTTCCAGAAATAGTTTGCCCCGAATTCAGACTTTTTTCTTTCATATTTGTCTAGATATCGAAGACGAAAGTGTCTCTAGTAAGTTCCTTAACGTTCTGGCTTCTCATATGGGAGGAAGTGGGTTCGAATCGCCCTCCGGCCATCCAGATTTGGGTTTTCCATGGTTTCCTCAAATCGCTCGAAGTGAATGCCGGGAACATTCCTGCAAAAAAACCATCGCCGAATTCATTCCCTTTCTTTTTCTCCAGTCCTTTCCTGCCTCTTTTAACCTCGACATCGACGAGGCGTAAAAAGAAAAGAAGAAAAAAGAGAGAGTAAGTGAAACTGACGCGGTGTATCACCGCAAAACATTTTGTCGCTGTGGAAGACTTCATTTAATTTCACCACCGTTCAATTTACTTGAAAAACTCCATTGCTTACGTATAACGTACGTTAATCATTAGATTTTTTTATTCAATGTTTTTGCTTGTCTGGATTTGGACAAAGTAAATCTCGTAAAAATCTTACATCATTTTGATAACTTCTCATTGCGTAACAGATGTTTTATGCTCTACGCAAAACCTAAATATCAAAGACTAGAATTTTCCATCTGCTTCGCCCGCGCGAACTTTAGTGTGCCTTTTTTCTTTAGTAGCAAAGCAAAAAAGTTTGTAATTTTTAAGTTTTACCGTAAATTAAATTCCACAATCTCATTAAGCTTATTGGAATGCCACTTTTTATGCAGTTATTTGATTAAAGTTTTATGTGTACCGGGATGCTTCCTTCAAAAGACCGTGGCGGAAGAAATATGTGTATACCAACGTACTATCAGAAAATTGAAGAAATAAATAACCTAAGTTACGTAGTCAAAAAATAATTGTGATATAATCCAATGGGAGGAGTGTTTATCTGGGTTGTACGATGATCTTAGGTGGTTATCTCGTAAACCGTGTTCATCTGAGATGCAGTGGTGTGATCTGTGGTGCCTATCTGTTTTTGGTATGAGCGAATTATCTTTTCTCGCTCATTTTTCCCGTTCCCTTTGAATCGTAAGATGTACTGCACATTTTAAGTTAGACCGTAAACTGTGGAAACCCCATTCCGACTGGTTAAGTAGTATTTTAGTACACAAAGGAACGGACAGAAGCAGTGAAATTACTGATTTATAATAGTATCGATATAGATTTAACAACAAAGTAGATGTGTGGATTAGCCCAAGCCGTTCAGAGAAGACTGTTAGATGAACAAACAAAAATGTAAGTGACCCACCACTCAATAAGTTGAATAAGGTATTGAAGAATAAAAGTCTAGTCCAGGGATGGCAAACCAATGGCACGCGTGCCAATGATGGCATGCGACCAAATAATTTCGACACGGCATTAATGAAGTAGGTACCTAATCAATACAAGTAATTTATTTTTTCGTCTACATAATTTAAGATCATGTTAAAAAAGTTCATCTGTGCCGGAACAACTACAGATTGTGCAAAAGAGGTGGCTTTCCAGCGAGTTTATGACTGAACGGACTGCGTGAGCAAACGACGCAGCGTAAGGAGCTCTAAACTAATTTACTTACTTGTTTGGTTTTGTTGAGGTCGTTGACTACTTTTACCGATTACGCATACACACCTATTTTTCCCCCTTTCCTGTACCCAACAGTAGATGTCAGACATCTACTCCCAACTACTTTTGCCGTCTACAAATTTAAACTTTAAATAGTTTCAACGTTTTTGGCAAATTATTCATCAATTCTTTTGGTAACTTATTCGAATGCCTGACCCATTACTTACGAAAGAAAATCTTCCTACATCCTTATGCCTGAAATCGAGTGTCAGTTTGAGGTCGTGGTCACCTTTTCCCTTCCATACATTACTTTTAATTCTTACACCAATATCTTTCCAAGCCTCATCACCAGTATACGTACTTCCATGATTCTCTTCACCCTCCTCCTGTCTTCCAATGAACCAGGAAAAGGAGTGTCGTGATTGGCCGAGAGACGAGAGTCGGCGGATATACTAGTGATGGTGGTAGAGTAGCCGGGAGTTAGTCGGTCGTGCGAAAACTGTTCGACGAATACGAATTGTTAGTTATGTGCCGTCCGTATTCTAGACTACACTGAATAGGAATGTTAAGCATGTGTGCTGAAGAAACTGTAGTTCTATGTGCTAAGCTGCAATCTTGATTATTATGGATAGTCCGATACGACAATGATCATGTCTGGTGTGATTGAATAAATTGTGCAATAAATGCAGTTCTTGAGTTCGGCACTTGAGTGTTATTAATAGCCATCAGCAAACCATTTTAAATCATTACATCAGCTATTTAAACAAACACACAAGTTTTGATGTTATTATTGCTTAGTATAAAAAAATGTATATTTCGGTTGCAAATATAAAGTTTTAAGGTGATAGTAGGGTATTTAGTTTTATTTCTTTTTCCTTTAATCACTAAGTCATGATTGTTTTGATGGCACGTCAGGGCTTCATTCAATGCATCTTTAGAAAAATGGCACGTTGATCAATAAAGGTTCGCCCTCCCTGGTCTAGTCTAAGAGTGCAGCATAGCTCTCACGTATCGAGTTGCAAAATGTCGTGATTGCGTTGGCCTAATGCCCTGGAGTGGACGCACCCACAGTGACTCTCTATCTTAATACAAGATCTCGACACTCTCGCCCACAAATGGCAGGTGTTACGTGGATATTATATCTTATCGGCGATCTTTCGGGTGGCGATAATCATTCATTACAGTCACTTTATAATAAAACCTGTTCTCTCAACAACTGAAAAATAAAACACTGAACATCAGTTTGCCTGACCATAAACAGTATAAAGTGGCTCTTATCCAGTGCAGGAGCGTGTTTTGGAATATCTGAGAACAACGGTTGTAAAATACTTGAATTAACACTAACAATCTCATTAAGAATCCAGTTCTGTATAAGGTGTTATTAAATCGACGATCAAATATTCAGTGAAAGGCAACGATTTAACCCGACATTTTGTTTATGCATGCAGCAAATGAGTGCTTCATAAATCGCTCGAAATTCAGAATCACAGAAGAGATGTAAATTGAAGTTTAACTTGCTAAGCCTGTTATATACTTTGTTATGTAAACTCATTTGACATAAAATCAATACCATATGTTGCTGTTGTTACTAGATATATGACCATCAGTTTCAATCTTAATATCCGTTAAAACATACAAGATATTTCGGGAGACTTCATGGACTTAAAAGGGATGATACAAAGATTCAGTTCATTGAAATTTGATACTTCAGTTTGATTTAATAGCTACTTGAATCTTGTCGAAGGGTAGTGAATTGTAATTTTTGTTATCAGGGCTCTAGGAGCTACGAGTTGCATTACTAATCTTTTATCGTGGTTATTTCATTACTGAAATACAAAGGTTCTATGTTTCTTGAAACCAGCCAAATATTGTTTGGCAGGAAAGATGGGAATTTGTAAACGCTTTTAAACTTCTTTTTTGAAAGGAATAAGAAATATAGCTAAAGCACTTGAATAGTGCATTTTATCTTTGTTTAGCTTCGCAAGATTGTCAGTGTAATACTGTTAAGTGCATAAAAGTAATCAATTACTTACTATATATATTTATTTTATATATAGAGAGAGAGGGATTTCTGTCTCTGATTTCTGTCTCTGCTATATTGTGTTTGTTTTGTTCATTCCATCTGCAATGATAATTAATGGCTTTATTATTTTTTTTTTCTGCTTCAAACGATGACAAAAAGTTTTTTTTTGCATGTGTGTTAGGTACCTTGTCACTAAGGTGAGTTAAACTGTCGAGTTCATCCTCACCAAGGATTTAATCTAACAAATCTTTCTACACCAGAAAACAAATCGTTTGAGAAGAGTTTCATGCTCTAACTTTCCTGCGTTTGTGTTTTTGAAATTTTTCATGTTAAAGGAGGTGAAGATACAAGTTTTGCGTGGAATGAGGCAAGTTACAAGAGAAGCAGTTCGAGAATTACGGTACGATCGCTTTTGCACGGATGGATCAAGAAAATCAAGATTACAGCTAAGACGTTTATATGTATTGGAGTAGCTCCTTATAACGTTATATGGACAAAATGTTTAAAATCTTTAAAACAAAGCTCTCATTAAAACTATATTCCTGGTTTTTCCTTATTGATCAACGCCTCATTGATGTCATTAGAGGCGGGAGAGGATTGGGAACAAGGAACTGGAAGAAAATCGGACATGGCCTTTTGAAGGAAAAATCCCGGCTTCTGCGTGGAATAATTTCTGCAAACCATAAAACCGACAACTGGCTCAACGGGGATTTGAACCCACGTCCTCCGACTGCCAGTCCAGAGCGTTATCGCTCACCCACCACGCTTGGTATAATATTATGAAATCATGGTGTTGAAGTACCAGTAAAAAAGAATAGGGTTTAATCTATTACCACTGATAGCGTAGAAGAAAGAGTCAAGCAAACGAAAGAAAAATCCAATTGATGCTAGTAGATTCAGAAAGGAACTCTGTACCTATATGATTTCCTTTTGGAGTCTCATTTAGAAGTAACACTGAAATTATAGCTACCTCTCGAATATTAGGATAAAAACAATGGAAAAACTTTCTGTGCCGGAGTGAGTGTTTATAGACATTTGTATACTGTATACATACTAGCAGAGTTCCCGCCGTTGTCCGGTTTAGTTGGCGTTGATTTACCCATACGCTGTTTTTATTCACGGAATGAAAAATATGTATCAAGTTTCATACAATTCGCGCCATCAATTTCCGGACGTAAAGCATATCTAGATAGACCCGCACCCTACCGAGAAAGGAGTGGGTTTAATCTGATTTACCGGAACACTATTTTTATTCGTCTGAACAGATTCATAATTACCAAGCTTCATTGATTTCGTACCGGCCATTTCCGGTAATAAACTAAAAGGTGATTTAGCAGTACAATTCTAAGAATGGGGTGGTTTAAATGTTTTGATACGGAATGTCAGTTTTTAGTTTAATCCAAGTTACATTTCAATCTAATTACATTTGCTAATGTTACTGCTCGAAAATCGAAATATTACGCACATTATTACATACCACATACATAAAAAAAAATGTATCTGGAATGTGTGTGTTTATTACGTCATCGCTCAAAAATTTGAGTTTGTCTTAAGCCGTTACGACATATTTATTTTACGAATAATGAAGCATTATCTGAAAACTGCTGAATCGATTTTGATCCTGTTTTCGTAGTATCAAATATGAGATTTATCTCATTGTGCTGACTCATTTGCCGCTGGAGCTAAAAAAAATTCTCATTATGCTACTTCATCTGGCACTGTAGCTCAAAATTAAAATACATTCCGTACCTGTATAATTGAATATCAGGTATTCAGAGTTGTATATCCAGTATTCAGAAATAAGCGTGATATGAAAGAAATTCTTTACTTTCGATTTATTTCAGGAAGTTACAAACTTGGCGCCATGGTTATCTAGAAAATGCAGGTGGAAGGAGATCTTCTCCACCACCCCAAAACTGGTACTGACCTGTTGAAATTTGGATTAACTACTTCCTTATAATGTCCTCCTCGCGTTTTGCACTATATTACTAAACAACGCAATAAATCATAAAATGAAGTAGTGCAGAATGTAATACGAAAACGTTCAATTTTCCTGAACCGTATATGATAGCCAGAGACTATAATTGTGTTAACAGAGATTGGGATCAAAGAAAATCTCTGTTTTTCTTTTCATTATTAATTTCTCGCATTCAATAAGGCCATCAATGGCGTTTAAAAACCGAACATCCCGTATTAAAGCAAACAATATTTCAAGTTTTGTTTAGTGTGTAGTAAGGAAAAATCGTTATTATTATAAATTGCTTTTATTCCTTTCAATTTAAGACAATGGTCAGAGACATTGTTATGCTGCATCTAGTGGTTTCATCTGTGGTATTCTTCACCATACGTTCAGAATTTAATTTAATGTTCCGGCGTCATGTAACGTAGAAGCATAAGACATACCAAACAATCGAATTGAAATTCTAAGCTTTAAATCGGTGAAAACCCCATCGAAATCTGCTCAGTAGTTTCTGAACTTTTCTAATTCAAGTTTATCCGGTTTCCGTTTTATAGGTATAGAAGAAGAAGATATAGAATCGTACAAGTTTTGAGTATAATGTAAGTTGCTTTCTTTATGTTTCCGTAACTTATGGTCGGCTGCGCATATCTCTTCTGCGCAAAATAATGGTACTACAATTCATAATCTGTGGTTCTCAACAACGAATACTTAGTTCCCAACTCAAATAAGATGAAAAATTACATTAAGTTGTGAATATAAATGAAAACAACAAACACAGTCGATTCGCCGCATAAAACACACCAACAAGATATGACATCAGACAACACAAGACCAACGTCTTATGCTTTCAAGTGCCATAACTAATGAGAAGTGCAGAAACAAGCGTTTCATGAGATATGAAGATCATCGTGATTAGGATAAATCCTCAAAAAGATAGTAACAGTAAATTTTCTGCCATAATGCAGGCCTTAAGGCCCATTCGCACGGCCCCCGGTGGGCAGTACGCGCCTTTCATCTTTTACCGCCTGCTAAAATATGCGGCAAAGATGAAAGGTGTCCCCTAACACGCGCCGTGCGAACGCGCCTATAGACTTCTCTAAGATTAGATCCAAACCGATGAAACTGATCTAAGGTGGCTTGTTATTTTTCAGAAATTTTTCGTGTTATTTATAATTTTAATAAGACTGTAACCGGAAGGAAGTGTGTATGTTTAAGATATTTTTTAAAAAATAAACGATTTTGGTCATGATATGTAATGTCCAGGGAAGAAACAGACTTTTTTAAATTTGTATCTGTTTTAGCAGATGCAATTCGTGCAAAAACAAGTGATCACAGTTTGATGGTGTTCTGAATAACATACAGCCCCTGGTTTTGTACGTAAAATAAAATATGTTTCATTTTTATGTGAAGTCGGTAAGCTCAGAAATCTAAGTCCACAAATTAGGATTAATTTTTAGTTGTACGGCATTCATGAAAAAACTACTGACCGATCATTCATGGGGTTGCAAAAAATGTACAGCACACGGATAGGAGAAAAAAAAAAAGTATGTTTAATTTTTATATGATGTTGAAACGCTGAAAAATTAAGTAAAAGTTCTAGGAATATTTTATACCCATATTTGGTTAAACGCGATTCTTGTAAAACCTATAGTAGTAGAATAAGGTATGCTTTACTTTCATATGATATCAGAAAGCTCAACAATCTAAGATAAAAGACCCCCAGATTTGTATCTACTTAAAAGTAAGTTAGTTTTTGTACTCGAAATGTTTGTCGCGATTTCAGTGTACGAGTGGCATCATATCATTTGGAGAAATTAAGCTACAGTTTTCTTCCTAGCTGGAAATGTGTTAGCCGTGATATAATCGCTTTAATAAAGAGGTTCTACCTGTCTACGTGAACAAAGTTGTGGACAACAGCTAGTTGTAAATATGACATAGGCAGTACCGGATTAGCCAGGTAGCAAGAGTTAGCAAATATTACGGGCCCCGCGCCTTCTGAAGGGCCCGCGCCTTCTGGGGGCCATGCGCCTTCTGGAGGGCATCCCCCTAAGGCCAGATGGATGATCCTTTTTTTGCCTCCTAGCACTGCCCTGGACCTCTTCTTCACATTTGCTCCGGCCCTCGCGCTGTTTTAATCCAGTTCTGGATAGAGACGAATGTGAGCTGAGTACAGGTAAGAAAGGAGCTAGCTAAATTCACTGTCGACACTTAACGACGTATTTTTGTGAAAGATACCAAAAGTATTGCAGTTCTAAATTTCCCCATTCAACTAAGGACGTATTTTTGTGAAAGATGCCAAAAGTATTGCCGTTCTAAATTTCCCCATTCAACTAAGGACGTATTTTTGTGAAAGATGCCAAAAGTATTGCAGTTCTAAATTTCCCCATTCAACTAAGGACGTATTTTTGTGAAAGATACCAAACGTATTGCAGTTCTAAATGTCCCCATGCAACTATCAGTTGTGTTGTGTGTCCTTCCCACAAACGAGTTTCGGAAAGCTTTATCTTTGGTTCACAGTGCGATCGTTGGAAACCACCATCTCTTATATATAATTAAGTAACGGAAGATATAATTTTTTAAATGAAAACTTCTATAGTCGCCTTACGCGATGTTTGGACGAGAGTAAATATATCAATTCGCAAGAAGCCACCTGTTGCACGTCAGATCGCGGCCGTTACAGCCCCCTGTTGCATGAATGATATGCGAGCAGGTTGTTTTTCGCAAAATCTTTATAAAAACACACAGTTTTTATACGATGTCGCTGGAATTTTGCATACATAAAACAAGTAGAAAACACTGTTGAGGTTTGATTTGCAGAAACGTAAACCATCTCTTCCTTTCCCCCTCATCTTAATTTCTGTCACCGTTGTTCATACTTACAGATTTTAGGAGTTGTATTTGATTATATAAGCTACGCCGCGACGTTCCGTGGCAGCCCCCGAAGAAAGGAATTAGTATTCTTTCCTCTGACACAATAGCTTAGTACATTTTCTTCGGAAAGATTCGACGAATTGTGAATTAAGTCAGATTTTTAGTTTTTGAAGTGAAAAGTTTTTAGGCACGTTGGGCGATTTTTGGATAAGTAAAATCTTATAAGTTCGCATTACCGATATGCTGATGTTAATAGCATATCTGTTGCGGTCTGGTGGCTCAGTGGTTAAGGTGTCTGTCTGGAGAACGAAAGGCCCCCGGTTCGAATCTCTATCTCGGTGGAGTTTTTCATAGACCATTTACACGACCTTCACATCTCGGATTGCTTCCTGTGTAATGTGAAGTACGCCACAATGCTTTCGTGGTTTGGATTCCACGTTAAACTGTAGGTCCTCTATACCCGGTAGGACTTCCGGGTTAGGTTAAGGCGGCTAAGACAGGGGCGGAATGCGCAGCCAATAGAAATCCGGTCACTAGTTCAATACAACCACACGGAATTATTTGTTATTATTTAGTGTGTCTGTAGTTGTAAGTATGACGTGTTGCACATATGATATTAATAGTTTTATGTTTTCACTTCTCTTGGTAGTCTCCAATGACTGCCACGTTTTATTTTATTTATTTATTTTAAAAAAATAACCCAGTGGGACTTAAATCAGCTGACGGAGGGAGGAACATAAGTAGAGTTACTGCGTTTTATGCTCTCAGACATGAAGCTGAAATCATCTTGACGTACCCATCATATTGATTGTTACAACGCAGAAGTAAATTGATGGTGCGTTCACCATCTGGAGATACTACATGGACTCTGCCCAGTGGCTGCTTTCATAATTGGCAGCTAATGAGCAATTACGGCTCTAATAAGACTTGAAGCGATCTCCGCGTCTAATGAGGCACGTTTCTGTCGTTAAGAGACACCCTCCTCTCAGGTAGGCCATATCGGGAGACCGCTAATGAATAAGTAGGTGCCCAGCGGACGTCATTTCCAAGGAAACACTTGCTGCTTCTGATTGCTATCGGGTGCTGGTCTTGCTGCGGTTGTTCCCGCGGCACTAGCAATAAAAAGAGACGACTTAATAGGCCTTAGGCGCTAGCTTTGATGTAGATAATTGTGTTACGTCATGTCATATTCTATTACTGTCGACATGATTCATCATTCTAATATGTATTCATCTATTCTGCTTTATTGTAACATGTAGTTTTAAGTCGGTATGAAACAAAATCGTAAGTGGCGTATTAAGTTCTTATCATTTCATTTTATTCACGCTATTTATATTCTTCGAACATGATTAATTGCTGTGCAGGGTTTAGTTTGGTTGATTATTACCGACAGCTGGAATTAATGATTTCCCATCTTATATTTCAAACAGTAAGTCGCAAGGATTAATATTTAGATTTACAGATTATTGTGGATCTGTTCTTAGTTTGCAAAAATATATTCACAAAGGTCATATAAATCCCGAAGCGCGAAATTTTTTCGCGTATTCAGAACTAGTGTTTGTTTTATATTCTATATTGATGATTCACAAATTTATAGTAACAGTCTGCAATAAACGTATTGTGTCATACTTATTTCAAGTTTATTTCTCTTTATTCGGGTGATAGTAAGAGCATCGAAAATGCTTGACGTAACCGTCATTTTTAGGAGTATATTCAAACGTTTATGATGAAACAGTCAGATAGTGGCTCCAGTGACTATTACAATTGCTTTTTAATCAATAATATAACATAATTTTATTCAGAACTCTATCCATAAATTGTTAATCAGAAAAACTGGGAAACACAGGATCTAAATGCCATACTTTGGATGATTAATTATCAATGGTGTTTTAAACAGTCCTAATTTGCATTCGTTTCTTTGAATTCTCTCAAGCTTACAGCCCAATGGTAAATGAAATCTGCTGCTGCTTTCTTCTAATAACAAATTTTTTTAAAGATTTTTGTAACGAGAATACAAATACTGACAGAAATTTTGTTCCAAATGTCACATCTTCAATGAAAGACACCAAACTTCAGTAAAAGTTTTCATATAAGCATTGATGGATTCTGTAACATTCCTCAAAACGGCTATGAGCAACACCAAAAGAGAAATCCTTCAAAATTATATATTAATATTAGGGTTGATTGATAAGTATGTTGACTTTTTAATGAAGAATTGTTTAAGTATTTTTTACAAAAATATCACCCTTATTTCCTCTCAGTTCAATAAACTAGCCCAAAGTTTCTCCATTCTTTTTACGCGAACCAACAAAATGTGATTTTTCAAAATCTTCAAAATATGATCTTGTTTCTGTCATGTCGCTTTCATTGGAGGTGAATTTTTTTCACATAGAGACAATTCTTCGGTTTTCTGAAGAGAAAAAAGTTGCTCGGATCCAAATATGGAGAATAGGATTGTTGAGGCATCAGTAAGGGTACGTCCATAAACCACGCAGCTCCATTTTGGCTTCATGTGAAGCCCCCTCCCCCCACGTAGCACGTAACTTTTTTCCTCTATTGATTCCAGAAGACATTTTGTACCGTTTTCTCTTATCAGACTATCGTAAATTACATACAGAGATAATTAAATGATGGAAATAAATATTCACCTGCTGTTGTGTGTTCTGTACCACATTTTAACTATGACAAATAATATGAATGAAAAGCTACGTGGCTTAGCTCTGAACCCTCCCTCCCCCCCACGTAGCCCAGCGTAGCTTTCCAGCCAACCCCCCCCCCCCCCTCCCCTAGACTGAACCACGTAGTTTATGAATACTCTCTAATTAATTCCTCAAATTTAGCTTGCAATAGCTGACTTGTGTGTGGGTGCGTTGACCTGGCGAAAGTTAATATTTTTATTTGACAAATAGAAAATTGTGAATAATGTGGCATAGTATGAACCCGTTACCGTAATGGATGCAGATCGAAACGTGCGAATCCCAGAAAATAATCGCGATCACTGTCTCCCCGGACAGAACTGTTTTTGTCTTCTTGGAGGACTTTTGTCACCGGATATCCACTGTTTGATTTATAGTTTGGTCTCAGGTTGAAAGTAGTGTATCCACACGTCATCAACTGTGATATAACGCCGCAAAAACTTATTTGTATTGCGCTTGAACGTAATGAAACAATATTGTGAAATGGTCACCCGATTTAGCTTGCTGTTCATTCCGCCTAGGTGAAGACTATCTAAAGCCGCGTATTCACTTGAGCATTCGCCCCGAATGAACATGCGTTCGCCCTGTTTTGCTCAGATGTGCATAGGGCGAGCCGAATGGATCCTCATGGCTCAGCCCGATCCGAGAGTTGGTACTTCAAAGTGAGCCCGTGCTCAGTGAGTAGTCGCTTCGTGTCTGTGGTCGAACCGAACAATATGAGCCGACTGCCCTCTCTCCTTTCCGTCAATTATCTGCTGTCGACAAATGTGTCTCGTGCTTAATTTGTGTAAAGTGTTATTATTATTTTACTTTTATAAATATGGAAATGTCTCAAGATAATTCTCTTGCCGTTATCGGGTATTGCCAAAATTATCCCGTGCAGTGGAACCCCAAGAATGAATTTTATTATAATAATTTAAAAAAGGAAGATGCATGAACTGAAATTTCTGACCTGATGCAAATTTCGAAAGATGAATGTCGCAAGAAAATTAAAAGCCTCAAAAAAAAAAAAAAAAAAAAAAAAAAAAAAAAAAAAAAAAAAAAAAAAAAAGAACACTGGAAAGCATGGGCGTATCCAGCGAGGGACAGGGGGGGAGGGGCTGCTGCCCACCCTAGAAGAAAAATTAAGTTGCTTTCAGTACGCTTCGACGAGTGAAGAACTGGCTCAGGAGCACTTTGTGAGAGGAAAGATTGACTGGATTATGCCTGATGAATGAACATCGAAATTTCGTGAAAGAACACCGTGAGCCATTGAGAAACAAAGATATTTAAAAATTTCTAAGAATCCGAGACGATTAATGTTTACATAAACTATAACTGAGTTACTATCTTAATTTACTACATAGAAGGTCCTTAGATTAAGTGGTCGGATTACTATATTAATCAATAGTAAAAATAGTTTCCTCAATAGGTTTGAGTTTCATTTTGAAAGAAATCGTCATGTTTCAGTGCCCCACCCCACTTCCTCGAAACCAATATGAGTTGTCCCCCCACCCCCTTCAGCTCTGATCCTGGATACGCCCTTGCTGGAAAGGGTAAGTTCTTGTTTAATTAATGATTCTTTTTCTTTGGGTCAATTTTTAAAAGATTTTCTTCGGCACCACAGCTTTCTCCTTTTCTCGTTCGAGGAGTGCAACAAATACTGGCGACAATCAATTTCCGGTTAATCATTGCAGTGTACTCAACAACTACACAAAACAGACTGGGGTCCCTGTTCGTGCTGCACGGGGTCGGAACACAGTGGCTCATTGCTCTAGCGGGGGGTGGCCTTGTGACCCCTTCTTCTCGACCTGATTGCTCATTTGGGGTGAATGCTCAAGTGAATACGCGGCTTTAGAAACGCTTCTACTTTGAATCCGGATGGGATAGTTAATCGTAGTGTACTTAGACAAAACAGTATTTTTCCAGATACGAACGGTATTGTAAAAAGCAAAATTTGGAGTTCGAACTATTACGTCTCGAAACTCATTGATTTAAAATGTGAATCTCACATATTCCGTTTGCCTAATACGATATACTGACTTATTGTTCATTAATCTTTTTAAGATGCAGGAGAAAACTTTTTTTATTTATGGGGCAACCGTTTGTCATTGATGATTGGACATACAGGGTCCGGCAATAAAACCTCCCACATTTCACGTAGCCGGCGTGCGGGTTGTAGTGAGGATACTGATGTGGAATGTGTTTTGTTTTAAAGAGGTGTACCTGCCATTTTCAGTGTGCGCCATGTCATGGCTTGGTGAGCATCGTGCGTTTGTTGTGGACGAATTTATTACTAACAGTTGTTCTCAGATTTTGGGAGACGATTCGAACTTGGCCCACATGATCGTGTCCCGGATAGAAAAACTATTCAACTGTGGGTGTCAAACTTTAGAAAGACAGGTTCAGCACTAAAAAAAAAAAACCTACAGGCCGTCCTCGGACTGCAACAACGCCGGAAAATTTGGCGGTGTGAGTGTGTGTATCCAACATTCACCAATCTTTGGGGACACTTAAAGCCTATAGTGTACAAACATCGTCCCACAACACTGCAAGCACTTAAAGAGGCCATTACCCAAGAATTGGCAGCCATTCCAAGAGAAATTACGCGAAAATGTTTGCAGAATTTTCTGGATAGACTTTGTCAGTGTGTCAACAATGGAGGGAGGGCAGATATAATTTTTAAAACCAAATAATTAAAAATGGCAAAGTATGTATTTTTCATAAATAAAAGTAATTATTCTCTATCATATTTAGTTTTTATGTGACTACACATTAAAATGAGGGAGGTTTTATTGCCGGACCCTGTATAACGTTTTTACTAGGCTATGGTCACTTTCACATTTATGCAGATAAACTTGTAAAGATGTTTACGATATCTCATTGAGTATCGTTTGTGTTTCAGCCGCAGAATCTTGTAATGATGTCGCAGTTCCCAGACTGCGACGTGAAGCTGTGCGACTTCGAGATCTCCAGGGTAATAGTAGAGGGAACCGAGATCAGAGAACTGCTGGGAACGCCAGACTACGTGGGTGAGTACTCCACGATAATACCGAGTCAGGAAATATCAACTACGGCTAAAGCCCGTTAAGTTAGCAGAGGCGGCTGAAGGTCAGTCAGCTCTATCCGCACTCCGCTGCCCTTACCTGGACACAGCGGTCAGCTGGGAGAGCTACGTAAGGGGGCGTCCATTAATTACGTGAGGTGTTTTACCGGCATTCCGCCCCTCCCCCTTTATGGTGAGGCTTCGTGAGATCTGGTCGGACCGCCCCTCTAAAATGACTTGAGATTTTGACGGAGAACACCCCCCCCTCCCCCTACTGATGGACCTCGTTACTTTTTAGACCTTTTTTTTTAGATCTCATGCTTCCAAGGCCGGTTTTTGTACCAAATACCCCCTCTCCCCTAAAGTCGACCCTTGGTGAGGTTTCCGGACCCCCCTCTCCCTATTTCACCTCACGTCATTAATGGACGCCCCATAATGAGGTGAGGAATGGGGCCAGAAGATTATGCCTTGAGCTGTTAGTTCTGGATAAACAGCGTGTAAAGTCAAATACCTATCAGCATTTTGGCTTTCTTCTAGGTGATTGATTCTTTCTTTATCTTATCAAGAACTTAAACGTAGCTACATAAAACATTTCTGTGATTCATTATACCGAAGGTAAACACCATTTTTAAGTGAATAGACGTCTTACCTTTTCGCTTGTAATGATAATTTTGTTCCTAATATCACCCTGTCAACTAGTTCCCTATCTTCCTATCATGAACTAATCTTTTCCCTCCGGATATCCGTCGCAATCTACGTGTCGTCTTACTTATTTTCCATATCCTTTGTATTTATTTACTTTTATTCACTTCAACTGTTTCCTTCAAATAATTTTTTTTTTAAATCCACGCGACTTAAAACTATGGTCTACCCTTCTCGTCTCACTTTTCTATAAGATTCTACTATAAACAACTTTATTCACATGTTATTTCGAGATTTTTTTTTTTTTAGAATCTCTCCACTCAACGTTCTTCTATTCCACCACATTTAAAATGCTCCAATTTTCTCGCCTTTCTATATTCTCAAAGTCCAATCACCACTTCTTTAAAACATTGTGATCTATACATATAGCATTAGAAAGTTTCAAGTAGTTTATGTTGCTGTTCCATATTAACACGTTTCTGCTTTAGAAGAATACTTTTCTTGATATAATAATACGATTTTGGGAATATTCTTACTACTGTTACCATCTTATGTTCTGCAATTCATGAGTTCTGTTACTACCGTTTATATATACAACAAATTATTATTTCGTTTTTTCTTCGCATTTAAAAAGGTAGATACCCTTACTATTATTGCTAACAGGATAATATCATCAAAAAGTCGCTTCATGCCACAGTGGAACTTTTCACTTATTTCATTGGTTCCTTCCTCACAACAGTGTTTTGTGTGAATCACATTATTTGCTTAAAATGTTCCAATATTCCTCTTTCTCCAACAGTATTTCGATTTAGGACTTGTAGGATCCGACTGCTAAACATTAATTCTCAATTTTTTAAATGTATCCAAAGCTATTATTATTTATACCCTAAACTGGTAAACAATCCTTAGACGTAAACTCCATATTTAGGTTATACATGCATAAAGGAAGATAAATGTTAATTATTTCTTATTAATATATGAGTTGCTGTCAAATATTTTATATAAAACCACTAAAATGTTATCAGGGAATTGGCAGTATGAAAATATTATTGGATCGTAAGAGTGAAATTTTTTGTCTTATTCGATTCAATAGCCATTATATTAACTGAAACGTTTGTCTGTGTTTGTTAGGTTTCAAATTATATCGAGTTATCAAAAAAAAAAAAAAAATTGAGTCATAAAACTAAGAAACTGATTAGGACTAAACGAATTGCTTGTTTGAAAAGTAACACAATTCTCTAACTTCATATCCGAGCTACAACATTCATAAGAACGGATTTGATATAGAAAAAGAGTTAAAATCACTTCAGCATGCTTCATAAAATGAAGATTTGTAATTTCAAAATAAAATTTCTGCTTAAATACAGTGATCTCTTAATGCAGTGTTATATTGAGAAACTAACACGAAAGAATACAGAAGTCAACTGTAAAGCTCCTAGTACTAAGTGAGGGATTAGTTTTTAGTTGAGATGGTGGTACCCCTGAAAGGCCTCGAGCAGCTGTGTACCGTGGGCGAGTGGCCGTGATTCAGAGCGAGTTGCATGTGGGTGGGAGTCAACGGTCAGCGACACCTCGCACACACGAGGTAGCTAACGCTCTTACCCGCTGACACCATCCTGGAAACGGTTAACGAATTGCAGTGACACGGATAGACAAGGCCGTTACAGCAACAAAAAACCATGTTTATTAACAGTTTAAGGAAATCTTCACTTTTATGTTGGCATTGATTGATTTCTTGCCTTCCATGAAAAGAAGGTAGAGCTGACAAGTGTACATAAGCCACCAAAATCTCTCAACACAGTACGATTACTTAGAAGTTCTTTTTGTTATGGAATTACTGCTCGTCTATGGCATTACAGCCAGCAGAAGATGGGTGGAGAATGAGGGGTAAGGAACAGGGAGTAATTTTACCATGGCCTTTCATTTGTTAGATTCTTTATATTCCCTATAGGGAATAAAGTGCTTACCTGGAAGGGTATAAGAAAGGTGGTAGTTCACAATTCCTTATTACCAGATTGTGATAGGTCATAAAATTAAATTCAGGAAAATGTTAAAAGAATTTTTAATAACTCTTTATACTCCATGGAAGTATTTATTTCTAATGTATCTACGAAATAATTTCCAGTAGTGTGCGTAAATGTAGTTCATGTAATGTACAGTACATATTATGCTGTGAGAGTAAATCTTTTGGTGTATTTATCTATATTGTTATGCAATTGATTAACTGTATATTGACAATTTTCCACATACGATAGAGCCTCTCTCTTACATTGGGACGTATGGAAAATTAATGTATTCTATTATACTGTATTGTATTATGTACCAAGTGCATGGTTCAACTCCAAACCTCTCCTACTGGATACGGATTAAGGGCATTTGAAACTGTTAATTCATCCATTGGATGTGGACGTTTCGCTTGGCGGCTCCCTTGATGCCTATCGGAAGAATAGATGAAAATAAGCTGACATCGGATTTCACCTTCCATCATCTTTCATCACTCAACCACAACACTCAATCATTTACACTTTTAGTAGCAATAACACACGGGAGAAGGCAAAGAGAAACCAGATCAGTTAAATTTTTCCAGGAGTTACAATTTAGTGTTTCCTACGCCTGTGGACTGTCACTGTCACTGTTATATGAAACTAGCTGTTACCCGCGACTTCGTACGCGTGGATTTAGGAATTGGATACATAAAGCTGAAAGTTACCTAAGATATGTCGACATAATACGACGGGAACGCTATCGATATACCATTCTACCTGTCTCATTTTATTCATATCGGAAAAAAGTATCCTATTTCGTTCCTAATAATACAAAATATATCGGTATACACATATAGTAATAAAAAAAAAAAAAAAAAAGACGGAGACTTACTTTCGCATATATAATATTTTTAGTTTAGATCACACAAAAACTGCCTGTGGAACCAGTATACCCTGAATAAATTAAACGCTTAGGGTACTATTCTATCGCCAAAGATTTGCCAGAACGTGGTATCTTTACTACAAAATCCTAGGCTTGGCTCAAACTACGAAAAACAATTTATAAAAATTATTTTATCCAATGGGGTTTGAACCCGAAGCCACACGGGAGTTTTCTGAAGAAGCAAGCACGTTACCACTCCGCTACACTGCCCTTGCTGTCTAGCGTTATGCATTACAAACACATATAGATATTATGCGTTTTTCTTTCACAGTTCAGATAGTTTTCATAATTTACTGACAATATGTTCTTATCTAAACAGAATATGGTATCCCATGTCCATCCTAATGTCAAATAGCATCTCCTTGTCAAATTTCATCACGATTGGAGTGGCCGTTTAGCCCAAGAAACGTAACACACAGACAGCTACTTTCGCATTTATAATATTAGTATAGATATACGCGGAGAACATTGTACATGAATCTCACAAAACTCTGGGCATATGTATATTTGATCCTTATCTACCAAAACACTCTTATACCTGTAGCTCTGCATCTCTCTGAGCGGTATGTGCAGCGAAGATTGGGGGTTGGATCTTATCTATATATTATCTTCAACAGCGCATTTCTTAATACTAATCTACACTCAACAGGTCTTTTTTCCTCTCTGTATCACTCCACCTGCATCCATATAGGATCACTCTTCGCTTGAACACTCACCCAATCAAGCTATACCATTCTTGCAGACTCATCATCCATGTACATAGCAGGCTTTGAGGTATTGTGTTCCACAGAGCGCCATTGGCCACGGATATGTTTCTTGCTGATTCAGTGTGACACCTTCAACAACTTCTGTCAGCGTCCGCACAATACAAAAGCCGCAAAAAACACGCCAAGTCAACACGCCACTTTGAGCTACCCCCAAAAAGGGCTCAGGAATATTGTAAGGAGCGGTACGTTGAAGGATCGATTTACAAGTAAATATTCCGCCAAGATTAATATCTTTCTTTAAAAATATTTAACAATAACATTTAGCTTATTAATCGAACTGTACGAAATTTGCATAGAATTGAGTCTTAGTTTAATCTCATGCTCTACAGCCACGTCATAATCGTATTTCGCTGTACGCTAGCGCTTGTAAGCCGCATTGGGAAGCGAAACTTCAAAATTTCTATTTACTGCACCTAGTAAACAAATAGAGAAAATATGCTGAGACGTTCAGAATACATCCTGCTATTACCAAATGTTTTATTATCTCGCTTTTTTCTGAAAAATCATTTTTTTTTTATTTACAGCTCCAGAGATTCTCCACTACGAGCCCATTACACTGGCAGCAGATATGTGGTAAGTAAATGTGATTTAGATGTGACTCAGGCATTATTAGTAACATGATGTTTAAAACGGCAAATCAGATATCAGGAGGGTTGAAAACAAAACAACAGTTACAGCTTCGGGGCACACAAACCAGAGCATTGCATTAACATCTGAATGTAGTTTGATTTTTTTTTTGTGTCTTTCATATATTTACTGTAATTATAAATTACATCTTGTCTTTTATATCAAAAAATTACTCATAAAAATAGTGTGACTTGAGTTTTTGAAAATGTTTATAATTATTTTTGTATTATTAGAATGAAATTTTCTGTAACCTTGTGCTATACGATCACTATATGACAATTATGATTTACATCTGAAAATATAGTACGCGCGTTATGGTTAGACATAAACCATAAGCCTACCTACTTAAAATGGCTTCTAAACACATGACAATTCAATTAACAAAAACTGCCTTTGACCTCTGTGATCATTTAGTCAGCTCCAATTTACATTGTACTATATATTACATCAGGTTTGGTTCAGTATTTGTACGACACCATTGTGAGGACTACACAAGACGAGCACAACACTTAATTAAAACGACCCAAGCCCGAGGCCGAACTTGAAGCGGCAAACCTTACAATGCGAGGCCAGCCTGGCGGTCGGCGGCAAACAGTCAGAACGTCTAGTTTCATATTATCAACATTATTTCTTCACATTAGACTTGAAAGCATATTTAAGACCTTTAAATGTTTCAGAAATTTATTTTTACTTTTTTAAGTAGTAACTGCTAATTTTGTTAAATACTGTTTGTAGTTTCCATTTGGATTGTTTATCCACAATAACTGTTGTGAAAAATAGCAATAAATTAATTTTCAAAAATAAAAGTTTTTACCATCCGTAGTGCTAGATAGTGAAAACAACAGTATTCATTAAGAAACCAAAACAATATGAACATATCACATAATTCCGTGTATTATAACGTACCGTATTTCAGAACATTGCAGAAAAATATAAACAAGTTACATGGTTAAAAACAATATTATCAGGATCCAAAGAGAGTATTGATTTATATGATGTGGTGTAATCTTTGGTGGGTATCTTTTGCGATTAAGAAATGAATGTTTATTTTACATGCAGTGTGGTCTGTGGGGGATTCTACGATAACCGTGGCGCCTCAATTTGATGGATTCTTATGTAACTCGACGAGACAAATTGAAAGTAAATAATAAAATTTATTGATATCTCGCTTAGTCCTCGAGATATCGTATCTCAAAATTAACATGGTTAGGTTGAAATGCGGCCTGGACCAGAATAAAAATTTCGCCTTAGCCAAATTTTGATGATGAATTCGTATGTAACTCAACGAGACAAATCGAAAATAAAGAACATATATATCTCGCTCAGTTCACGAGATATTTTATCTCAAAAGTGAGGAGGTTAGGGTTAGATATGGCCTGTACCAGAAAAAAAAATCCACCAAAATCACTATGTCTACACGGTGTAAATGCACTATAGATGTTTTATTTTCTTCCTGGTGGTTGTTGTTATGTTGAAATACGGCCTGGACCAGAAGAAACGTTACCAAAAGCGCAGTGAAATATATCTATAACCACAGCTGGGCACAAAACAGTTAATCTGTTAATCGTTAATTAACGAAGTTAAAAAAATTGCGAAAATTTAACTTTTAATTTAACCTAAAAAATCATTAACGGTCTTCTTAACTTCCATTAAATTGGACTTCCGTTAACTTTAGTCCGTTACATAGGTCTTTTCGTTTGTTTGAACTGTGCGCCACGCCACCACCATGGAGGAAGGAATTATATGGAGGCAGGGCCGGCGCTAGGGAGGGGTAAGCGGGTTAAAAGTACCCGGGCCCGCCGGCTGATGGGGGGCCCCCATCACCGACTGTAGGGGCCCTCAGGCCATGAAACCAAGGATCCGCCCATTTTCGGCCGGCCAGTTTGTAGAGCTAAAAAAAAAGGTCGCCCATTTTACCCCGGGCCCGAAATTCCTACCGCCGGCCCTGTATGGAGGAGAAGTGACGTTGAATCGGTGAAGCAAGCACTAAACTCTCCCGCATGGTGGCAGCACCGGCAGCGACCATATGGCGCTTCCCAACAATTAAGGTGTTCACATTGTGGTAGATGCAGTGATTATTTCATTTAGTATTGTGTATAAGTGTTTAAAAATGCCAGCTTGTGTTGCGTACGGTTGCACAAATAGGCCAGACAGGAAAGAACCTGGAATATCATTTCATAAGTAAGTTGAGTTGTAATTATCGTTGTTGAAGTGAGCGGTAGACACCGCAAACTTTGCAGCACGTCTATAAATATTTAGTCATAGCTCTCAATGGGATGACTTTGTTCTCAAATTTTTCTTGGTGTAGTGTAGAAAATCAGCAAACTTGCTATTTTGCACATAATAGACTAGCATTATTTTTTAACGAGTGTTTAAAATGAGATTTAAAGGGGCTTGTTTTACTTCGCGATTCAGTGAATTTACTATTACGATTTCTTTCGTCACGTTGCTGATTATACTGACAATGGATGATGAAATTAACTGTTATGTGAGAAGCTGTGAGTTTTATTAATTTTTTAAATAGCTATTTCAGGCCATTGACTTAGGTTATTTTTAAAGCTTCATATAAGACTTGTTTCTGTTTGTAAATACGTCTATACCTATTTTTACCGATTTTGAAATCTTTCTCATCTATTTATGTCGAAACAGGTTCATGCAGAAATAAAAATGGGCTTCATAAAGAAGTTATTGGCCTTTGAACAAAATCAATTTGGGGAATGTGTTTCTAATTTAGTCTCTTTTTTTTTGTACAACATTCTCCCCCCCCCCCCCCCGTATCTAAATCTAACTGAGAGATAATTTTTTTACAATTGTCCTAATAAGTAGGGCTGTGAAATTAGACAACACATCTTGATCAAGAGAATGTTCATTAAGGTGACTGAATAAACATTTTATTTCTGGTACCAGCCTACAAAATGTCTGGGTTGCTCATCCCTAGAGTGGGTCCTCTTACTTTTTTTCTGGTCTAGGACACATTTCAGACTAACCACAAGTGGTAGTAATAAAACTGAAATATCCATTCTGCATGTCAACCATGTAATCATTGTGGCTTTGACAGAATTAATTTTTGGTCCAGCCTGCATCCAAACCTAAACCCCTCAATTTGGATGTTGTATATCCCCCAAACTAAGCAAGATATCGAAAACATTTATTCCTTATTATCGAGTTTTTTCGTCGTGTTACATAAGAATCCATCATTAAATTTGACTTTTGCGAAATTTTTCTTCTGCATTTCAACTCAAGACACCTCACTTTTGAGACAGTATATCTCGAGAACTAGGTGAAATATCGAAAAATTTTACTCTTTATTTTTTATTTGTCTCGTCTTTTTAAATAAAAATTCATCATAAAATTTGACTTTGAATAATTTTTTCTTCTGAATTTACAAACCAAAACCATTTCACATTTGAGACAGAATATCTCGAAAACTAAGCAGGATATCAAAAAATTTATTCTTCATTTTTTATTTGTCTCAATCGGTTACATAATAATCCATCACCAGATTGCGGCGTCACGTTTATCTAGAGTCCCCTTGAGGTGTTTGTACATATTCCCCGTGTTTGTTGAGGAAGCGGTCAAGCCCCACCACTCCGGCATGCCCCCCCACTCCTCCGCCAGCCTGCTTCACTCCATGGAGGAAGGAATAATATGGAGACGACGCAAGAGACCTTTACCACGCATGGGAGTGAAGCAGGCCGGCGGAGGAGTGGGGGGGCATGGCCGGAGTGGTGGGGGCTTGACCGCTTCCCAACAAACACGGGGAATATGTACAAACACCTCAAGGGGACTCTAGGATAAACGTGACGCCGCAATCTGGTGATGGATTATTATGTAACTCGATGAGACAAATAAAAAATGAAGAATAAAATTTTTTGATATCCTGCTTAGTTTTCGAGATATTCTGTCTCAAATGTGAAATGGTTTTGGTTGAAATTCAGAAGAAAAAATTATTCAAAGTCAAATTTTATGATGAATTTTTATTTAAAAAGACGAGACAAATAAAAAATAAAGAGTAAAATTTTTCGATATTTCACCTAGTTCTCGAGATATACTGTCTCAAAAGTGAGGTGTCTTGAGTTGAAATGCAGAAGAAAAATTTCGCAAAAGTCAAATTTAATGATGGATTCTTATGTAACACGACGAAAAAACTCGATAATAAGGAATAAATGTTTTCGATATCTTGCTTAGTTTGGGGGATATACAACATCCAAATTGAGGGGTTTAGGTTTGGATGCAGGCTGGACCAAAAATTAATTCTGTCAAAGCCACAATGATTACATGGTTGACATGCAGAATGGATATTTCAGTTTTATTACTACCACTTGTGGTTAGTCTGAAATGTGTCCTAGACCAGAAAAAAAGTAAGAGGACCCACTCTAGGGATGAGCAACCCAGACATTTTGTAGGCTGGTACCAGAAATAAAATGTTTATTCAGTCACCTTAATGAACATTCTCTTGATCAAGATGTGTTGTCTAATTTCACAGCCCTACTTATTAGGACAATTGTAAAAAAATTATCTCTCAGTTAGATTTAGATACGGGGGGGGGGGGGGGGGAGAATGTTGTACAAAAAAAAAGAGACTAAATTAGAAACACATTCCCCAAATTGATTTTGTTCAAAGGCCAATAACTTCTTTATTTATGAAGCCCATTTTTATTTCTGCATGAACCTGTTTCGACATAAATAGATGAGAAAGATTTCAAAATCGGTAAAAATAGGTATAGACGTATTTACAAACAGAAACAAGTCTTATATGAAGCTTTAAAAATAACCTAAGTCAATGGCCTGAAATAGCTATTTAAAAAATTAATAAAACTCACAGCTTCTCACATAACAGTTAATTTCATCATCCATTGTCAGTATAATCAGCAACGTGACGAAAGAAATCGTAATAGTAAATTCACTGAATCGCGAAGTAAAACACGCCCCTTTAAATCTCATTTTAAACACTCGTTAAAAAATAATGCTAGTCTATTATGTGCAAAATAGCAAGTTTGCTGATTTTCTACACTACACCAAGAAAAATTTGAGAACAAAGTCATCCCATTGAGAGCTATGACTAAATATTTATAGACGTGCTGCAAAGTTTGCGGTGTCTACCGCTCACTTCAACAACGATAATTACAATTCAACTTACTTATGAAATGATATTCCAGGTTCTTTCCTGTCTGGCCTATTTGTGCAACCGTACGCAACACAAGCTGGCATTTTTAAACACTTATACACAATACTAAATGAAATAATCACTGCATCTACCACAATGTGAACACCTTAATTGTTGGGAAGCGCCATATGGTCGCTGCCGGTGCTGCCACCATGCGGGAGAGTTTAGTGCTTGCTTCACCGATTTAACGTCACTTCTCCTCCATATAATTCCTTCCTCCATGCTTCACTCCATGCGTGGTAAAGGTCTCTTGCGTCGTCTCCATATTATTCCTTCCTCCATGGCCACCACTCGTATGCAGGGCTGCCAGATTGTATAATTGGATACAAAACAAGTATATTTGGTTACCTCTTGTATCCTGTTTGTATAACAGATTGCCTTGTATAATTGGATACAAAATGAGCACTTAAAAGTAAAGTCCATTCCAGCACCTTTTTGAAAGTGTTTGCCCTTTGTTTCATTGAATTGGCAACCCTTCCTGCATATCTATTTCCTTTTCGTTATTCAAAATTTATCAATGTATACATTGTTTACTTTTCGTGGACTTTTTTTGCTCCCACCACTTTCACTCACGTATGTAATCAATGGATGACCCCTTTGTATAATTAGGTTTCATTCTGTATAATTTCAAAGAGACAGCGGTATAATATAAGTTGGCTGTACTGGCAGCGCTGCTCGTATGTTCGGTGTAGTAGTGGGCGCCGCCTGCTAAAATCTTGGCGGCGGCGCGCCGAGCATTTTCAGCCGGCGTAACGCCGGCGGCGTGACTGTTTTATATTGTGAATTCTGCAAACGTAAATAAACTAAAAAGCGTCATAGCCTATCTTATTGACAAATCAACATTATTATCTGTAATGAGGTGTATTTATTATTACAAAATGTATGTCGTTTTATACGTTTAGTAAAAACATCGCGTTCAGATGGTGTTGAAGCAACAGTGACGGATCGGCAGTGTGTGTCGGAAGAAGGTTAATCGGACAAACTGTTCGGCCGTCAAATCGGGCATTACTCGACGAAATTCTGTGCCAGTGGATGACCGGCCGCCTGATCGATAGTTAGTATCGCACTGGAGTCTGCAAACAGTGTTGCAGATCAGCAAAAAACTCAACTTTCAGTAACCAGTGCGAAAAAATTCAAAGAAATAATACATAAGTTACGAAAAAGGTGATGTGCAATTTTAATTCGAAACATTTGTGTGTCTTTTTTAAAATAAAAAAGTAGAAGGAAGTTTGGCAGTTTCGGCCGTGTAATGTAAAAGGATGTCGCTGACTAACTTCCGTTCTATTTGTTCATGTAAAAACATGCAGGCCATGATTTAGTGAAACCAGGCCGGGTCGTCTAAAGGGGCCTTTAGGTCACAGGTAGGCCGTGGCACAAAGGTAACCGTAACAGGCATTGGTCGTAGATTTTAGGTTGGCCGCAAATTTCACTGGTCGCAGTTTTCACATATTCAGGTGTCCCAGTCCAACTTGTTTTCTATAATATTGTTGCTTTTCATTCTGCATTCATGTTTTTTTTTTTATTACTTATTTTTATAAAGTCACGAGTACCTTAATTGTCTCTCGTAAGACAATTTGCAAGTGTTATGTTGATCACAGTCTCAACAAAGATAAAAACAGACAGGAATACCACTTCGTTGTTGTGGCGATAGCGTAACCACAATTTGTTAATTTTTATAAATAAATCCACACTTGCATCATGGTACATAACACCTTGAGATAGAGAGCAGTTATACCTACCGTACTATAATACTAATACATCAGTACAACTTTTGACTAGTTAACTTTTAACGGATAACTTTAACTTGCGTTAAATTTATAAACATTTAACGCTTTAACGATTATCGAAGTTAACTTTTTAAGTAGCGGAATAATGATTAACGAAGTTAACGTTTGGATTAACTGTGCCCACCTGTGTCTATAACTGATTTTTAACATCCTATATCTAAAAAAACCAAGCGAGACATCAAAAAAATTTATTCTTTATTTTCGATTTCTTTCGTCGATTTCTAAAAGAATTCATCATCAAATTGTGGCACCACGGTAATGATAGAACTTCCGGTTTTGGCACGTATCCTGTTCTGGTTACGAACAGCTTATTATTTCTTGCTCCCTCCCCATGTCACGTAGAGTACTAAGAAACGCCGCATATTTTAAGCTAGATCATAAGCTTTCAAATTGTCAAACCCCCATCCAAGTCGATTCTGTAGTTCTTGCATCATGCATGATTCGGTAACAAATGGACAAACAGGCTATCTGCTTAAAAAATCATTTATGTAAGGTCTGACTTCTGGTATTACGTAGATATATCCTTGTGCAGGTCTCTGGGCGTGACAACATACGTGCTACTAACGGGATTTTCGCCGTTCGGTGGTGAAACGGATCAGGAAACGTTCTGCAATATCTCTGGCGCACAGCTCGATTTCCCAGAGGAGCTCTTCGAGGATGTGTCTGAGGCGGCACAGGACTTCATCCGTAGGCTGCTCGTGCGGGATCCCAGGTAAGTTATACCCTGTTCACACCGATCTGGCGGTTCAAGGTCGTGTTCTTCTGGCCTCGTTCCTCACCTCACAGCTCCTTCCATTCCTCCCTCCCGAGCAGACAGTTGTGTCCACGTAGGCGACTGATAAATTTCCTCTTCGCTTGCAGGGGTAAGGGCAGCAGAGTGCAGATAGAGCAGACTGACCTTGAGCCGCCTCTGTTAACAGGACGGGCTATAACGACACAGAACAGTCCAGTTGTATCTGGTTGATGCTTCGGTTTGAACCCTTTGTTTATTTGGGTGGAAATATGTTTACCAATAAGCAATTATTCAGAAGCATTCAGCAAGGAATAAGAAAACGCATCTTAGATTCATTTTTATGGCAATGGCTTATTGTACAGGCAGTCTGAATAAAACAACTTCTTGTAGACCTTTAATAAAATCACCGAGCGTGGTGGCTGAGAGGTTATAAACGCTCTGCCTCGCATTCGGGAGGACGGCGGTTCGAATTCCCGTCCGGACATCCAGATTTGGGTTTTCCATGGTTTCCCCAAATCACTCCAGGCGAATGCCGGGATGCTTCCTTCAAAAGGCCATGACCGAATTCCTTCCAGCTGCTTGTCCCCAGTTCCATCCCACCTCTAATGACCTCAACGTCGACGAGGCGTAAAACCATAAGTAAAAAAAAAAATGAAGTTTTATTTTGATGAATTATACAGGTTTTTAAGTGTCGATAATAATACAGCTGTTAAACAATCCCATATGAGGAAAAAAAACAGCTATTAAGTTTTTAATGAGTGATTTCATTTAATACAACCAAGCTAACTTACAGTTCAAAGACAAGATGTCAAGATGTCAAGATGTGATTAAATCTAAAGCATAATTGTTGAGGAAACTTACTAAAATGATAAAAGAAAATGAATAAAAATTTGTAAAAAGTAGGAAAAATGCAATTTTGTAAATAAAGTTTGAAACTTCACTGTAAAAATGATTATTTTGTTGTGAATTTGAAGTTATTTTATTAATACCAGGTTATTAGTTCCAAAGACTGACATTAATGAGTCGATAGGCGGAGTCACAAGAAATGGCGTCACTCGAAAATAAAAAAAAACGATATCTCTATAAAATTTCTTTCTTTCTGCTGCTTAAGTTTCAGTTTATATCTTTGTTTGATATATTTTTACAAACTTGTTAAAATGTACACGATATAAGGGGCAAATCATGTTTTAACAGAGGCAAAAATGGTAGAAAAGCGTATACTATATCTGGGTACAATGTTGTCTAGAAAATGGACGGCCAAAAGGAAATATTATCACGATTTGCACAAATATTTTTGGTTTCAAGTGCTTCTCTGAAATGCTGTTGTCTAGAAACTAAATTAGTCTCCCATATTGCGCTATAAACATATACACCTAAAATGCTAATGTAAAAAGCAATCGTTTCGAACATGAGTCTTCTTAGAGTCATGAGTATTGATCATAGTAATCACAACTGTTTCAGTGGCTTATTTGTGATCCTCTCGCTTGTCGGAAGGAAACTATTCTAACGGGTGGAGCTTAAGTGTTGCCATCTGATTGCGATTCGTTTAATTTGTGCTCACTGTGAAAGATGTATTTTTGTTTTAGAAATGTGTAGTTTATGATGCGAAAACAGGGGACCTTCCCGGCATCCGCTTAGGTGTTTGCGGAAAACCACCTAAAAACTGCAATCAGGACGGGCGGTACGCGCGGACCAGGACTCCAATCATAATGCGGGCAGCCATACTGCCGGGTAAAGAAAAGTATAAGATGTCTAAATCTGAAAGCTGTTGAGTTTTGAAAGCTAGAGGCCGGGATTCTAACACTAGATCTAACAATTTAACAACAAATATGGATTACTTTCTACATTTTGGAAGATTAGTAGGTTATTTTATTATTTATCGTATGGCAATTCAGACACTTTTAAGGACATTGATAAAATATATACATTGCAACATTACAAGATTAAATACTTATATCTAGTTTATTAATATAGTTTATTGATTCCTGAGTTGCCAGCAGGAAGTCCACAGGATCACCACTGTAAGATATAGGACACTCTTCAATAATATGACCAATAGTCTGAATCTCTCCGCATTCGCATAAGAGGGATGGTTGCTTGCCCCACGTGTACAGGGAGTGTGCGCATCTGCCATGCCGAGTTCTGATTCTGTTGAGTGTGGACCAAGTTTTACGAGGTAAATCAAAACCTGGTGGCTTTTGTGTAATGCAAGGTAAGCTGCTGTTTTGCTGTACAGTCCACTCCTGCATCCAAGCTTTGGTAATGCTAAAATCTGCACGAATAGCATCCCTTGCCGATTTCATTGGTGGTTTTCTAGAGCGAAGCCTGTTGATGTTGGCATACTTAATATCTTGGTGTATCGGTAAGTTTCTGTTGTCCATTATTCTCTTGTACTCACGTGTAAGAGCATTTATCCGTCGCAGGTTAGGTGGTGGTATGTGGCTCAGTATCGAGAGCCATCTTATGGGAGTTGTCTTGATAATACCAGGGCCGCATTTAGACTCTGTGGGCCCCTAGGCTATACATGTGGTGCGGGCCCCCTGTCGGCAGTGGCTGGATTCTTAAATTTCGAAATATTCGAAATTCGACCTAAAAAATTTATGGGCGACCTTTTTAGCTCTACTATCTGCCCACGCGTGGGTTGTGGGTGGTGAGGGGCCCCTCTTTGTGGTGCGGGCCCCTAGGCTACAGCCTATGTAGCCTATGCTTAAATGCGGCCCTGAATGATACGCATAGTGTAAGGGGGCATCCATAAATTACGTGAGGTGAAATAGGGGAGGGGGGGGGGGGGTCCGGCGAAATCTCACCAGATCTCACCAAGGGGGAGGGGGGAGTCTACGGAAATCTCACGTGAGATTTTGCGAAAAATTTGGGGACAGTAGAGCAAAAAAAAAGTCTCAAATTTGCGAGGGCATTTCGTCAAAAAAGTTAGGGTGTGACCTAAAAAAAAAGTTTTCGGGGCGATTTCTAGGGGGGGTTCTCACGGACCAGATCTCACCAGAGGGAGGGGGGGGGGTCCGGCCAGATCTCACCAGGGGGGAGGGGGGTCCAAAAATCCGGAAAAACACCTCACGTAATTTATGGATGCCCCCTAATTAAGTTGGGTGTCAACTTTTCTCACGTGTGGACTATTCAACCAGACCGGGGCACAGTACTCGGCAGCCGAAAAGACAAGACTCAGAGCAGAGGAGGCGGAGAGTGGAGGCCGATGCACCCCAGGAGGTACCACATAGTTTTTGAATGATATTGTTTCTTGTTTTTAGCTTCTCAGTCATTTTCGTTAGATGTGCATTAAAGGATAATGTTCGGTCAAGGGTAACACCTAGGTACTTTGGTGTCTTATTGTGGGTAAAAACGGTTTCTTCGAACCGTATGTTAAGTTCCCTTCTAGCGAGTTTGCTACTTAGATGGAAGCAGGTAACCTCCGTTTTAGAAGCATTGAGTTGTAGTCGCCACCTACGGAAATATTTTACCATTGTTTCCAGGTCTTCTGTTAGGATTTCTTCAGACATTTCGATTAACCTGCACCTCGTGGCGAGAACACAGTCGTCGGCATAACCAAACTTTTTTGATCTTGTTTTCGGCATGTCTGCGATATATAGGCTGAAAAAGAGTGGAGCAAGCACTGATCCCTGCGGTAGTAGGTTCTTAAGTTTCCTCTGAGAGCTGATATCACTGCCCATGACAACCTGGAACACCCGGTCATTAAGCATGTTGTCCAACAGGCGTGCAATAAGTTTGCAGGAAATTACACGAAAAAATTTACATATCATGCCCTCTCTCCACACTGTGTCGTAAGCCGCCGAGAGGTCGATAAATGCAGCTGAAGTTTTTAGTTTCCTTTGGAATCCTGCCTCAGTATAGGTAGTTAGCGAAAGAATTTGATCTACACAGCTTCGTCCTGGTCGGAAGCCTGCCTGTTCCACTGGAATCGCTTCAAACAGTCTCTGGCTGATTCTGTTATATATAAGTCTCTCCAGTAGCTTGTAGGTCACAGACAAAAGAGCAATTGGTCTATAGTTTTTTGGGCTGTCTGCCTGCTTTTACTATGGCTATTATCTTAGAGCGTTTAAATTCCTGTTGCCAGACTGCATGACGTTCGTAAAAAAATTGCGCCAGCCATTTTTTGGTGTACTTGCCGCAATTTATGTCAAACCCTGTGGCTTTTCTTGGCGAGGTTTTCTTAAGGGCCTCTGAAATATCTTCGGTGGTTAAGGGGTGGGAGTATTCGGTTTCTGTGGCTTCATTTTTTAAAATTTTCAGCTCTCTCTTCTCTTGGATGGTATGTGCTTTATCTTTTGGTGCCCTGGATGTAGTTACTATGTGTTAGGCCACTTTGTTTGGGCTAATGGTCGTTTTTTGGCGTTGTATGGGGGGGCACCACTCCCTAGTTTCTTTAATAACGACCATGCTTTCCTGCTCGACGTCTGGAAGTTGAGGCTTTCCACTGTTTCCGTCCACTTCTCCCTTCTTGCTGCATCCAGACTGTGTAGAAGCTCGTCTGCTATTTCTTGATCACCTGATTCAAGAAAGATCTGGTACAGTTCATCACTGTTTTGAGACCAGCCTGGAATGTACTCTTTACGGTACCCTCTTGGTATGAGATTAGTAGGTAATCCCAATGCATATTCATCCGTTTCATACAGTTAGTGTTCCTCAGGATTTTTTGAATGAGGAGGTTTTTAATTACAATTCCCCTGGAGAAAGAAAGAAAGGTTTCGTCTGCTGACTCATCCTCTTTCTGTCCCTCCACCATTTTCGTGGGAGCCCAGCACTTCAACGACCTAAAGTTCATTGCCTCTTGCAGTTCAGATGTTCTGTTATTCCTAATATTTTTGATCATCTATTCTAAGTCCTCTATCTATTTCCGATATTTTATCTGAGTCACATTGGTTTGTAAAGGGTACAGATGGTTCCCAAAAGACCCATAATGTGTCATAGTCGGAGCTATAGCTCCGTAATCCCATTCACAACCATGCTCCGGTGGAGGAATTTTACCCTTAGTACTGATCTAAGAGCAGGCTGAGCCGCCCCAGAATTAAGCTTCGCGGAAAAACTATCTGTTTCTGTGGGTTTTGAAATCTGGAGTCCAAGATCGAAATGAGTCATACTATCACCTGAGTTACGCTGGTAGGCAGGTAGAATTTCTCTTCTTATAGAAACAGCAAAAGAAGCCCGCCCCCTACTGGAATATTTCACTTGTAAAGATTCACAGAAGGTCTTTCTGTAGATAATGCTCAAGAGGATGACTTGTCTGTTGCAGGGCGCGACCCACAGCCAAGGAATGCTTACGTCACCGTTGGTTCGCCGGCAGCAAGGCTAAGACCAAGCCGAAGGACGCTGGGGGCTTGCGGAAATATTTGTCCAAGTCTCGTGAGGCATTGTTCGAGCGCGTAGTCCAGCAGCAGAGTAGTTGTCACGACCTGCGACGGAAAACGCTGCTCACCCAGCAACGGAGACGCCTGTGCGAGAGTCACGCATCACTACTGGTATCTCGACAGAGAGCTCTCACAGACCAATACGCGCCAGCGCTCAGCCGCTCCAGGGAGAAGCTCTACGGTCTACGCAGCCTGTCGCGCTCGCAAGAGGCCCTCCGCGGTAGCAACAGGTCGCTGCTCAACCTCTGCGCCGCCATCGACGCTGATACCACCAACTTCTCTGACGAATCTCCATCAGGACGGTCCAGCGCTCCTCTCGACAACGACACCGCCAGTCAAACCACCGACGTTAACAGCAACTCGCAACCCAACATAGACGTCTTTCCCGCCACCACAAACAGCTCCGATGAAAGCAACTCCACCGGCACAGACATTTCCAACAGGAACGTGGAGCATGTAGCTGATCCCCTGCCAGACAACGCTAACACATCCACGACCGTCACCCTCAGCAATAACGAGTTGTCATCACCAGCTATACTAAAGCGTTGCATGAACCTCGCAACCAAATCAGACGCATTCTGCCACCCGAGCATAACATACGACCACGAAGATGAACCAGTAAGAACGTCGAACCCTACTATTACCATCAGCGACACGGTCGGAGAAAATGGTACAACGGAAGAAGATGCGACACACGCTTCCTATTCGAGCAGCTCTGATGGAGAAGAGGGGAGCTCGGCGAGTGGAAGTGGTAGCTCACACGAAGGTGAGGAGGCCGAAGAGGACGAAGAAGCGGAAGGACCTCTTGAGCCACGCTTTACCGTGGCGCAGCTGGTGTCCGCATTCAATCGGCATGAAGAAGCGGTGACGCGGGCAGTACCTGCAGCTGTCCCACTGCCCGGTAGCCGCTTCCCCACCGGCCCCAACGCATTGCGACTATTCATTCCAGATATCAGCATCCGCAGTAAGAAGCAACACCACAGGAGGAGCTCGCGCGCCGGCCAACAGCGCGTAAGTTGCGACCATGATAGGTTTTAACATTTCAGACGATTAATAACTCATCCCTGTTCGCTTCAATAAGACTTGTGACCACCAAAATTCAGAGAGCGCCGGCTGTACAGTTTCATCGTAATGTGATATTAATTTGAAAGCACATACGCTAGGACAAAATTGACTATCAGACGGCATGCTGTAATGGAATCACTTGAAGCATCATACATAACTTCTCTACACAATTTTTCATCTCATGTGTTTACGCTATTTAATATAATGTGAGTAAAAATATGTCGCTTCTGGCAAGCGATCATCTTGACGAATTAAAAATGATCAAAGGAAGCTAAGCAATGTGAGATAAGACAAAACACAATATCCAATTTTCCCGGCTCCCAAACCAAATACAAAGCCTGAGAAACTTCGTAAATCGAATGTAAAAGGCAAAAAGCTGCAAAATGTAGACTATTCAGCCTTTCGTCTTGGAGAGACTTCACTAAAGTGTATCATTCAAGTAATCATGGAAGTAATTTTTTAATGACTGCCAAGTGGTCATACTTACATTGCTTTTTGATACTTCCGTATTGGCTCTCTTATTGCTAAACAGAATTCACTAATGGTTCGATTCATTGTCAAACAGTGAAGGTAAACTGGGTTGGGAACCGTTAATAGGCGATTGGCTTTACGTGGTTGATGATAATGTCTCTGCGACTGTAAGCCTATTAAATTAAATACGAAGAACTGCAGTTTGTACTACACGATCTTGAGAAAGTCTCCTGAATAAAAGTCATTAACAGAGAAGCAGGCTCTGCACTGGCAATACGTGTACTAATTTAACCTCTTATACTTACCAAATGCCACGTCAAAATAATCTCTCAACAGGCTATAATATATTATCTTGGTTTTCCGGGTGGAACCTCGTCAATTCATTGAAACCTAACGTTTCAGCCATTATTCTATGGCCTTCATCAGAGCACCACCATGCCTCGGATCGCTTCCGCCTATAAATAGCTCCCCATGCCGCGTTTGTATTGACGTCACTGGTGTTTCCACCGCCAGCGTGGCCGGTCCGATGGGGGTTACGGGTTTTTCTGAGCAGTCATGACCATATTTGGCCAAGCTGAAGCCCACTGTACGCATTCATACTGTCGGTTGTTTTTTTATTATTATTATTTGCAACGCCGTACAGTATATAGAGCACCTAGGAAGATTTCTGATCTGCTTGTAAGGGAAAAAGATAAAAGGAATAAATTACAGACACCAAGGGTATACCAAATACCCTGTAGCTGTGGCCAGGTATATACAGAGGTCACAAGACGCACAATCAAGGAAAGGCTTAAAGAACACATTAGACATTTTAAAAATAACGACTTTAGCAAATCAGCTGACAGTAGGCACGCTATTTTTATTCAATGAGACTAGTGTGCTGCTTCAGGAAAGCAGATGGTGGCCCAGACGAGTCAGAGACGCATTGGAAATGAAGAAAAGATCGGATAATATGAATGCGGACAGTGGGCTTCAGCTTGACCAAATATGGTCATGCCTGCTCAGAAAAACCCGGGACGCAAGCCCCATCGGACCGGCCACGCTGGCCGCGGAAACACCAGTGACGTCAATACAAACGCGGCATCGGGAGCTATTTATAGGCGACAGCGATCCGAGGCAATACACTCCACATAACTCAACTCCAATATGGCTGGAGCTGATATGGCTGACTCGGCGAGGCATGGTAGTCCTCTTATGAAGACCATAGAATAATGGCTGAAAAGTTAGGTTTCAATGAATTGACGAGGTTCCACCCGGAAAACCAAGATAACGTGGGCAACTACCGCGGAAGTCTAAGCCATAATATAACTTGTTAAAACTTCTCGAACATTTGTTCATTAACAGTAATGAGCCAAATAAAAATAGGGCAGTCGCATATTACGAACTATATCAGGTGGCGTAATGTAGGCTGTGCCAGGCCACAGAGTAAGAAAAAATGGGAAGACTGATTTTAAAATCTTGTAGCAACCACAGCTGATTTGTAAAAGGCCAACAGAGAGATCACTGCAGATTTCTTAGAGATGACTGTGAGTACACAGTGGTGCATGGAAGTGAAAAAAGGACCATGACAAGCTGGAACTCATTTAAAATATAAGCGTGTGGTTAAATATTCTTTTGATAGTTAGAAGGTCAAGGTTTGGTACAAATTACCAAGAGAAATGATTAGTAATTTACCAAAAATGATGAATAAATTTAAATTTGAAATTCATAGAGGCCAAAGTAAGCAGATACAAGTAGGAAGAAAAATAAATGTATATGGAAATTGGCACCAGAATATGTGCTCCATTGCAATTAAATTGAATGAAATTAAATTAAAATTACAGTCTACTTGTGTGAAACACATGAACAGCATTCATCCAAATTTCCATTACATCTCACTGTAACATAAAATGCACTCAAGTGAACAGTAACGCCAGAACACACATTGCATGTTGTCCAAAATCTCCAAATCTGAGATACTCATGACTAAATGTAAAGCCATCACAGTTATTATTTCTGAATTCATTCAGTATTCTAATTTGAAACATATTTTTGCTAAACATATAAAGCATAACAAAACAATATATTTTAAGCATACAGCACTATTACACTCCATTTAGTGATACTGTGGTTGTTCATTGCAGCAGCAACCTCCAGTACGGGAAGAGCATAAAAAATCACCTGATGTCAGTACAAAGGACTTGGAACCACCAGCAACCAATGGGGATCAACGGCTTCATGCAGATGCGGTGTTGGAAGAGGAAGAGTCAAGTGAAAAAATGGAGGGATCTGTCAGGCTGATGGAAGCACCTTGTGAAACGTTCACAAGGCAGTCAAGTCACGACACAAACAATAACAGCAGTACTAACAACGGGTGTAGCTCTTCCTGGGAACGTATTTGCACGGGTTCCTATACAAGAGCTATAGACAAGTTTCGGCCAACACGTAAATCTCTCACAGCTATATCATCACCTCCTGTTGACACCATTGAGAAAGTGCGACGCAAATCAAATCCAGCTATTAAAAATTGCTACTTGTGATCCAAAACACAAAAATGGATAGATATTTTTCCACAACTACATCTTCCGATAAACTGCAGTCTTATTTATAATGTAATTTTTTATGGGCTTGTAAATAAAGATAAAAGATTTTCTCCTTGTTTTGGTCATTATATCTAACCCAACTGAACAAAATTCATTCACCATAGGACATTTATATCCTCCAACACGAAAGGTTTTGTTGAAACTGTACAATGGTAACCAGCAAATGAAATACACTGATGCTCTTTCCCTATAATTATGATTATTCTCACACTATGTGCTTCCAAAAGTATTTTTGGAAGCATGGCAACAATTAAACACAGATACTGCTCACCTGAAGACAAATCGTTGTTATTTCAACATTCTGTGATAACTTCATATTTGCATGTCGAGATATACTTAGCACTACAAGAAAAAAACTTGTTTCTACTACTGTGCTATTCAGTGAACTAGTCATATATGCACAAATATGGCAGTGTTAGTGTGACTGTTGAGACTCATATTTCATTTAAGTGAAGAGGCTAAGAAAGCAGAATAAACAAAATATGATTACAATAAACTACATGTTGTTCTGCACTGTAAATTATTTATATTTAATTTAGAAATACTGCTGTTATATTCATGTATTTTTTGATAATCTTGCAATCTAGATTTGTATCATAATTATATTATTGAATAACCATTCCAACAATTACATTAATGTTAACAATTGTAAACAATGTGAATAAATATGATCCAATACATAACCATTTACTTCAGTGGTACTCTGGCAGCCAACAATCTTGAACATACGACTTCACTCTGCCTATCACAGCGAACAACATAGGAAAGTTTGAAAAAATCTTCATCACAAACAGCAAAAATCTAATAATATTTTGAAAATGTCCACTTTATTAGTGAGAATAAAAGAGGCAAAATCTACAAGTAACAAATGTTTATAAAATTATACCTTTCAATAGTTGTGTTTCCTGCCTGAAACACGTAGTGATCATGTGGTGACTCTAGTTGTCCTATCAGATTGAGTGGTGAGAGAATTGGCAAAATGACTTTTTTAAAATGTGGATATGTGGTGACCATAAAAATTTGCCATTTTTTAGATATAAGCCTCGTAATAAGATCTTTATGGGAAAATCATAGCTAATATTTGCATATTTTTTTTTTTTAAAATGTGACTGAAATAATGTTCACAACAATATACATATATACAATAATGCTACTCAAGTGAACTGCCGGAGTGGTCTGGTGTCCCAGTGGCTGAGGCGTCTGACTGGTGATTGAAGGGTCCAGTTCAAATCCCTGTTTCAGCGGGGATTTTCATATGCCCTTAAGCTGACCTTCACCTCTGGCACAGTTTGCTGTGTAATGTGAAGTACACCAGAACGCTTCCGTGGTTCGGATTCCACATTAAACTGTAGGTCCCCTGTACCCGCCATGATTGTCGGGCTAGGTTAAGGTGGCTATGATGGGTGGAATGCGCAACCAATAGAAACCCGGTCACCAGGTCATTTCGACCGCACAAAATTATTATTATTATACAGTGAACTGCCACAATCTTTGAGTTAGCTGTTTAAAACTGGTTAAATAATGCCTGGCTAATGACCACTGAACATGGGAATGAAGAGAGCAAGCATTGCGATTTGGGCACCTTTCAACACAAACATGAAAGGACCATTGTGATTCATTGATATCTCTCCAACACTAGCTAACTAGATCCATATCCACATCAAATCCCTTGTACCAAGTAGAGCCTACATGACAGCTTGCTGTTGGAAGTCTTGCTGCTGGTGGTGGCCCCTGGAGGCAGCTCCATCTGATGGCAGTGCCTGTTGGTTCTGGCCCTTTCAACTGCTTCAATGGGATGATTACCAGAGACTACTCCAAACAGACAGCAATAGCTAGCTGCTCCAAGAGTTTTAATTGATTAATCCCACTTTTAACCTACTAGCTGGAGAGGGGTGAGGCCTTTCACTAACAGTGTATGCAGTTATAGAAACAGCTTGCACTCTTTTTATGCCTGGTAAGTGTGCTACTTCAGCTCTGGTCATAGCCTCCTCTCAATACTTAATTTTGTATGCTCATATGTGCTCAATCCTAAAATTAAGGAATGTATAATTTTGGTAAGGTCACCACACCTCCATAATACCCCAAAACTTTTTGCTCCATTCCAAAAGAAAAATTTTGAGCTAAGTTACAATTTTATTTTTGGATACATTTTTCTTAATGTTAGGTACAATTTTGTTTTTTTCCTTTGTGTGTTTTGGTGTGACAATATGTAGACAATGTGTAATGGTATTATTTATTTAATTGGATAAAATCACAGCAGATGTAGGATCTCCCATGACCATTGTTTACATCAACTGGCAGGTGACTGTCTACCACACTTGCACTTGATTCATCGCCAGCGAGACTGCATACATCAGGATGGTTCCAGGCTGCACACAACTTGTCGTGTCACCTAGCATTGTCTGAAACACTCTTTATGCTATTGGTTCTTCCTGGTACATCATGAACATTTTTCCAATCAACTTTTACTATTTACTACATTAACAGATTAGATCTTCTTGTCTAGGATATAATTTGGTAGAATATGATAGAGTTCCATTCTTCATTACAATTTTCCCCGGCTTTTTCAATGATTCTTCATCTTTAATATAAAGTATGCTGTAAATAAGTCACTCTATAAAAAGGGGGGATAAGTCTGTTGTATCGAATGACTGTCCTATTTCATTACCAACAGCCTTCTCCAAAGTTTTTGATAAAGCAATGTACAATAGAGTTTACCAATACCTTAAAAATAATAATATTCTAACTAAATCACAATTTGGTTTTCAAAAGGGCCATTCAACAGAACAAGGTATTTTTCAGAAGGAACAAATGGTAAATTAATTCCTGTGGGAATTTTCTGTAACTTATATAAGGAATTTCACTGTGTTTATCACGAAATTCTGATACAAAATTAAAGTATTATGTTATAGATGGGATTTTTAATAAATGGGTTAGTACTTACTTTTTGAATACAAAACTGAAAGTGTCACTGGAACATTTTAAGGCTGTGTTATGTGGTCCACTGTTTTGAGTGAGAATTCATCAGATGTGGAGTACCTCAGGATTCCATTATTTTTAATATACCAGGAAGAGTCAAGTGAAAACTTTAAAACTGTAATATAAAATCAAAAGTATGTGCCAGTGGTCTGTAAGTTAGTACGCCTGTTTGAAATAATGTGCCAGATGTCCCCAAAGGTGGCAGCACAGTGAAGATGTGCAAGTACCAGCACAGGGACAGTATATAGATGGTCGCCCCACTAACAACATGCACCAGAGAAGACAGCGTTTGGTGATCAGATAGACATTTATTGCAGATTGAAGGTACAGTACGGGAATACCTATTTGTCACAGTAGCAAGTGTATGAATGGTGTAGGAAGTTCGCAAATGGTGTGACGTCTGTAGTTGATGCTCCGCGCCCGGGCCAGGCACATCATGTCGTGACTCCCAAGAGCACAGCAACATTTGAAGCCATCGTATTATAAAACTGCCAAGTTACACTGGATGACACAGTGTATATATTAGTTATGGTTCAGCCCATCACATTATGCATGATGTGCTCAGGTTTCATAAGGTGGCTGCACAATGGGTGTGAAGAAATTCTGCGACACCTGGAACGTGATGGTCCTGCCTTCCTTGCATGAATCATCACTGGAGACGAAACATGGGTCCATTATCATCAGCCTGTAATGAAGAGAGCAAGCAAAGAGTGGTGCCATTCGACATCACCAAAACCAAAGAAGGAAAGGTTATTCTGACCATCTTTTGTGATGAAAAAGACATCCTCTTGGAGCACTACATGCCGCGAGTGACCACTGTTACCAGTAACACATATACAGACCTCCTCAAAAATCATCTTCGGCCTGCCATTAGAACAAAATGACGTGTATTGCTATCGACAGATGTGCTTCTGCAACATGACAATGCACGGCCCCATACAGCTTAAGCAATGGTTGCAATAATCACAGACATGTGGTTTGAATGTCTACCTCATCCACCATTCTCGCCCGACCTTGCCCCAAGTTAGTTTCATATGTTTGTTCACTTTCTGGGACAAATTTTCAAGCCGATGATGTACGCCATGCAGAGTACAAGTGGTTGTGTCGTCTCAAAAATACAGGAATTCAGGCACTTTGGAAGAGCTGGCTGACATGTATTGAGCGTGCAGGAGACTATGTCGGAAAATGATACAGGTGATTGTATGTGTACACAATACAAAAAAAATTATAAAATAATTAAGACTTTCATTTAACTCTCCCACACATATAAATGATCTACCAAATGTTGCATCTAAAAACTTTAAATTTCTCCAATTTGCAGTTGACACAAACATAGGAATTAAAAATACTCTAGATATATCTACAGAACATATTTAAAATTCTGAACTTGTTAATAAATGGTTTACAGCTAATAAAACTCAATATATGCAATTCAGTACATCACACAGACTAACACCAGATATAGACATAAAATTTGCAGGCCAGTCCATTCAAGAGGTAGAGTGGGTGAAATTTCTAGGTTGAAAAGAGACATCTTCAATGCAGACATGGAAAACAGTGTAACACTTCACATTTCTTGTCCTGATGGTCTTCATCACTGTAGAATTTTGTACATAAAAAAAATGAGGGTTAAAAATTGTAAAATCTTCTCTAATCTAACCTTCACAATGACAACTCCCCCCCTTCCCCCAATTCCTTGGCCAATGGTGGTATCTGTCGAACTTTCTGAAACGTTTATTTTTTTTCGTAAAGACTGGGGAGAATTTGACACACATGTTCAAACTCTGTAACTAAAATTACTGTACGCACAAATCAACCTCAACCATACCAAACTACGCCGGATACTCTGCTAGTGTATATTCAATTTAATAATTACCTACATTACATTTTATAATAAATAGAATTTATCAGTACAATATTCTTAAAGTCTAATGACACAGATACCTTCAACGTATTTTGGTTGTTCTTATTTACTATCAGAATGTCTCATCCAATAGTTGTCAATTATACAGAATTTTCATGACAGTATAAGTCTCACTTTCCATTGCACTGAAAGATTGGTCATTTTTTGTTAAAGACTGACAACCCCTTGACATAACTCCTTTACATAGCTCCTGGTTACTACAACTTTTTTATCGCCTTTGCATGTATATACTGCATAATCATGGAAGACTTGAGTTTATTGTTACTTGGATATGACTTCCAATTTCGACTGCCATAATGGAATAATAGCTAGCTTATGCCCATTTCTTAAGTATAGATGTAGTAATTCTAATCCCAGGTTTCATTTCTATTATTATTTTCTTTTGTTAATTTTCTTTTGTTAATTTTCTTTTCTTTGATGAAAGAATGTAGGCTTTCTCGGTGATTCAGTTGCATAAAATTTTCTTGGGCTTTCCACCAGGACAGCGCATCATTAAAAGTACAAAGCAACATTTCGGAGCCTACCTCTGGCTCCATCTTCCCGCGAAGTGTCGGTTCTCGGAAGAGTCCCCGCTTATAATGAAATCTATACTGATCTGCTTGCCGCTTGTTCGTCTTCTTCTTCTTCAACTTCTTGCGAAAAGCTCTGTTAATTTGTGCCTCACTGTATCCATTCATACAGAAAGTGCACCGTAAATGGCCCAGTTCAGCCTGAAGACTGTCAACGTCACAGATGGCTCTGGCACACACGGTCGACAACACCGAACTGCGATGAGTAGGATGGTGGTAGCTCTGCGCGCCAAGATATAAATCAGTGTGAATAGGCTTCCTGTAAACATGATGGCCCAGTGTGCCATCTTGATTCCTTGTATTTAAAATATCCAGAAAAGGCAGGCAACCGTCCCATTAACTTCCATCAGTAATCTGATATTATCATTAATTCCATTCAGGTGTTCAAGGAATTCGTCCACTTTCTCTCTTCCGGATGGCCATATCACAAATGTATCGCCCATGTAAAATGAAGTTGGTCGCAGTTCTGCACTCTCACGATCAGTGTCCTTAAAATATTCTATAGACATGTTGGCGACTACTGGGAAGAGAGGCGAACCCATAACCACCGTCACATTGTTCAAAATAATTCCCTTCAAATAAGAAGTACAGTACATTGAAGTCTGAGTATGGCGGAAAAGTTCTAACATCGTTGGTTCGAAATGCTGCCCGAGGAGTTTCAAATTATCAGTCAGAGGAACCCTTGTGAATAGTGACACCACATCAAAACTGACCACGATGTCATTAGGTCCTAGTCTCAACAGAGCTTTTCGCAGGAAGCTGAAAAAGAAGACGGAGTAGCAGCAAGCAGACCAGTATGTGTTTCTACCATATGCCGGGACAATTTCAGCTAAAATTGTCAGAACGTTAAACAAAATCGGGATTAAAACTTTTTTCTGGCCACCTATGAAGGTAAGGGACCTACTACACAATGTCAAGGATGGGTTGGGCACTAGGCATCCCGGCAAATATTCGATTCCGTGTGAATGTGGACAACGATATATTGGGCAGACCACACAGTCTGTATTCCAGCAGTGTTTAGAGCAAGCAAGATATGTACGATTGGGCAGGTCACTAAGTCAGCCATGGCCTTGCATGGTATTCAGGAAAGCCATACCTTCGATTTTGAATTGACAAAAATGCTATCATTTGCCAAGGTTTTTTGGGATAATGTGATTAAGGAGGCTGAGGAGATTCGGATAGCTGATGGAACTCTAAATAGGGATTCGGGATATCACCTCAGCACGGCATGCAATCCAGTGATAGATCATCTAAGGAGGCAGAGATAAATGCTGTAAGATTATCACCTCCAGCCACTCCCCTCCACCTGGCGTACCCCTAAAATGCCTCCGGCCGCCCCACCAGGTCCTTCCCTGCTCCACCATCTGTGCACCGATTGGCCCCAATGCACATGACTGACGTCACCTGGCAAACAAAGGACTTAACAGCGGGGAATCTTTCGAAATCTGACACTTCGCCGGAAGATGGAGCCATAGGCAGACTCTAAAACATCACTTCGTATTTTTACCGATGCGCTATCCCGGTGGAAAATCTGAGAAGATTTTTCACAACTGAATCAGCGAGAAAGCCTACAGTCTTTCATTATCAGCCTTTATGGGGTGGAGATGTATCGCGGTGTCAAACAACTGGGTACACTGCGGGTGAAGAAGGCCAAGCTGCTAAGTTCACTGGCCTTCCAAAGGTATAATGATCAGGAAGTAGTTCCTCACTTCGCTGAAATTAAACATCACATAAAATCACCATCAGCAACCAGAATTTTTCGTAGAGCCAGCCATGCCTTGGTTCGTGAGAGGACCCAATTTACAAGGAAGGAGGTGGATCACAACACGAAGTCTCTTCTGGCCTGCCACCTAAAATTGGCCAAGGAACTCTCTCCTCATGCCTAGTAGTCACTGCACTACGGTGGACAGTACGCTGTCACAACGGAGAGCTACTGTAAGCCAACTGGAGAAGTTTAGTCACCTGTCTAGCAATGCTCGTGAGCAGAAAAAAAGGCTTCCAGCAAACTGTCATCAATCTGACAGCCATGGCACTGGACCCGGATGCTGAAGCTGTGCTTTCACGGGGTTTACATTTTGCACCAACACCGAGAACTGTTCCCCCACATCTAAATCATCAGTCAAGTGGAGCAGGCCATCCGTAAATCTGCGGAATAGGCCATGGGCACCTCCTGCCACATCCCATATAGCCTTCCGAACCATTACCTTCCCGGATAGGTGCAATGCACCCTCCGCCACACACTTTTAGTGAATCGCGGAGTAATAGTAATAGTAAGAAATTGGGCATGAAACCAGGCGGATCATCCAGAAGGCTAAGCCCGACAGGAAGAATATATTGACAGTGGAGTGGAGAGAACTTAGGGAGTTAGGGCAGAACGAAGACATTCTGCCAGCAGATAAAGGAAACTCCACCATCCTCATGGCAACAGAGCATTACAGGCGGAAAATATACACCATTTTGGAAGCTGAAGCATTTGTTAGACTGACTTGTGATCCAACAATAGTGAGGAGGACTATTTTATGTTTGAAAGCTTCAGGTCTTCCGTTGGAAACAATTAGAAGACTTCATCCCAAATCTCTGATACCTCCCAGGATAATTGGTTTACCTAAGGTACATAAAGAGGGAATTCCATTACGACCTACAGTGAGTACCATAGCTTTCGCCAAATATCTCGCCCGGAAGCGATGCGTGAGGTATTTAATAACTTCCGTAAAAATTCTCTCTCTAAGAGCCTCACTGAAAACCCTAAGAAATTTTGGTCGTATGTAAAAAAAGTTAGTTGTAGTGGGAACAATAAGCCAGTTCTAATAAAAGACGGACGGGAAGTTGAAGACAGCCGCGACAAGGCTACCTTATTTAACACAGAATTCAAAAATTTATTCACTCAAGAAAACATGGAAAACATCCCCACTTTACCACATCATGTGGAATTAGAGATGGATCCGATAGAAATTGATAGCATAGGAATTTTAAAGCAATTTAAAACTCCTGAAGTGGGGTAAAGCGCCGGGTCCCGATGGTATACCGGTAAGAGTATTTTCTGAATATGCGGAGGATATTGAACCATTTCTGTCAGATATATTCCGTAAATCACTAGAAGAGAGAAAAGTACCTTCTAGCTGGAAAATAGCCCAGGTAATTCCCGTTTTTAAGAAAGGAGATCGGAGTGATCCTAGGAATTATCGACCCATATCTCTAACATCGGTCTGCAGCAGAATTCTGGAACATGCCATATGCTCGAACATAATGAAGTTTCTAGATGAGAACGAGTTACTTACACCATGTCAACACGGATTTCGGAAGAAGAGATCGTGTGAAACACAATTGGCCCTATTTTCCCACGACATAATGAAAGTTATCGATGCAGGTTCGCAAGTTGATGCAGTTTTTTTGGATTTTCAGAAAGCTTTTGATTCTGTGCCACACAACCGACTTTTATCGAAGATTCGAGCTTACGGTATTTCGGCTCAGATTTGTGAGTGGATACGTAATTTTCTAACTGGTCGATCACAATATGTCGTTGTTGACGGGGAAGCCACTTCTAAGATAAATGTTACTTTGGGCGTTCCTCAAGGAAGTGTAATAGGCCCACTTCTTTTCTCAATATTTATAAACGATCTAGGTGACAACGTCAAATGCTGGTTGCGATTATTTGCCGACGATGTGGTTATCTATTGGGAAATAAGGTGCTCCGACGATTGCTTAGAAATTCAGCGTGATTTGGATGCTATTTTCGATTGGTGCCGTAAATGGCAGCTTACACTTAATTGCAAAAAGTGCAAGGCAATGCGGATAAGTAACAAGAAGAATCAGATTGTTCACGAGTACAAAATAAACAATTCACCTGTTGACACGGTTGATTCCGTGAAGTATCTGGGGGTGATAGTACAAAGCAACATGAAATGGGACATGCACATAACTTCCGTCGTAGGCAAGGCTAATTCTAAATTACGATTCATAGGTCGTATTTTGAGGAATTGTAATGCTCAAACAAAGTAGATAGCGTATAAAACACTAGTGCGTCCGCATCTGGATTACTGTTGTGGGGTTTGGGACCCGTATCGCAAGGTTCTGATTGACTCAGTTGAGAGGGTGCAGAGGAGAGCCGCTAGATTCGTGACTTGTTGTTACAGCCCTTATGAAAGCGTCACAGAATTGATACATAGATTGGGCTGGGATAGTTTGGAAGAAAGACGACGTAGCTTGTGTTCGAATTTATTGGAGAATATGCGAAAAAATTTAAATTTCGAATGCAATGAAATACTTCTTCCGCCAACCTATTTAGGTCGCAATGACCGGAGCGATAAGATTAGAGAAATAAGATGCCGTACTGATACTTATATGTATTCCTTCTTTCCTCGCACTATTCGGGATTGGAATGGGCGGGTTTAGGATTGGTGCTTAGCACCCTCTGCCACCCACAATGTTTGTGATTTGCAGAGTATGGATGTAGATGTAGAAGCCGAGTTCTGTAATGGGTAAATGTGCTCACCATGTGCGGAATTCAACGGAATTTATTGGTACACTAAAAGAGGTGAGACTAGGACCTAATGGTTAGTTTTGATGTGGTGTCCCTTTTCACGAGGGTTCCTCAGTCTGATACTTTGAAACTCCTTAGGCAGCATTTCGAACCACCAAAGGTAAAACTTTTCTGCCATACTCTGATTCCAATGTACTTTTTATTTGAAGGTAATTATTTTGAACAACATGAGGGTGGGGGGAGGGGTGTCATGGGTTCGCCTCTCTCCCCAGTAGATGCCAACATGTTTATGGAATATTTTGAGGACACCGATCTTGAGAGTGCAGAACTTCAACCAACTTCATTTTACAGATACATGGATGATACATTTGTGATATGGCTGCACGGAAGAGAGAAACTGGACGAATTCCTTGAACACCTGAATGGAATTAATGATAATATCAGATTTACGATGGAGGTGGGACGGGACGGTTGCCTGCCTTTCCTAGATATTTCAATTACAAGGAATTGAGATGGCACTCTGGGCCATCGTGTCTAATGACACCGATTTATATCTTGGCGCGCAGAGTTACCACCATCCCGCTAATCGCAGTTCGGTGTTGTCAACCTTGCATGCCAGAGCTAAACTGGGCCATTTACGATGCATTTTCCGTATGAATGGATACAGTGAGGCACAAATTAACAGAGCTTTTTGCAAGAAGTTGAAGATGAAGGCAGAGAAGCAGCGAGCAAACAAGTATGTGTTTCTACCACATGCTTGGACAATTTCAGCTAAAATCGCCACAATGTTAAACAAAATCGGAATTAAAACTTTTTTCCGGCCACCTAAGAAGGTAAGGGATCTACTACGCAACGTCAAGGATCGGTTGGGCCCTAGGCATCCCGGCATATATTCGATTCCGTGTGAATGTGGACAACGATATATTAGGCAGACCACATGGTCTGTATTCCAGTGATGTTTACAGCACGCAAGAGGTGTATGGCTGGGACAGGTCACTAAGGTGGCCGTGGCCTTGCATAATATCGAGGAAAGGCATACCTTCGATTTCGAGGTGACAAAATACTAGCATTTGCCAAGGGCTTTTGGGATAGTGTGATTAAGGAGGTTGTGGAGATTCAGCTAACAGATGGAATAGTGAACAGCGATTCTGGATACCGCCTGAGCATGGCATGGAATCCAGTGATAGACCATGTAAGGAGGCAGAGATCAATGCTATAAGATTAACACCTCCAGCCACTCACCTCCACTGGGCGTACCCCTACCACTCCTCCGGCCCCGCTACCCGGCTGCCCTACCAGCTTCTTCGCTGCCCCACCGTCTGTGCACCGATTGGCCCCGAAGCACATGACTAACGTCACCTGACAACCAAAGGCCTTATAAGCGGGGACTCTTCTGAAATCTGACACTTCGCTGGAAGATGGAGCCAGAGGCAGGCTCCAAAACATCGCTTTTTAGTTTTCTTTCTAATTATTACATGATGATTATTAAGTTAAAGGCTTTGTATATGGTACATTCTCCAAAGATAACTGTGCAATATTCCCATTTTAATTTGTTTTCTTCTCTTCCACCTTGACTAAGAACTAACATGAAGCTTATTTGTATCAACTTCTATGAAGAAATTATTTTTTTCTGATCCACTATATTTTTATAAGTTGAATTTTTATCCTAATTTTTTAATCTACATTTTTGATAATTATTTTAGAATACAAGCATTTGTTCTCCTTTGACTTTTTGTGTTTTCTTCATACCTCTTAAAACTAACATCAGTTTTATTTCCCATTACACCACTTTTTACTATACAACACATTCTTTCAATCAAATTCTCCTAAGCACGGTGCACCCTGATTGCGTGAATGAGATTCTGAATGATTCCTGGTATAATGTGTTACCCACTGCTTGACCACGGCCAACTTATAGGATGGCGTAAGAGCAAAAAGTGGCTGAATGGGGATGCAGAAGGCAACAAAAAGTCACTAGATAAATAACCCACTGGTTTTCCTAAAGCCATGTAATCCTCTCAAATTATGTACAGAATGATTGTTTCTTCATGGGTAAAATATCCCGGATACCCAATCGGATCTCCAGAAGAGAACTGCTCTCGGAGAAGTCATCGGAATGGACATAAACATTCTACAAGTCAGACTGTGGAATGATAGCAGTGTGAATAGTGCTGGTAGATTAAAAAAGGAGATTGAATGACTTAGACAACATTGGGATTAGTGATATTAAGTGTGAGGATAAACAGGATTTCTGGTTTGGGGAAGATAGAATAATTAGCACACGAATTGTCAGTGGATTTACTGTTGTGGGATTCATAAAGAGCAAGAAAGTAAAGAAATGGGCGAGTTATTACAAACAGTTAGCGACAGGATTATTTTAATGAGGGCCGAAACTATAGCTTACCATACATTAGCGTTCTTTCCAGGCATTTTATCACTTCTTGCTCTTTCCTATCGGATGCGCGAAGGAAAAATAAGCCCGCGGTTAGCCACTAACACAATTAACTTTCTACTCTGTTTCCTGTCGCGCATGCCTTCGGGATAATCCTGCTGATGTTTGTGCAGCAGTTATTGCCCACATAGTCCACTAACAGTGTCCAATATTTTCAGTCAGAGTTGATCTTAAAAGGAAAGAATGTCTGTTAGTGGGCAGTTTTCACAACGTTTCAAAGAATTATCCCACTAGCTTGTCATTTTACTTTGCCGTGAAAAGATTATTAGTCTGTCAGGAGATTCTTTACTGAAACAGGTGCATTGAAGTAGTAACAATAACGTGTGTTCATTAACTTATAGTAAAATGAGTTGTAATAAACAACAATCAGTTGCTTGCATTGGATTAGACAGTGTATTCTTATTTGAAAGAAGGAAAAAAAATGACGTATGTGGTCAAAAATATGGCTTTCCCAGCGAGGAATGTACAGTCACAAGCAGCTTCTACGCGAGTTAAAGGCAAACGAGCCAAATGATTTCCAGAGTTATCTACAAATGGATCCGGACACATTTGATAAACTTCTCAACTTGGTAGGTCCACATCTGCAAAAAGAAGACACAAAAATGCGAAACAGCATACCACCTGAGGAAAGGCTGGTTGTAACTCTACGATTTCTGGCAACTGGGAGAAATTATGAGTGTTTAAAATTCAGTTCGGGAATTTCTCCTCAGTTCTTGGGTAGTATAATTCCTGAAACTAGCAAGTTGATATATAAAGTACTGCGAGAGGAATATTTGAGGGTAACTAATATTTACCATATTACTTTTAGCATTATTAATACATAGTATTTAATCAAATTCAGAGCTTAAACTATAATACTCCCGCATTTCATTGTTACTATCATGAGTGGTTTCAATATTATGAATTTCGGTGACTTCAGGAGCATTTGATGATTTTGAGAGAATTTCTAATGGAGTAGCAGAGGATGATGGGTTGAGGTCGATTAGATCAGTATGCTCAGTTAATTTGTTCATCAATGCCTTGTTAATAACTTTGGTGAGCAAGGATTCTGCAAACATTCCTTGTTCTAGATTTACAACTTTATCTAATTTTGTGCCTATATATTGTCTGAAAGCTTCAGCTTCTCCCAACTTAGCATTCAGAACTTCAGTACATTTTGCCATGAACAGTCTTCGTTCTTCTTCTTCTTTTGTTTTCTTCCGCTTCTTGCAAACGTGGTCATCATGACAAGTTTCCTTTACACATTTTGATACCCATTTGTCTTCTATGCCCTGAAAAATATTATCAAACTTATAGAAGAAATAAATTTTACTAAGTCATAAATTGACTAGCTGTAGATTTATATATTTAACGACACAATAATAGTTTAGCAATTACAAAACAATACACAAGAAATAATGAAGTCCATTTCCTTTTTTCAGTTCCCCAAAACTAATGAAGAATGGAAGATGATTGCCAATCGTTTTGAATCTGGATGGCAATTTCCTAATTGTGGAGGTGCTATAGACGGCAAACATATCAGAATAACATGTCTTGCCAAGTCCGGAGCTCGCTACTACAATTATAAAAAGTTTTACAGTATCGTACTGATGGGTATAGTTAATGTTGATTATGAATTTGTATACGTGGATGTTGGAAAAAACGGAAGAAACTCAGATGGAGGTATTATTGAATATACAACTTTTTATGATAAACTATCAAATAATCAGTTGAACTTGCCAGAACCGAGAGAAAATACAGACCAACTGAATTTTGTATTTGTGGGTGACGAAGCATTTCGTCTTCACAAACATATGCTGAAATCATACAGTCAATCAGAACTAAATTATGAAAGGAGAATATTTAATTATCATTTATCAAGAGCTAGGAATGTGATAGAAAATATTTTTGGAATTATTTTATCTAGATTTAGGCTTTTGCATACTGCCATCAACATTAAACCTGAAAACACAACATTTGTATTGATGGCTATTTGTGTTTTAAATAACTTTCTACGGAGGAAAAGTCAATCGTATCTTAATCACAGGTCTGTAGTTTCGGAGGACGACCAAATGCATGAAATAAGAGATGATGGGGACTGGCGCAACAACAGTACTGAACTACTTGGACTGGACACTGTTCATCGCACTAATACAATTGTGGAAGAGAAAATCAACAGAGAACGATATCTTCAATATTTCAATGGGAAGGGAAGGGTCCCTTGGCAATCAGAAATAATAACAAGTGGCAAGGCATAAAATATTTTTAACTCTCAGATAACTGTTAAAGTCACTTTTATGTACTGTGAAAGAAAAAAAATTCTCAATAAATTTACCTCTGCCAGATTTCATTCCTTCATTAATAGATGTAGCAACTTCCGGGTCTGATTCTTCATTTTCAGGTGTGGGTTCTATATTGCTGATACTCTTGGTAAGAGTTTCTTGATCTAGCAGGAAGCGCATGCTGTGGAAATACCATAACTGTGTCTTGTAAACATCATCGGTTCCTCTTGCTGAACATTCGGACTTTTCAATCTAGAAGTAATTAAAACTTATAAATTTTCAGCACACTAAGCATAACCAACTGTAAAAAAGTGTACAGTATAATACATACCTTCTTTAATTATTTTCTGAAAGATCCTCTCAGAGACTGTATCTTGGATTTAACCATCTTTGTATCTGCATCCTGGTCATATTTCTTCCAGACTTTGATTAAATCCTCATGTCCTTTTCTCTTCAAATTTCTATTAGTGTACAAATCTTTGTTTTTAATTTGCCACAGCGCCAGATGGGCCCTGTATGTTTCAATGAACTCTTTTATAATGCCCTTTGGCACATTTCGGAAGTCACTTTTTTCTCCTTTTTCTTCTTTGAGATAATCATCATAAAACGACTCTGCATAATCTTCCATATCACTCAAAGGAAAAAAAAAAAACCATTGCCAGAGTGAAAATACGAACGGAAAGAATGAACGACTTGAGAAGGGCACAAACTTCACACTGAAGCATCAATTAGGAACCTGGAGGGATTGGCTGTAAGGATTTCTCATATGGTTGCGGCATCCCTTTCAAACACTAACATACATTCTTTCCCGACAGATTTGCGGACGGAACTGTAGGGATTCGGCAAATGATATGCATCATCTCTCTTACGCACTAACTTACATGCTTTCCATATGGATTCGCCTTTCTTCAAGGAAAGAACGCTAGTGTATGGGGGGCTAATCAGTATACACAGACGGAAAAAAAAATCCCAACACCAAGAAAGACTTGTGTTAGATAAACGAAATTTGGTAGGCGTGTTTATACATCTGAAAGATGACATCGATTCAAATTTCGCGCTTCGCGCATAAGTGTGGCGCTAGTAGCGCTACTCAGAGCTTGCAAATCAGGTTTGCTTTAAATACGCGCTGTAAAGTTTGTGAACGTTATTTACCGCTGAGATTTGACATAGTGAGTTGATGTTAGCCAAGAATGCCTTTAAGAAGACGAAGAAGCCATTATCAACAGCTCACCGAGTTTGAACGAGGTCGTGTAATAGGGCTACGAGAAGGTGGATTTTCTTTTCGCGATATTGCAGAAAGACTTGGCCGGAATGTATCCACTGTGCATGATTGTTGGGTGCAGTGGTCAAGGGATGGTACTGCCTCAAGAAGACCGGGTTCCGGGAGGCCACGTGGCACTACTGAGAGGGAAAGACCGCCGTATTCGGCGTACAGCTGTGGCGCATCGTACTGCGTCTGCGGCAGAAATTCGAGCTGCAGTTGGTACCACAGTGGACACAACGAACTGTTAGAAATCGGTTACTTCAAGGACAGCTCCGAGCCAGGCGCCCTGTAGCGTGCATTCCACTGACTACAAGCCATCGCCGTTTGCGACTCCAGTGGTGTCAAGCCAGAGCTCATTGGCGGACGGAGTGGAGATCTGTTGTGTTTTCTGATGAAAGCAGGTTCTGCCTTGGTGCCAGTGATGGCCGAGTGTTGGTCAGAAGGAGGCCAGGGGAACGCCTGCAACCAAACTGTCTGCGGCCTAGACACACTGGACCTACACCTGGAGTCATGGTCTGTGGAGCAATTTCCTATGACAGCAGGAGCACTCTTGTGGTTATACCAAACACACTGACTGCAAATTTGTACGTCAGTCTGGTAATTCAACCTGTAGTGCTGCCATTCATGAACAGCATTCAAGGGGGAGTTTTTCAACAGGATAACGCTCGCCCTCATACCGCAACGTGCTCTACAGAGTGTCGACATGTTACCTTGGCCTGCGAGATCACCAGATCTGTCTCCAATTGAACACGTATGGGATATCATTGGACGACAACTCCAGCATCATCCACAGCCAGCACTGACCGTCCCAGTATTGACAGCACAAGTACAACAAGCATGGAACTCCATACCACAAAGTGACATTCGAAACCTGTATGACACAATGCATTCACGTTTGCAGGCTTGCATTCAAAATTCTGGAGGTTACACCGGCTATTAATTTAACAGTATTTCACATTTGAAATGCATTTTCTTGAGCTTAAATTAACCTGTGATCTTGAAAATTTAATCAATTAAACATGTTAACTTGACAAATGCATTGTCCAAATTTCATTACTCTACAATAATTTTTTCTTGGTGTTGGGATTTTTTTTTCCGTCTGTGTACATATTTAAAGAAAATTTAGTTTTCTATAGGAAGTCGTGCGTGATTAGGTGTCTAATAAGGTTATTTCTTTTACTGTTATGCTTGTAAGACAAATTTCTATCTGATGCACACCGCTGGTCGCCTATTAAGATGGGTTCACGGTTCGTACCGTATGCTAAACTAAGAAGTCGGCAACTAAGATGAATTGTATGCGGCCAGTCATGCAAACACAGACAATTAGGTCACAGCCCGTGATTTTGTGTACTGCGCCGGGACAGCTCTAGCAATACAGCGTCTGCCGCGGCCCGTGCTGGCTTGTGCGACGGGAGCATACTAGTGTTTACGTGTAGTCGACGATCAGCAAGAAGTTTCTGGTCGTTCGCCGAACAACCCGAGGCGGTTCGTACAACATTCATGGTAAATCTGTTTGTGTTGCACTGCTTGTGGAGGGGTATGTCCAGTCGTGTGTCTGCGTCCTTTAACATTGTCACATTGACACTCAGTCGTCTTCGTTTAGGTACATTGTGCATTGAAATTAAATAAAACCACAAATTTTTGTTAAGGAGTTTTTCCTTTTGTTCTGACCATTTTAAAATGCACTTTCTTTATTAAAGGGTATGAAAGGCGTTCCATATTGTATAAGGACGATAAAATTTAACATAATGCGATAACAATATACGATTCTTGGTGCAAAATAAGTGCACTTACTGCAGAAGAGAATGATCTTTTCTTTCATTTTAAAAAGAGGAAGTCTTCGAGGCTCGCACAGGAGAGAGTAAAGAAACAAAAAAAGATGTTAGTCTACATTATTCAGTATTTGAAAAAAATTAGTTTTATATAAATGAAAAGAAAGACAACACGATAAAGCTTAATTTAATTTTATTTCAATGAATTTTAGAGTAATATTCACAATTATTAAATAATAATTTTGCATTAAGTTATTTATGATTTCAAAGTAAATTTAAGTAATTAAGAATTTTCAGATCGGAATGATATATATGTTCTTAAATGAAAATTCTAAATTTCTTAGTTGATTTTCAGTAAACATCAACTGTAAGTGCAATTGGAGCACTAGCCACTGTTAGATCATCACCGTGCTCTAACTTCAGAGCACAGCCAACTCGTCAGAACAAACGAATGGATGGATACGCCTCGTTCGATGCCTCAGTGAACTGCATTCATACAAAACAAGGTTCTTACGAGGCATACATTCTGCCTCACTTTGCCTCGGTCCCGTTCGTGCACTGCTTTGTTCTGATGTGTACAAGTCTTAAGGTGGGGATCCACCAAGTGCGAAAAACGTTTCAAATGTTTGCGAACTCAGAATTTGTCCGGTGGAGACGAGAATGGTGCACACGAACAAAGATTTGTGGGTGTTTGCACATATTCCGGCCAATGTCAGTACATGAATATTAAAATCTAGAAATAATATAACTATGGACTGGGATAGTAAAAAGTGTTTACTATTACTAAATCACATAAATCAAAGCCGCAGATATGGCAGAGCAGTCACAAATATTACCATAACAAATCAAAAAGCAAGATGTCTGTGGCGAAATTACAACAGATATGGTAACCACTATTGATGTTGTTAAGGGGAAAGTAAATTCTTTGCTCTGCTCATTCAGAAGAGAAAAATTTAAACAGAAATCGATGGTGACATGAAAAGGTGTGTAATTTTATAAATTATTTAGCTTTATGTTTTCTATTATCACAATGCTTCAGAGTAAGAAGGTAAATAGTAATATTTATCTTATTAAACCACTCCTATCATCTATTCTTAAGTCATACAGTAGTCGCTTGGAATTCCTCGTTTTAAAAAATGCGATATCAAAAATTTAGTTTTCCTCTTTTTTTTTAATAATGTTCTCTTCTTCACTTAAAACAGACATAATTACACAAGATGCATCACTAGCAATAAATTTTCCTGTCGGAGCCATTTTGACACTGCAAGTAGCAGTTGGAACGATGACAAATGCTCGCCCACGACAGTTGTTTGTGAATATGTGGTTGGTGGAGACAACAAGCCAAACTACCCGACTGCAAACTATGCGCGCTTGGTGGATCCCAGGCTTTAAGGTACGGGTGGTCAACCCAGATGATCTTGCGGGCCACTTTGGAAATGCATTATTACTTCGCGGGCCACATATAAAATTATTTATCCCCATATTAGATTTAGACCCAGTAAAGACATTTTTTAGTGAAAAATTGAAACATAATCAGTTATTATTATTGTGTTTGCTATTATTCTTACATGTAAACATAGATAATATAATGATAATGACACTAAACGCATATTGTAAAGAAATATATAACCCTAAAAATGAAATATAAAAAATATTTTGTAAAAGTGTGATGAATCTTGTGGGCCAGAAAAATGTTCAAGGCGGCATGTGGCCCGTGGGTTTGCCACCCCTGCCTTAAGATGTTATGTCACCTTACACTGCCACAAGAAAATAAAATCTGTTTTTAACATTTTTTAACTAATCTGGCATAATATTAATAATACTAAATTGGTTTTGACAGTATCAAACTTTGAAGTATGTCAATTAATCTGCATCATATGTTCCTGGAGTTTAAAATTATAATTTGTTCCACACTTTAAAACTTTTTACCTACTGAAAAAGATTCTTCAAACTATTAACAAAGGCCAATATACTTTAACCATCAATTTAAAACAGAATTTTATATTAGTCAGACCCTTTTTAAGTTGAATATCAAGTATCCAGCATTATTTTCCTGAACTAATTTTATAAACAGTTAACGTTAAGATTAAAAAAAAGAATCAATTCTACATAGGTTACTGAGAATAGGAAATGTTACAGATTGTATCCGATCTATGAGGCCCAAATTACCAAAGGGAAAAGAAGTTCTGTCTTTTTTTACGTAATAATTAATTTACATAATTTCTTCATATGCAATTCGCATTCAAAATGGATATCTGTGGGCTTTAAAGACAGAATAGCTGAAATTTAAAGAAGTAATAGTTACACTGTACAATATTTTCTTGGAAAAATGAAAATTTATTGCAGACATGGATCATGCAACATCTAGTTTGGACTAAATCTTTGGTGTTTCTGACCATAAGTTCAAAATCTCATTCACTGCTCCAGCATCAGTTAACATAGAAACTAAGTTATACTGCAGATTTTAAGTCCAATCCTGAGTACCCAATCAAAATCTGTTTAGTAGCAGTTGTGTGTTTCTGGAACAAATTTATATGTAATGGCATTTATAAATATTTAAATAACAAAAGCCTAAAATATAAACTCTCCCAATGCCCCATAATTATTTGATATAAGACTCCAATTAGCTTCTGTAACTTGCTGAAATGGACTACAATGATTCTCTTCACCCATTTCTAACAGCACAGTCAAATTTCCCTCAATTTACATGTTTTACTTTGTTACAACATGTTTATTAAGTCCTAGCTTACAAATAGTTCATTCTCTTATTATTTTATCAAAGAATGTGTGAAAAGTTTTTAATAACAAAGCAAACTGGTGAATATTTTCATCTGAGTAAAAGGAAACTAATTGATGTTTTAAGTCTGCACAGCTTACCATACCAAGTGGTTTCTTTAGATAAGGGTGACAATAAAACTGCCATTAAGCACGGAAAATAACATAGGATAGGGAAAATAACCCATCAGATGAAGGTAGGAGGGCCAAACGAACACGAGAGAAAAAGAAGAACAAACACACTTATATTTTGGTTAATAACTTACCTCATGTAGGAGGCAAGACATGTGGCATGGGGAAAGATATACAAAAAATCTTTTTCCCTGCCATAAGTCTCACCTCCTACATGAAGAAGGTTAGTAACATTGTGTTCATCTGTGGTAAGCGACGGGTTATTTTCTGCATCCTATCTTAAGAGGTTTTATTAGAAAGTAAGTGTTATGCATAAAGAAAAACTGAGATTTTAATATCATTAGATCTATTTGATCAGATGGTAATTTAACTATGTAACCATTAGTTGTCTGATTAGCTGTAAATTTTATCAGTAAATGACTGATGGATAAAGTCTCTCACTAAACCAACAGAGTTGGAATCAACAACTACTCAAACCTTTGGACACTGAGCATTAATACCAACTTTAGTATTTCCAAATTGAAATATGCTAACATGTCACTGAACAACATTATGCACTGTACTTTGACATGGAAGGTGTGCTTGACAGATAAATCTCTTACTACAGAACAGTTAATTTTTTCCTTTATTATTTCTAGGCTTTACCAAACATTGAATTTTTCATGGCAGTTTATGTTACTAAGAAAGTACAAACACTGTACAGTACTGTGGTTTCCATTAACTAAATTATCTTATAGTGTCATGTGTTTATTTGCTATGATACAGAATAGACAATACTTCACTTATGAGACAGCAGCCTGCACAGTATTAAGACAAAAACAATTGACATAAGTTTCTTGTCCAAGCGCTTATTTATGCAGAAAATACACTGGGCATTACTGATTTCACAGCCCGTTCCCTTGCTGCATGTCTGTTATATTTTTATAAGAACATAATTTGATAAATTGTTGATATAACTTGAAACTTTATTCAAAGAGTGAAAAACATATATTATTCATGAATAAAACAACCTTTTTGGCAAATTAAGCATAATTTATTTCCCAGTTACACAGCATAGTAACTAGTTGAAGAGGTAACAAAAAAAAAAAAGCACATTCACTACAATAATGAAAAAGTCATTTACATTGTTCCTCACTCAAAAGGCTATATACTAAGACTAGTATTACTTTAGTTCATTATCGAACATAATGCCTACTCAAAATTGTTTAGAATCATTGTTTTCCTTGCCAATTATAACAGCACAAAATTATACTTATTTTACCATGAATATTAATCTGAATTGGTCAAAACTACTATAAAGAGTACATTCACTATTTGAACATCATAGTTCAAACATTTAATGACAAAAATATTTGAATTTAAAGCTATTAAATACTTTGATAAACCGTAGAAAAAGAACAGAAAACTTATTTCAAAGAGGTACAAAAAAGAGAATAAATTTTGAGATACAAAGGTTCATAGAGTTGTAGTGAGATACTTCCGCTAATATATGAGCAAAAAATATTTCAAATACAAAGAAAAACAATGTGTAAAGAGTTTTACATCTTACAAAATTTCTAACAGCAATGGATTAAAGTGCTTTGTTTGTGATGTATTAACAAATGTAGTAAAATCCTTCAGTACCCAATAATTACAAAAATACAGAATATGACATATTCATACTTAATCAAAAATCAATGTCATGAAGAAACAAAATAAATGTAGTAATCAACTAGTGCTTGCAAAACATTAATTTCAATCAGATCTATTTTTAAAAATCTTACACACACAAAAGTAGCTGCAAAAGAATCAAATATAGTTTAGATAATGAGTATGTACACAAGTAGGTACAGTTGCTCAACACTAATTCAGGGTACTTAATTCCTGATGTCAAATAAAACAAGAAATAAACATTCATCATTAATTACACTACAACCTCTATACTTTGCATTAAAATAATGCAGATTTTCCAAGATAAAAACATAGATAATTTTCATCCCTGGGCTTTGTGGCAAACAGTCTACACTTACGACACAATGATAACAGACAAGTCACTAATAGCTAACAAATATCCTTGAGAAAATTTCTTAAACATTTAGGTAACATTTGTTGATAACTTATGTAAACTGAAATTAATTATTTGTATCACATCCTTGTTTTAAGAGGAATTGTCACTGAACCATTCAAATAAGTTCTATCTATGTATTCAGGATTAATCTTAATAAAGTAAAACAGTAGTTGCAAGAGCATTGAGACTTCTTGTGCCAGATTTTACTTTCCATGACAAGCAATATCAAACTCTGTTTCTTGACCTCGGCATAATCCACAAAGAAAATCATACTTATGTAGACCAAAATCAGGGGCAATGACAGGATATCCAAGCTGAAGTCATGAGGTATTCACTATTTAACAGCATTAAATATATGCCAAACTTTCAGATAGCTATTAATGAAATTTGTGATATCACACAATTGGTCTTGAATCCAAGGTGACAATCGAGAACATGGCACAGTTTGTTTGGAAAATTTCACTAATTCTATGCAAAGTATAGCTTGTATTTTTCATAGACAATGTTATGCAATGTGTCCTCCCTCAATTTGGGCCTTTCTGACCAGAACTTGCGTTGATCATTGAAGTAGTTAAAGCAGCAGTGGAAAAATGTCAACCAATTACTTTAATCAGTAGCAAAAATCTTTTAAATATTCCAAAACTAACATTACAATAAAACAAATACCAAGAAGAAAATGCGAGGGAACAGAACCACAAATCATAAGCTATAAACGCATTTTCTGATCAGAATGGCCCGGCTCCATAGCCGCCTGCGAAACGTTACATTAAGCAAGTCTTAATTTACAGGCGCTTACATTTCCAGTCACCCGAACAAAATTAAAAATTGTTAAGCAGATGGTCACAACTGTACTTCCAGTTACTCAGATAAATCTTTTTTGTTAATGTTAAATGCCTCAGTGTTGTTTCTAAACAGAAGCATCAGTATGCACAAAAGTAACGGCATTACCAGGTGATCATCTGAAAAACAATAGTACCATAGCTTACTTCTTTGCCAAAATCTTGAGATACTCCAGAGCATTCTGTGCAGCACTAGTCTGAGCTTCATCATTGTTGTTTCCAGACCCATAGCACACCGCCACAGGTATTGTTGACAGCTGAACTAGGCATTGAGTCTTCCCTACAAAATCAAGAATAAACAGTAAAGCAAAGACCATGATATAAAAATGTGGCTTTAAAAATTAGCCAGAATATTTTATAACAAATGCACAGACTGTTTGAGAAAATATTACAGTAATTTTCCATCATAATTTACCTTCTGACATCACCTCCTTCTTAGTTTTCTATCTTGCATTTAGATTTTTCAGATGATCCTTACATCCACATTTTTAAATAAATGAATTAGTAATAGATAAATCACACTTCATTTGAAACATTTGGGACATTTTACCTGCTTTATTCAGACTTCTAACATTCCATGCTCTGACTAGTAGAATGTATCTACCCATTCTGATGTCTCCTCCCTGAGCAGTCCCCACCCAGAGATCTGATTGGGGGAATGATTTCATGTCTCCCATTTCTATTTATCACCATACATAAAAATCAGAAATTAAGGAGATGTGATATTTACACTTTGTTCAATGACAGTTCATTGTATGGAGTCGTCATTTTTTGCCAAAATTCTCTTCTGATAAGCAGATACCTATTTCAGGTACTTCTTAATGCAACCCCATTTTACCTTCTCAAGAAAAGATTTAAACTGAATATCAAATTATGATAAATATTTTATAAGTTAATATATACCTGTCAGTGATTTCTCTTCTATCTCAACGTAAGTAACATCAAACTTTTGTTCTGTTGCTATTTCTTGCAAGAATTTCACACAGTTAAAATTAGATCGGCTTAGGGCAGTTTTCTGAAAAGAAAACGAGTATTAGAAACAAACTGCTTTACAATGCAATATACTGGATATTAAAAAAAGGGGGTCAAATATTTTAGAAGATGATAGTATGAATCAAAATAAAACAAAAATATCTAGTAGCTATTGGGCTGCAAACACATACTTTCGAAGTTACTAACAGGTGCACAATGTGGATTTTGGAGTGTCTGCTCATTGTTAGTTGGAGCGGTGGAAACCATTGCACTATGGTACTGTATCAGTGTGCAGCCAGGTGTGTGTGTGTGTGAAGTGCCCTCTCTGTAAAGTACGTAGTGGCAGTCATGTTAGAGTGTCTTTGTATAGTTACTCATAACTCTGAGTATGTAACATTATGTCTTAGCCTACAATATACTTAGGCTTGTGTTTAGATGTAACTGTGTTGTTTGTGGTACAAAATGGTATGTTGTCTCATTGCAGTCACAGGTTCCACTTACCAATGGGCATCTACTGCACAACAAGGGAAATGACTTATTGTTTAACAAATGGAAGTGGATTGCGAGCCCCTGCTCTCTACAAACAGAGACATCCACAATGCAGGGTACCTTCTTTTTGGCTGTTCAGCAGACTTTTCCAGTGTCTTGGGGAAAAACACTCCCTCGCACCCCACTATGTAGACAGTGGATGGCCTCGCTCACACCGGTTCTGGAGGATTGTGTGCTATATCCAGTGGAAGATATTCCTGGAACCAGTGTGTGATGAATAGCAGCAGTTGTATGCATCAGTCAACCTCTTGTTTGAGCAGAACTGATCAACAACCAGCTATATCCATAACACATCCAGCATGTCCAGGCCCATAGTCCAACTGACCATCCGGCCAGATTGTAGTTCTGAAACGGCTGTTGCAAAGATGTGGTGCAGATCCACTGTTTATTTTAAAGATTATATTTACCGAAGTGGCGTTGTTGTAAATTTCGATAATCATCATGTGTGGGCTGCTAGAAATCCTCGTGCAATTCAAGAAAGATGTAATCAGCACCTGCAACGTATGGGCAGGTGCTCATGGTGACAGGATAACAGGGCCGTATGTGCTCTCGCAGAGATTAAATGCGGCTCATTATCTGGACCACAACACGCCAATCCTGCTGAAGAAAGTGCCTTTGCAGTCACGGCAACAGATGTGGTTCATGCAGTAGGGTGCATCAGCACTTTTTCATCACAATGTCTGTCTTCATGTGATGCTAACATTTCAGGATTGCTGGAATGGTCGCAGGGACCCCATACCTTGGCCTGATCATTCTCCAGATCTCAATAAACTAGATTTTTGGTTAAGGCGACACATCAAGGAATTGGGTTATGGCATCCCAATTAACAACGTGCAGACACTCCAGGATTGTGTCTTCAATGCATGTCAGCACATACAAGATCAACCAGGGCAGTTTCAAAGACTGTATGATTCCTTACACCGAAGGCAGAGGCATAAATTGCCATGGATGGATGTCACATTGAGCACCTGCTATGAACTCCAAAAGTAGGCCTTTGCAGTACAATTTTAACTGAACATTTTTGTGTTATTTTGACGCATACTATCACTTCCTAAAACATCTGACACATTTTTTAACACCCTTTATACAAGGAATGTTCAAATAAAATACAAGAATTTTCAAAGTTTGCAGCTTATATTAGTCCGCTTAGGACGATTTTTCGTTGTTGTTTTGGCAAACATGTCTCCAAAGTATCTATATATTTTGAGCTATATTGGATGTTTAGTCTCTTTTCAGCTGTTAAAAGGATAACACGTGTTTTGATACAGTCAGAGATTTTTTGTTTGTACGAATCATGGATCAGAGAATTTGCATTAAATTTTGCTACAAAAATGGAATTAAGTGCTACATAGTTTTAGAAATGTTAAATATTGCTTTTGGTGAATCTGCTATGACTAAAACTAGGGTTTATGAATGATATAAGCATTTTCAAGATTGCCGTGAAGACATTGAAGATAACGAGTGTACGGGTAGTTCTAGCACAGCAATAACTGATGAAAACGTGCAAAACGTGAAAGAAATGATTACGATCGATTGCCGAATCATAATTAGTGAAGTTGCTCATGATGTTGGCATATCAATTGGCTCATGATATGAATTTTTTTCATCTGTTTTGGGTATGAAACGTGTTGCAGCAAAATATGTTCCAAAAGTGTTGAGATTCGAACAAAAACAGCATCGGACGGAAGTTGCTCAGGAATCGCTAAATGAAGTCTACAATGATGCAGAACTATTGAAATGTGGCATGACAGGTGATGAAACATGGGTGTATGGGTATGATGTTGAAACTAAAGCTCAATTGTCCTAATGGTGGCATTCTGGATTGTCAAGACCAAAAAAATTATGACAAGTTTGGTCACATGTGAAGGTTATCCTCACTGTGTTCTTCAGTTTTAATGACATGGTGCACCTTGAGTTATTACCACAAAATCAAACCATCAATAAGGAATACTAACTTCAACACCGTTTGCGTGATACATTCCAAAGAAAGCACCTGGATTTATGGCAAAAATAAAAAAGCATTTGTACCTGCACCTGCTCACATGTTGCTTGTTCATGAATTTTTGTGAAAACACTAATGATGCCTCAACCTCCATATTCACCAGACGTGGTGGCTCCATATGACTGTTTTCTGTTTCCAAAAATAAAAAGAACCATTTTACAAGCATAGATGAGATTAAAAATGCATTGCTGAAAAAGCTCGAAGCTAACCCAAAGATCGAGTACCATAAATGTTTTGGGGATTGGAAGAAGTGCTGGCATAAGTGCATAATATCTAAAGGAAACTGTTTTGAAGATTATAACATCGATGTAGATAAATTCTTAAAAAAAAAAAAATTTTTTTTTGAACACACATTGCATATAAATTAATCATGAATTTCTACAGTATATTTAAAAATTCTGTACTGGCTCAAATTTTTTTTTTTTTTTTTTTTTTAGAGTGGATTTAAAATTAAATATATGGTTTCTGCAAGAGATTTTTATTCTAACAAAACACAAATACTTTTCATTCTTCCTGTATTTGATTCAGAGGTGTCGCAGCACAAGGCATCAGCTGTATCCAAAAGTTGGTATTCTAAACGTTCGAAATTTATTTTTAGAACTTTGTTTTACTATGTATTTAGTATGGTTCTGTTTGTTTATATAGTACATAATGATCGTTGCTGAAGGGTGTGTCGACAACAGAGATATTTGCACCCTCACTCTGACCATAAAGGACAGAACTATTAATCATGTTGCCGAATTCATTGCTGGTGCCTTCACAAATCCAGTCACATGTTTTAATTTTCTTGAAGAAGGGTTTAGCCCGAAATATTGTGCTTTTGTGTTTGTGGAGTGTTTTCTTGTTGCTGCTGCCCCTCTTCCCTTTAACTTTGTTGAATGGTGAGTATATTTTATCTTTCCTTTCCAAATAATTACTACCCCACTGCATTCATTTCATTGTATTGTTGCTGAGAGTTGTTATTGAGAAATATGTCTCATTTCTCGCATGTGAATAATATGCTAATATGCTAATGAAAGGCACATCTGGAAACATTGTTGGCTTCAATCACAGTTAATTTTCTGTTGATTGGTTTCAGTTGCTATTTTTAACTAAGATTCATTTTTTAAAAAAAGGAGGGAGAAGAAGTGGTTTCCAAGACAATAACATGGCTTTAAGCAAAGATTTTCGTGTGAATCACAGTTAGTAGGCAATATGCAAGATATTTCGGATGACAAGGGAGGCCAAACTGATAGTGTAGCACTAGATCTTTCAGAGGCTTTTGACAGGAATTAACCATGGAATGATGGTAAATAACTATGGGAGTGGATCAAAAAAAAGATTTGCTGGGTAGAAGAATTCTTAAAAGGTAAAAAGCAAAAAGTTAGGTTGCGAAATGCAGTATCAAAAGAACTTGGAGTGAAAATGGTAGTGTATTGGAACCATTGGTATTGGTATTTGTTCTTGTAATGAACGATTGTGTTGATGCTATACTATCAGAAGTTAGGTTGTTTGCCGATGACATGCTATATGATCAAAATGGTAAAAGACTGAACATCTGTAGGATAATATGGACAGGATATGTAGCAGGGTAGATTAACATGGTATGATGATAAATGCAAAGAAAGGTCAGCTTATTAAGTACACAGATAAAAAACTGATATTTGATTATGATTATAAGGTGGGGAAAGAATTGCTTTTTGAAGACTGGAAATGTAAATACCTTGGGATAACAATTGATAATAAACTCAATTTGGCAGGACACATTAGACATGAGGCACAGAAAGGTTTAAAAATTCCTTCACCTGGAGAAAGTGATGAGGGAGTATAACAGAGGAGTAAGGGAATTGGGTTACATAACTTTGATCTGACCACTGCTTGAATATGGTAGTGTAGTATGGGACCCACAAATAGAGGAGTTGTAGGGGGTGCAAAGAAGGGCTGCTAGATTTGTTTCTTGAATTTACCACAGAACACAATCAATAATTGATATGATCATCATCATCCTCAACAGTTTCCAGCCTCTGGCCGGGTCTGTTTTATGCACAAGCCTCTCCATTTGCTTCTTTCATACCACCACCTCTCTGTCACCACTTTGTTCCAGTCCTCTCCTCTCTTCCGTGTGAGAATATTTTCTTTTGTAGAGAAGGGGACAGGGATTGGAATAAATTACCAAGAGTATTGATGACTAATTTACCAAAAATGCTAAAAGAATTTTGAGTTGAAATTTGTAGAGGGCAAAAGTTCGTGGGTAAAGGAAAGAGAAACGTGTGTGTAGGGAAATTGCCATCGTAATAAACATTCCCTCACAATAAAATTAATTGTGATTTGAATGTACAAGGCATATATTAGTGATGAGGCTAGGAAGAAAATTAGAAATTGATCATGGAAGCAGCGAGATGGCTATGTCCATAAGCTGGCCACTCGACTTCGGGTATGAGGGAATGGGAAAATTTTCTTTTGCAAGACAGAGTCGTTAACTGAAAAATTACCAAAAGAAGTGCTGAATAATTTATCAGAAGCACCAAATAAAAATTTGTAAACGGCAAAAATAATAAGAACAGGAAAAATAAGTTTGAAGCATGTGATCCATCACATCTGATTTCAACAGGTGATGTATTAATATATTTGTTAACTACCCACCCTTCATAATCAGAACAACACAACGCAACTAATTTTAAGGTAGGAATATTAATCTCATTGCAATTACTACATAAAATCATAATCAAGATAATCAGCTCGACAGCAGGATTTGAACACATATCAGTTATCCTGAGTTTAAAGCCTATTAGAGACTTGTTCCAGGTATTCTCATACTACAGGGGGGGGAAAAAAAATAATGAAATGCCTAAAAATAATAAAACTGTACACGATTTTTTTTTTTTCAGAAAAGGTAATTGTAAAGTACACTACTGATTAAAGAGATGTCAAAACAATAAAATTTTCGTTTGCCTGCCTTTAGTAATATAGTTCTCAAACACACAACAGGTAAAAACATAAATTCTGGGATTTTTGTCCACCTGTACGCACATTATGTAAGAATTAATCACTGTATTTCTATGAAACTGCACTTCCAATAGCTTGTCATCAGCTAACATATAGGATATTATCCACATTAATAACACAGTCCCTTATCACATACGAAGTAATACCATACATTTCAAAAACTGTGTCTGTCTATGCACAGATCGCACAGAACAAATGAATGAATTCCAGCAAAAATACACATAGTGTTAGTTTATGTCATAGTTTATGATACTTCTTATCCCATTCAATTACATGGCTACCTAAGAAAAGAAAAATATCACATGCTTCAAATAGGATCTGCTATACTGATTCCATAATCAGCAAACAGTCAAATACAGTGGATGATAACAGAATCCGGACAGATCCAAACAAAATACACACAAAAAAAATCTGTGAAAGCTTTCTACGCTGATAAAAAGCTATATGGCTACACTACCAACATTCCACCCCTACTCATCATACACCAACTCCTCCCTAAATTGCAAAAACCATATGTCTTGTTCACAGTTTCAATTTCCCCTATCAAACTCCTCTACCACCCACTTCACAAGTCCTCATCCAGGCTCTACCTTTCCTCCACTCCTTTATTAAAGCACCAACCTCTCTGTCCTGTCAATGGGACTCTTATTTTTACCAACCCCCTATTTTGACCAGGCTGCTCTGATCTAGGAATCATTAGCATTCTGAAGCACTTTCTGCTCGCACTTTCACAGAGGAGAGTGATATGAGTAATTGGCACGATGAGACCAAGTCCAAACTGCAAAAATTTAAAGCTCAATTCCCCATTCCAACAATATCATTTCAATTAAAGCCCAAGACATGAGAATTATAAAAGAATAAGAATATCATCAATCTATCAGCTCAACAATAGTAGTGACGGACCACATGAATATGTAGCTGTGGCACCGAGTTCTTCTATACCAGCACCTATCATCCATGCAAAAGCAGCTACCCTATAAAACCCAATTTTCCAGGACACATGTACTTTCTTTGACCTTCAGGTCCCCTTACAATGCCTCTCATCAAAGTACACGTCACTCAGTACTTTGCAGAATCTCCATACAGCCTTTCTGTACTTTCTTCCCACGATATATTGACCTGAACACACAATGAAAACCACATACAACTCCTCAGTTCTACAAACAATACCTACTGAAATTCACCTGCATCGCACACACACAACCTTCTTGATCTTAACATTTACAGGAAGTTGACTGTTCATACCAAGCCCACAAATTTTCAAAAACATTAAATATTCCCTCCCTTTTAACCTGAACATCCATGACTCACTTGTTCCAAAGAAAAATTATCTATATATTTTCCGAAAGCATGCCTATTCTGAAGAAAAATCAGTCTCAGCATTCCCAAACCTTAACATAGGTCCTAATTTCTTCTGCTACTCCTCCCCCACTCCTCAGCCTTCAATTTTGTGTAATAACAAATGTCTTAAAGTACAGTCCATCTTTCGCACAACTATTCCAATCTAAAAACTAACCGCAACCCTGTATTGACCACCAAGTTCTCTCCTGCTCTTCAGTTTATAAAACCAATCCTTCATCATGGATATGATTTTTTAAGTTCCTTTCTTGAAATGCACATCCTTCTCTACAAAATCCTCCACACTACAGCCCAAACACACATAAGCAGGTAGCCCATTTTCAAAAACTTCTGGGTCCACAAATAACCACCTCATTCACCAAAACTATCATGTTGATCCTCTTTACACAGATCTCTCCACAATTCAACTTTTCGTCAGAATGAATGGCTACAGGCAAACAGTTTACACCTTATATAGACCATTCAATGGCGTCTCATGCTAGTTTCCACAATTTAAATAACTGTTTTATCATGTGGGCTGTCAGAATTTCCTGAGAAACCCCCCCCCCCCCCCCTCTGCCACCCACAGTATTTGTGAATTACAGAGTACAGATGTAGATGTAGAAACCACAACGTCCTCTAAACTCCAATGATCGGAACTAGCTTACTAATGTATTCTTAACACCAGACAACTCCCTGGCCTCAACATCAGATGAAACCGTTCCTGCAAACACAGCACTTATCATACTGTCACTTGGTTCCCCATACGCTTGGCCAGCATTGGAGTGGTCACATCCTTGCCTTGTGTCTTATCTACTCATAAGACTAGGGTACACCACTTAAATCGTATATATTATTTCTAAAAGGTTATTTTTTATTTTGTGACAAGCCATCTTTTTTGCTCTCCACTTTGGTAACATTATTAATTAAGAAAGTTTTTTTTCAAATTCAACCCATAAGTGGCAAAATTATGAACAATCAAGATCAAAGCTGTGTGATAGTGCAGAGTTAAAGCTACTAGACTGGTATCAGTAAGGAATGTTCATATTATCACTAGATAGCAGCACCACATATAAAAAATTTCACACAGGCCATGATCGCATTATGTCTAAAAATTACAGTTGACAAACAATTGTTACAAAATGACAGATCAGAGAAAAGCTGCTAGGCTTTGCTGGGGCGATAAGGAGTTATCACAGAGAAATTTTCAGGTATTTTTATTTATGTCAGGGCAACATGTCTTCATTTCTAAGTGTTTTTCTATGTACCATTTCAGTAGACAAATAAACAACCGGTATAAAAGAGCCAGTTCTTCTTTAATCCTACGCCAATTTCGCTATTCATTTTAAATCATTCACGAAGTTTTCTCACGGGCCAGTTTTTATTTTTTGCTGTCATCAGCCTTTTGAATGGTTTGATGAAATCCTCTATTCCTTCCTATCTTGCGCTAAGCCCTTCATCCCAACATACCCCCACAACCCACGTCCTCAATTATCTGCTTCATATATTCTAATCTCTGTCGTCCTCTACAGTTCTTACCTTCAACTGTTCACTCCACTAATAAATTAACCAGTCCCGCATGTCTCAAAATATGACCTACCATCCTGTTCCTTCTTTCTGCAAGACTCTTCCACAAACTTCTTTCCTTACCCATCATTTCCAAAACTCATTCATTTAATACTTTATCTATCCACTTTTTGTGTTCGCCACTGCACTTCTGCTTTCACTTGTGGTAAATATTAGATATACTTTGCCTATACTTTTTTCTACAAATACTTACATAAAATAAACACATCACTCGCCAAAGCTGACAACACACAAATCACAAGATGAACATAATTTTACAGATTTCGGTTTAATACCTTGATCGAATAGAGAAATATGAGCAATTTGGCAAGGAAAGTCTGTACACAATGCGGCCTACTGCATGACTTATGAGAAGGGATCTCTTCTCAGGGCAGGCTTAAATTATCATTGCCCTTCCTAGACCATGCTTCAGTTAGCTGCCACAACTCGGAACCTCAAGCTGAGCCAAATTCTAGTACATAAACACTGCTACCCACAACCCACTAGATAGTTCCATGGCTCATTCTCATATAACTAATCATGTGGCAAGATGTGTAACATACAACATGATTCTACTACTTTCAGCAACACAAATCACTCAGGGAAATTTCCCCATCATAGGACATGCCAACAGTGAAACCTCACAATGTAACATATCACTTAAATTTCAACAACTGCCTGGCCTCCTACATAAGTTTGATCATTAATAAACTTTCCATAAGAATGAATCCTATTCACACAGAATCCAGCTGGCCATTCCACAAATAATTCTAATTCTTGCATCTCTGTGTGTGCTATCACGGTCCTCCAAAACATCAGCATATCAAGACAATGCTGAAAACACAAAGTAGATTTGATTACAGAGAGCAGTTAAATTTTGAAACATGGAGAATGGAAAACAAAACTCGGTAAGATGGTGGTGGAGAAATAGAAGGCTAAAAATTATGTAGAAATTTTCCATACAATACATGGTAAAGTCCTAAAGTTCCCTGCATATACATGGGGAAATATAAGCTAAACATTTGAGGCACTAGTGCCCTTAGCTGTACTTTCACATGCACTACACACGGGGAATTTGGAGGAGAATCCCTATACATTGATCTAAACAGTGTACCATTGATGGCAGGGATCATTGAAAATAACATTGCAATTGTCAAGAAGGAAGTGTTTTAAATAGAAGACTGGAGTAACATGAAATTGTTGTAATGCTGAGCTTGATACATAAACATATTTTTATAGGATTCTTCACGAAAATTTGTGTATAAACAAGATCAGTGCACATTGGATGCCCAAAATTCTCTTCACAGTGCAGAAGCAATAGTGAATAATCTGTGCTCAATACGTTTGGGAGCTTTTTTAAGAGAAGGAAGATGCAGTTCTTCAGTACATCACCACCACTGATAACATGGTTCTATACTAGGATTCTTTGAGTAAAAGAGCATCTATAGAATGGTGCCAGGCTTAAGAATCTCCTCCGCAGAAGGAGAAAATCTCACCAACAAGTGGGATGTTGAAGGGATTGTACTAATCAAATTCAAGGAAAGAAAGAAAACGCAATATAGGCCTATTATGCTATCCTAATTGCAAAACTCTGGGACACTATTAACACTTTCACTGCTGAAGCTGATTTACACAATCCTAGTCCTGAAAAATTTAATGCCGACTTGTAATGAATGTCTAAAGAAAAATGTCATCTTCTTTGAGACGGATTATGGGCAAGATGCCTCTACACGTCATCAGAAGTGAAAGTTTTAAAACTGAATAGGAGGGACAACCTTTCAGGGGTGTGTGGCTTTAGAACAATGCACATGCACAAACTGACTGATACATCAAGGCCACCATTATAGAATGCAGTTTCACAAAACCTTGTCAGTCTCTGTAAAGTCCTGGTATGGTCCTGCGTGACTTTTTTTTTTTTAAATTATTACCATTTTAAAAACTGAAGTCTGATCTTTGAAGACAAAAGTTGAACAGTGGTGTAGAGAACCAGGTAACTGTGAAGGAATGTTTTGGGAGCAAAGAAAAAAACTTTTCTGATGAATTAAACAAGTTAATGTAACATTAGGGAAAATGCAGAGAAATTATGTTGAAAAGTAATACATTAAATTTATCTATTTCAGCCTTTCATCTTACTTAAGCAGTTTGTTAAAAATGCAATATGCTGTGAAATAAATACATAATCTCTCAGGAGGTAGAACTCGTTACAAATTAATTAAGAGAGTACAATGTTACATCTGTAACTGAATCCCTGTGGGCAGAAACAATGTATCAGTGACAATTCAAAATAGTGACATATTTGCAAACACCATCTCTATTCAAAGTGAAGGCAATAAAAATATTTTTACTGCCAAACTCCATCCCACAGCTGAAATCTGTTAACAATCCCATGAATTTTTAATGGTGAAAAAAAAAAATACGCTTTGTCTTCATCCAACTTCAACAATTTTACTTTCTCTCAGTTGCTGAATCAAGTAGCTAACTTTTAAGAGGAGGGAAAAGTAATGAAGTAGCTCCATGAAATTTTCAAGTACAAGTCTGAGAATTTTGTTTGATTGGTGCAGTAGCAGCTAATTGTTAATAAAGGCTCCGAGGCAGAACTGCCCTAAAAGATATATTAAAATATGGTTTTAAATAAAGTAATACAGAATTTAAATTAACAGGAAGCATTTCGAGAATTTTCCACACACGTTTAAACACTGACAATCGATATTTTTAAAACTATTGACATAAAAGACTGTTTCTCAAATGGGTGGTGTTTTTAAGGCTGCGCCTTTGGAACACCATTATATTGCATGTAGAAGAGGATTGGGGGCGTGGCTTTTACGGAGCATATTTCTTATATGGGCTTGTTGTAGGCTCAGCTTGTAGAGCCTAGACAGTTCTACCAACCCCATCATGATTTTCTTGTAATGCTAGTTACAATATAGGGATATCAGCACTGTCGTTGAACTCCACTCTAGAATCCATGTCTCTGTATCTTCAGTTTATGCTTTCATGCATCATTAATCGACGTTAAATACTTATGTTTTGACAGTGTAAAAGATACTTTTATGTTTCGGGCATTGGCCACTGTATCAACCATAGTACATGCACTAAGTTTGTAAACATTCTGCTAGAGTGCACTAGAATACGGTGATATAAGTTTCACCATCTAGCGAGAATTTGTTGAACGATTAGATGAAATAAGCTCGTGAAACATATCATTATCTAAGTTGCTAAAGGGGTTTACATGAGAAAGTGTGTTATTTGGAAGTTTCTTTTTGTGAGTGCGGTTTAGCCTGTACTCTTGTGAGTTATATTTTTGTTTTTGAGAATAGCTGCAGTTTTCCGACGCTATAAAAGTGCAATAATAATTCAGTTTGCAATTTACTGTAGGGCTCTCTCCATCGAGACTTTGACTGATGGGGTAAATGAGACGCAGCCTTCCCCAGTATAAAAACCACGAGCCGCCACTGGACTGGTGTAACAACTGACTAATTTGTCAGGGAAATTTCCAACAAGTCTTAATCCACTTTTTCCTACTCAAAATATGTTAATTATTTTACTGCCCCTCCCAATTTAGTGCCAATTAAAACAATGACTACTTCTGCAATCACAATTTAAGAAAACATAGCTACTGAGATTATAACTTCCCAAAAAGTAAATAACATTCATTTTTTTCCAGATTATCTTACCTGCAGCTCAGTTAATTTTGGTCCATCGATTAACTTCAACTGCTTGTGATATTGAGAGATCTTTTGGTTATGGGATGAACCTGAGCTATTTAGTTTCAAATCTTTCAATTCAGAGTAATTAGCAGCAGGATTCCCAACCTGATGAGTAATCTACAAAAAAATAAAGATAAATCTAGTAACTTACTGACGAATTAACTTCATAGTTTAAAGATGTACACGACAACGTAAATAACTTAGCTCCAATAATTCCACCCATTTTTTCCATCGCTAAAATCTGTTCAAACCCAAACTGTGTTTCTAGGATTCAGGTGAAAGTCATAGTAAACTCTGTGTTTGCTTTTATAAATTCTGTGTTCTTGAAAATAGCAAATTCTTCACAACTTTGATTCAAGGAAAAAACTAATCCTGGGCATTTGAAGTAAAGGAAAGATACAGAAAAATACATACATCTACACCAACCGAAGACAAACTGCACTTCAAATAAGTCAAAACATTGTCAGTAGGATAATAGTTCAAAAGAAGCTACATTTAAATTATCAAGGTTCTCTTGCAAAACAAAAAATTGAACATTTGTCTAATCATCTCAACAGTTCTAACATTGACTTCTTTAAACTGCCTCACGAAAGAAAACTACGTGCACGGATTAAAAAATTATAAGGTTTGAAATAACTTTAGGTATGAATTTAAAAAAAGTAAAAGGAGCAAAAGTTCTACGCATATTTTGAGAACCTATCTGTGAAACACAGCACCACAATATCGACGCAACCAATACAACAGCAGCAAACATAATAAATATCATCAAGTGAAATGAAATGCTGGAATACCCTATCTTCACTAATATTTTCATATTTGTTACATATTTCAAATTCTGCAAACAAAACTTCAGTTTAAAGACAGTTTCATTCTTTAAAACAATTGTCACCAGTATTCAGAATCTATGCAAGCTTTCATTCGTTGCAATCACAAAGACAATGTCTACACTGATCGGCCAAAACATTATGACCATCTGCTTATTAGTGTGTTGGTCCATCTTTGGAGTGCAATACAGCAGCAATTCGGCATGGTATGGATTCGAAAATTTCTTGTTAGGTTTCTTGGAGTTGTCTGGCAGCAGATGTCTACGCACAGGTCACGCAATTCCCTTTAAATATGGGCTGATGGTTTGTGGGCTCGGCACCTGGGAACAAGCATCTAGGAAACAGTGAGGCGGGTCAGCAGTTCGAGTGCTACTGTAGTGAGCATCTATGCAGAATGGTTGAAGGACGGTGAAACCACAACTGGGTGACAAGTTGGTGGACGTACTCGCCTCATCATAGAATGTGGAGGTCGGAGGCTTGCTGCTGTGTAAAGCAGGATAGGCAGTGATCTGTGGCAGATCTGACAGCAGAGTGTGGTCTGAAACACTTGTGCCTGCACCAGCATTGTTCTCTGCTGTCAGATCTGCCACAGATCACACTGCCTATCCTGCTTTACAATACTGTAATGAGGCGTGTACGTCCACCACCTTGTCGCCCAGTCATGGTTTCATTGTCCATCAACCACTCTGCATAGATACTCACTACACTACATCGCATCGGACAAAACATTGCCATAATTAAGCACCATAATGCCTGTTTCAATGAATGAAAACAATCTCCAGCAGAGAAAACAATTAAAACTTTTATCACTGTAACTAGCTATTTGAGTATCCAATTTATATTTTAAATCTACCTAGTATGGGATCTATCACTTTCCACAATATCAATCCTCTGGATTGAAATGTTCTTTCAATGAACTGAATAAATTCAGCAAATAGAGAAATGGCACTTCTGAAACACACTTATTACATGCCAAATATGAGCATGTGATTTTTTAAAGAAAAAAAATGAGAAAGAGAAAATTAAAAGAAACCAAAGAGACAATTCTCTCCTGAGAAGACAGTCCTCTCGTTTACTCTTTCCACTTCCAATATTCTGGATGTGGTGTTATTGTATTAAGCAAAATGTTTTATGCTGCCAGGGCCCGCTCTAGCGGTTTTGCCGCCCCGGACAAATAGACAAATTGCCGCCCCTTAAGATTATGTAGAATTATATATTTCTTAAAAATAATAATTTTTAATCGAATAAAATATTTAATTTAAATTTTTATAAAATCATATATTCATAAATAGACTTATTGAATTTTGATCTAGCGGCACAAAATAGAGAAATTAATTATGATATATCTGTACATAGCCACAAATTAACCATATTTTAAACATTTTTAAATGCTATTACAGATGTATATTATCACACAAACAATCTAAATGCCATTATTTTGAAAATAAAACAAGATTACATCAAATACGCTAAAATCACAAAAAAAACTTTTTTTCTTACTTTCAAGTTGCGAATTTTTTATTACATCTTACAATTTATTTCATCAGCAATTTCATACCCAATTGCCAAAATGGCTAAATCATTAAATTATCAATCTCTTGGTTTTCGTAAATGCTTAGCAAGGCGTCGTATACAGCTCCCAAATGAAATTTTGAAGGGTTTAATGCCTCTATCCTACTCTCCTATCTAGTGTCACTCCATGTTTTCAAAGTTGAACCCTGAACATGCTTTAAAAGTATTGCCCATCGAAAAGTAGATGCCGAAAAGAATAAATATATGTTTTGGACCATGTTGAAGAAGTTAGCGGCTTCCAAGGATGCTTTTGCCATTAATAACAAGATTGAGAGAATGGCTACTACACGGAACAATGAGTGCTCGCGAATTCTATTGTTTAATTCTAGATTGCACTCCTGCTTTATTGTCCCTCATATTGGACCCGTTGTCAGTGCCTGCCCTCTGATATCCTGCAAATTTAAACCCAAGTCATTAAGTTCCCCAACTATAATATCAGACATTTGTCTTCCTGTGGATCTTACGACTGGTAAGAAGCCATAAAAGCTTTCATTAATTTTAATTTCAACGTCAGGATTAAATTTATTGGTTGAAACATATCTGATCACAAGAGTAATTTGCTGTATCTTACTAAGTCAGGAGTACAGTTCAAAATTATGGAAAAATATTTGAATTTTTTTATTTCATTAATAACATGAGACTTTATACTTTGATGCAGCAGATCTACTATCCCGGTTTGTATATTTTTCCCAAGATATTGAGTTTCAGTCTCTACTTTTTAGAGTACTCAACGGACGTGCTCTTCCATAATGTGATCGTATTCAGACAGTAACTCAACTATTTTTAAGAAATTACCGTTATTATGCTCAAACAACTTGTCGCTTGTACCTTGAAAAACCAGTCAACTTTTACCAAGCATTTTGGTAATTGCAACAATTCTTACAAGCACCTCATTCCAATGATTTAGTTCGGCATTAATAACTCTTTGAGTGGCAGCATCTACAGTTTTACAACAATTTAATTTAATTTGCCTGAGTATGATTTTTAGAAATTTCATGCTCTTTTAAAGTTTCGTCGAGGTGCTTCCAATTTTTAAAACCCTCCTTTGAGAGAGAACTAACTAAACAGCCGAAAATTTTGCAACAGAAGCAGTAAACGCAGTTTTGTGAAAGATAGTAGCTAATCTCGCAATATTTCCTCTCCGTTGCTTAAAATTCGTGCATAATATTTTACGCTAAAATGTCGATCTGTGCCATTGGAAGGAAATTTGTAATTATGCAATAGTTTAGGTGGACCTTGCCTTACTAAAAAGCTTCTTACGGCGTCTCATAAGATTCTTGGCCACAAAGTTTTAGAACGCCTTCTGTGAGTCTAACGTTGGTGTCAGTTCCAGTTGATTTAGAAACTTCGTTCATTTGTTTGCTATTATTCTCTGATGATTCTGTACTTCTTTTGTATCCCGACCTGATCATGGAGACCTGATATTGGATTCTAAGATTTGTTTTGGTAACCCCTGAATACAATATATTTTTTTAACGCGCCAGATTGATTCTGCCTTTCCGCTTCCTTCCCCAACCTTTTTTGTACTGGTAACCAGATTGTTTTCTTTGACAGTCAGACATTTTGGAAGAGGCACGCACGTAACTCAAATAATGTACACTATAAAATAATATAAAAAGTAAATATTTATCCTTGTTCTAAATAAGCTAAAACCATAACTAAGATAAATTATTCTCAGTCGTATAAAAAAATATTTATGCACAACACAAAATATTTTCCATACCCTGTGAACATAAAGAAAGTCTAGTGTTACAATACAGTCAAAGCTTATTCGCGGAGGATACTATCCGTAAATTTGCTGCAAATACAGAAACCATGTATACAGAATGGCAATTTCTATAGGCTTAAACGGAATATGTTCCAAGTTCAAAAAAAAATAATAAAATATGATGTGGAGTGATTGTCGCGCAATGCACTTATTAAACCAACTGACAAAGTTATTCACATTTACTAAAATATTTAATGAATTTCTCTTTGTTGAGCAGCAATTAGAGTATTTGTAAACCGCATTCGTATATATAATAAGCATCATGGGTTATATATTAGCAGTTAACATTCAAAATTGAATATACTAATGGTATGTGAAGTATCTAATCGGTAATCAGCAGCTGGTAATATTATTTATTTATTAATGATTGTAAGTACTGTCCCACACCTATTAAACTACAGTATTTTCACTAGCGATCAAAGCTAGTATATGTAATTTAACACAACCATAACACTTACAATGCCTATACGGTATCTAATTTATACAACAAATCTGTGATGCTAGGATTACGAGAAGAAATTATTATATAAATTATTCCACTTCGATTTCCAATAACTAAGATCCATATTGATTTTGTTCATCAATTCAATAAAATAAATACTCAGCTTCTATCGATTCCATGTATTAGACCCTAGCTGCAATTGCGAAAAACACTCCTTTCCACCGCATCTAGTAACTTGTGGGCAGTATAATGTCGGAATCAGTGCAGGTAGCCGAGGTCAGGTGTAACAGCCCCCACCTACCGTGCTTCTGTTGTGTGCTTTTGTCGTTGTGCGCTTTAGTCGTTGTGCGCTTATATCGTTGTGCGCTTATGTCGTATATCCAACTAAATAACAGTTTAATCATAGATGTACTTACCTTTAGAAATTATGATATCCTGAAGTAAATTTTATGAACTTCCACTTATCACTAATATCGTAATAGTAAGACTAATGCTGTTGTGTAATGAAACCACTTTTATAATTAGCAATAATAAGCAAGTTGAGAAAACAAAAGTCGAAACAGCGTTCTACTCGCGTGCTAAGGCCCATTTCACACAGAAGAGACCTGACGCGGACTTCGGGCTGAGACATGGCGCGGAAGCGGCGCATTTTGAAGTTGTTCCTATGGCGTAATTCACTCAGAGGCGGCTGGGCAACGGCGCGCCCCTTTGAGGTCCGCGCCCCGTCTCTTCGAAGTCTAGGGGCGCACCAAAATAGCTAAGAACTGCAAGTTTTTAACGAACGAAAAAATCGGTATGTGGATTTTTTTAATTAATTGGGTATTTAACACATTAATATTATTAATATTTTTCTCATACTTACAGCCGAAATGGCGCCCCTAAATTTTAGCGCCCCGGGCAAATGCCCGGTTTGTCCCCCCCTAGAGCGGGCCCTGATGCTGCATACCACCTCATGTTATGTTCCGAGTGATAAAAGTTTTATTTTTGTTTCTGAATTTAGTAATCAGATAATATGTACAAATCGCAGGTAGTGGTATAATGAATATATCTAACAAAGGATACCTTGGATTGATGCGAAAAAGACATTTGTTGGAAATTATTACTAGTTATATGTATAGTAAAGAATGAAATCAAAGGTGCTAATTATTGAAAAGGAATTAAATTAGGATAGGAAAATGAGCCTCCACTTACCTTTAAATGATGGATGTGGTGCGCGTACACACAGAAAAGACAAAAATACAAATGATACAGAATATATATAAAATCCATACAAATAAAAATATTAAGTGTTAGGTTAGGTGGTAAGATTTATCGGTGGTTAACCCCTTAATGCCGATGGTTACAAATTCGCATCATACCAATTTGACCCTTATATGTGGAAGAAAAAATGTTTTCGAGCGCCAGTGCCGGTTGAAGCAGATTCTACACGTTGTCCATTTTCTACTGATAGCAACCTGAAGAAGCGAGTAAGGGGGTCTTTTGAAGAATATGAGGCTACAGTGGAAGGGGTAGAGGTCAGAGCAGTAAAATGGTTTGACAACAGAGGTATGATTCTTGCCAGTACATTTTCATCTGCTCATCCAGTTAGTGCAATACAAAGATGGGACAGAACACAAAAAACACACACTCGGGTATCATGCTCAAGCATTGTTACAATATATAATATATTCATGGGAGGGGTGGATTTGCTTGATGCTTCAATTTCATACTACTGAATTTTCATAAAAGCAAGAAAATATTATCAGAGATTGTTTTTTCACTTTGTGGATCTTGTCATGGTGAATTGTTGGTTGTTGTATCGAAGAGACTGTGATGCTTTGGGAATTCCTCGTCAAAAACAAAATGATATTTTGGCATTCAAATCCAGAATAGCAGATGCTCTCTGCAGGCAAGGAAAGGAGATGACAAGAAAGAAGAGAGGTAGGCCCTCAGTAAGCATGGAGACGGAAATTCAACGTAAGAAGCATCGGGGTCCAACGAAAATAGTCCCCGATAAGTCTACCCGTACTGATGGAGTAGGTCATCGGCCCTATGTAACAGAATGGCAGAGATGCAAAAGGCCCAGCTGTAAAGGGCAGACTGTTATTATATGTTCAAAATGCAATCTTCACCTTTGCTTGAACAAAAACTCAAATTGTTTTAGGCAATTTCATGACTAGAGTAATTTTAATCCAATGCATTGGCCTTAGACATAAACATAAATGTAATTCAAACATATGTTAATTATTTTTTCCTATTGAATCTTATGAGAAAATTCAATAAAAAAAATTTCATCAATGAAGATTTGAAAGTCTTTTATTTCTCAAATACCTGTTGTCGTAAATTTGACACATACCTAATTATACCAATTACGTAAAACATTTCTTACATTTGGCATTCTATATAGTCTAACAAACCAATACTGAGGTCAAAATGTGATTTTTTATTTTTTTCCTGAACTAGAAATTAATTCAGGCATTAAGGGGTTAAGGCCAGGGGGTGTCTGGTATTGAAGATATTCTGGTATGCAAGTCTCCGGAGTTCTGATGTAGTGAACTCATCAGAACTGCAGAAATGGGAACTTGCATACCAGAATATCCTGGAAACCAGACGCCCCCTCCCCCCAGCCTCTGCCACAGATAAAATCCTACCACTTAGCCCATCATTTAATATTTTTATTTGTCTAATATATATTTTAACTAGAAATAATTTGTAGCAATTTTCTTTTTCACAGCAATAAAAGCTACCCGTTATTAGACACATTCATTTTACCACCACCTGCGATATTCACACATTATCTCACACTTTCCTGACGTATCAATAGTCTACTTCTTAACAGTTCACCCCCAGCACTTGTTGCCCCCAACCTTTCTTCTGGTGCCAAGCCAAGTCATCAGGTAATCTTCAGTGCGTGTGTGCGGGTGTGCGTGTGTGCGTGTGTGTGTGTGTGTGTGTGTGTACTCTCCTGAAACCAAATGGCTCATTGTCTGGTGCATGAATAAGGTTTTATACTGAAATATTGTATTTTTGTGTCTGTCTTACATGTTATTCACTCGTCGTAGCCCTCAAATTTGGAAAGTGATGGGTTATTTTCCCTATCCTTTGTTATTCATATCTCCTAAAAGCCACTTCATTTTCCGTTAGTATCATTAAAAACCAATCAAGAAGTGAAATATCTCAGGCCCAAGAAATAACTAACATATTTTACTACTATTGCCCATAAATTAATAATTCACACATCTAATATCTGGAAGTTAAGGGCTTTCATAAACGAGTATCTGACAAGAAACTAGAACAACCGACCAATGAAATGTTCTCAGGGTTCCATCCAAATGGATTCTGTGGAAGAACATATTTCTTATAGTGAGAGAACTGATGAAAAAATCAAGTCTGTAGACTGTAGAGGAAAAGCGACATCTTAGTATATATGAGGGTTACAAATGACCACTAGATGGCACTATTGAGATATTTATATTGCAAAATTTGTCCTTTGTTATTGTTAAAACAAGGGAACCTCAGAAATTGGACAAGTAGTTTGTCCACAGTAAGTGTTTTAAAAGAAGGAAGTTGTGAAAACAAGAAATTTCATGTGAAGGTTTTCACTAGATGATTTTTTTTTTTTTTTACGATTTTAGTAATAGCCTTACTCAACGACAATTCCTCTAATCACTTTGTTCAGCTTTTGGTAATCAAGCAACACCAGAAAAGGCAGAAAATACTGTTTATAATTGGTCTGCTGAATTCCACCCGCAATGAATTTTGTGAAGGTCCACCAATATCGGATGTTGCTCCCCAAAAAAAAAAAAAAAAAAAAAAAAAAAAAAAAAAAAAAAAACAATGCTGTGTGCAACATGATTGAAGAGGACAGGCATGTGACTTACTGTGTGAGAGAGAGGCTTTCTTAGGCATATTGAAGAAAGCATTACTTTCGATTTTACATGAACATTTAGCTGTGAAAAAAATCTGTTCCCCATTGATTCCGCATAATTTGACTGAAGCTCAAAACCAGGCTCGTGTCAATTGGTGTAAGGAAATGCTCAAAAAATTTGACCGAGAAAATTCAAAACCCATTTACAATATTGTAACAGGAGACGAGACTTGGATATCTCTGTATGATCTGGAAACTAAACAACAATCAACTGTTTGGGTGTTCCAAGATGAACCGAATCCAACAAAAAATGTTCGTTCGTGAAGCACTTCCAAAAAGATGATTACCTGTTTCTTTGGTTATACTGGAAATATTGTGACTATTTCTTTAGAGGATTGAAACACAGTTAATGCTGAACAGTACACACAATTTGTTTGCCAGAAGTCATCGATACAATCAGGAAAAACAACCCAAGATGTCCCATCATTCTTCATCATGCCAATGCCAGCTCTCACACGGCACATGAAACATTTGATTGTTTGATGGAGAAAAACATTGAATTAATGCCTCATTGCCCATATTCACCTGACTTATTGCCTAATGCCTTCTTTTTGTTCCTGAATATAAACAAAAAATGCATGGACAGCGATTTTCATCACTGCGAGAAGCTGTAGAATCTTCCAAAATTATGTTTTTGCCTTACCAAAATCAGAGTGAAAAAATATATTCAAGAATTGGTTCTAACACATGCAAAAGCCTAATCTTAAAGGCAAATATTTCAAGAAAAAAATTTGAATTAATCATCCCAGCAGTGATTTAAGAAAACCATGGAAAACCCAAATCTGGTATTCGAACCCGCGACTGTAAGGCCAGAGCATTACTGCTCACCCACCATGTTGAGTATCTGCAGAGGCCTCATGTATAGTTCTAGCAGTAACCAGATGTAAATTGGACTTCTTTATTATATAATTTAATGTAATTCCGATGGAGCACACACTCCATTGGCAATTTCCCAAATCAGACATTTTTTCCCTTTCTTGCATCCACTTATTTTTGCCCACTAAAAATGTCAAATTTAAATTTTTTTCATCATTTTTGGTCAATTATTCATCATTTTTCTTGTTAATTTATTCCAATCCCTGACCCCTTACCTACGAAACAAAAACTTTCCACGCCCTTATGCCTACAAACGAGTGACAGCTTTTGGTCATGGTCATCTTTTGCCTTCCATGCACCTCTCCTAATTCTTCCTCCACCAATATCTTCCCACACCTCATCACCTTGTGCACTCCCATGATTATCTTCGCCGTTCTCCTGTCTTGCGAAGAATCACATTCCAGCTCATTAATCATATCACTTACTCATTGTGTTCTGTGGTAATTTCCAGAAACAAATGTAGTGGCCCTTCGATGCACTCCCTCCAAATTCTGTATTTGATACCCAAAACATGGGTCCCCCCCACCATATTTCAGCAATGGTATAATCAAAGTCCAATTCCCTTACTTCTCCAGTACATCCCCTCATCAATCTCCAACAAGTGATGGACTTTGAAGCCTTTTCCTTCTACGTGTCCAATGTGTCCTGCCCAGTTGAGTTTATTATTAAATGTTATGCCAAGGAATTTACATTTCAAGTCTTCTACAAGCAATTCTTTCCCCGCCCTATAATTATAATTAACCTTTAGTTTTTATCTGTATACCTAATAAGCTGATTCTTCTTTGCATTTATCTTCATCCCATGTTGACGTACCCTGCTAGATATCTTGTTCAGATCATATATAACAACTATCCAGAGAATAATTACTCTTATGAAAAATCGGTTATTATAGAGACCAGAGAAAAAAACAAGAGGGGGTTTTTGGCTGGCGAGCAACTAGACAAGGTTAGTTAGCATTTTGGTGATGTGTTGAAATAAAAGTTACTGTTAGCCAAGGACCTGAGTAATTCTTCGGTTTTGTTTAGAAATGAAATAAGGCAAATAAACGTCAAGTGAATAATATAGAAAGACTGTTATTATTATTCACCACAAGAAAAAAAAATGATTCTGTACTCCTGATGATATCATCATCATCATCATCCTCCTCAATAGTTTCCAGCTTCCTGACGATATATCAATCTATATTGCTTATAAAACAAAAAGGAGTTAATAAAATATAACATCGGCAACTTAATAATAATATACGACAATCCCCCTGCAGCTGTTCGAAGTCTTCTACAATTTTGATCCTATTATATAGTATTATGGCATCTGCAAACAACCTATCTACTGACAGTAAACGATAAGAACAATTATTCATTAGAATAATGAATAGCAATGGTCTCAATATGCTTTGTATCCTACACTGCAAACACTTTGATATGATTTATCTAAGAACTACTGCTTGTATTTTGATGGGGTATTGAAAAAAGTAAAATCAATGTTTCCAAAAAATTAACTTAGATCCTGTAGAAAGCTGAGAATTTTTTAAAAAAGTGTCCAAACTTAGTTTCAATTTTTCACTGAAGGCAATTCACACAAATCTATGGATTGTATTTAAGCATGGTTTTAATTGATGTACAACCCATGTATGGTCCCAATTAGGACATGTCTTATTTTGATGTGATGCTAGAATCTGAGAAATTAAGACAAACGTGTTTGCAAATTATTATCCATTTTTCAGTGAACGCAATTCACCCAAGAACTATCAGACTTTGAATGAGATTCAATCAATGTATAGCCCTTGGTTCCAAGAAAAGAATATTTCATTTTGCTGTAACACTGAACAGTTACTGTCAATTCGAATCCATACAAATGCAAGTATCGTCAAAACGTTTATCAGGATATGCATAAATGGTATCATATTATTCAGAACTGACATGAAATTATTCGGAATTTGAACTAGTATTCGCCTGTGTCATATTTGGTGACTTAGATTCTGTCTTAAGTAATAGGTCCCTGTTACCTGGTATGTTTAGCAGCTACAACAGATGAGGATTGAGCAGCCAGTGGGAAGCACTACCATTAGGCCACTAAAACTAGAGAAAAATGTAGTTATTTAGTTAGTTATATTAAAAATCTCTCAGCCGCCATCCATGGAGGCCTAAATAAAGGCAATTAGAAGAATACCTATTTATCTGTGCTTTCTAAAGATATTTATCTATAGTACTAAATTGGCTACTTTTTTATTGTGACTGCAATCATTAGTATTTTACCTGAAAGATGTGAACTCATTGAATTATTCATTCTATCTGTGAAATTTTTTACTTGCATCAATTGCAAATAAGAATGCCAAATTGTCCATGCACATAACTTAGGTAGTAGTTCTCCATTTCATCTCACAAGCCTTTGTAAAATAAAACAAAGTGAATGAAGTTATGCACAACAACTAGATTACTATGTATGTAAATCATCCTTATCAGTCTGCCTACCACTTGCTCACAAGCTACTCCCACCCAACATTCTCCATCACATCAGTTATGAAACTCTACCATTAACTTAAAAGGCAAAGAAAGATATCATTTCTTGATACAGTTAATACACAAAAAGAAGATGACATTGATTCAGATCTAAGCTCATCAGCAGCATCAAATGAAATCTATTGGGTGGCAGCCATTATATTTCATACTCTCAGTACAGGAGGTCTTCGTAAGAACACCAGTCCATTTCTTTTTACCTACACTAACAATACACTCAACAATGCATGGAGGGGCCACTAATAAGTCATGATGCCTTTTTCCATCAAATCAATCTTTGTTACTTCTGTGTAGCTGAACAATCACAAATTTATTATTATGAAATATTCAGTAGACCAGATCCATCCCGAAAGGTTGTAGCATAACAGACACATTATCCTGGAATTAAAATGCATATTTTAATATTTTAGTATTCTTGAATTTGGGCTTCCTTGGCTAAGGCAAGTTCGTTTATTCTGAAGGAGAATGTTGAGTTTCCATAGAAATGGGTATCTACTAATGTGCTTGAACAGTAAGCCTGTTAATGATGCTGGAGAAAGTTCTCACCTAATTATATTCATCACGAAGCGATATACATCAGAATTTACATGATTATGTAGAGTACTAGAAATATTTGATGATGTTTAAATGGATTATATATGCAAATTCTTTCTACAAGAATATTTAATTCGAGTTTTCATCAAATGAAAAAGAAGTCAATTTGTTATTGCTGTAGTTTTGTGTGTCAGCAAATAGATATTAAAAGTGTTTTGACTATATAAACGTATCCAACTTTCATTTTATTATACTTAGGTGACCTTGACATTTATCGAATCATAAATAGTGCCAAAAGCTAAATGTTGAATCAGGGAAGAATAAATGTGGAAAATCCTACAGGGTGGCCATGACAGGACATTAAGTGTTACCTTATCCACCAGACCCAGCATAATAAACATAATTTTTTCCCCAAATATAAAAATTTAGCATAAAATATATCACTGGTTACAGTTATTCATGCTACACCACTCTATACTAACATCCTATTCTTAGATGGTCATATTTAATCAAAGTTCCCCTGTGATACATAATAAGATATGGAAAATAACTCGTCACTTACCACAAATGAAGGCACTAGGATCAGGCGAACAAAAAAATCGCTTTATTAAGCCAACTATGTAGCACTTACTACTAGCTCTTTTTAGATGCTTACTTTAATTCCAAAAACATCTTGAGCCCCAGTGTCTCTGTCTCCAGTGATAATTTCAATACTTCTCCCAACATCAGAGCAACAAGCCTCCAAAACCATTTCAGTTTCAACAGCTGCTATGGTTTCATACCAAATGTATTCTGTGTAGCTTGGATATAATGAAAAATATGTTCTGACCATCAATTCCATCTATAATGGCTAAATTCTTACAACTGTTTATAAGAGCCAATATGCAAAGCAGTTTTTCCATAAGATGTGCCAGTCAGCATGCACCAAAAATGACACACAGTAGTTAGAAAAAAGGAACAAAAAAAAACAATACTAAAAAGGTCAAGGCAATCTCATTTCTTCTTGTAGGCTTGAACATGTGTCTACTACTTTCAACATCTTTCTACCTGTCCCACCATTCCATTCCCCTCCCCCCCCCCCCCACCCCTCCCAATCATTGCTGTCAGTTATTTCCGACATTTCCTGTCCTAACAAGAACACCTCTGCAATCTTTAAATTTTTTCACTTCTTTGGTATGGTAAAACACTTGTCAAATTCAACGTGACAGTTATTCACTGCACAAGCATTATTAGCAGTATTTTATTGGTTCTCTAAATCATAAAACATATATATATTTACAATTATTACTTCAGATAATACAATTCAAACATTCTTCTACATTCTTCAACAATGTCTCAAAACTTTCCATTTTTGTTACCCTGATAATATGAAAATTTCGTCTCTCTGAAACAAAGATTCAGTGCAACTTCTAATGTATGACTGTAATTGACAGCAGTTTTCTACCATCATTCAGTTTTCCTTCAATATTTGGTTAAAAAGCCCAAGAATGTCATGTAAATGATTCCTTCTTTAGCAGCTGCTTTAAAATTCCATGCCATCAGGTAGTATCGTAGGCTTTATCTATTTCATAAAACAAACCCACAACATGTTGGCTGCAGATAAATGTATCTTGCACCACCATTTTCAGCTGGATTAGATTATCCAAGGTGGAAAAGAATTTCCTGAATCTAGCCTAAAGTGACTAAATAGGCTTTGGGATTTGATATACCAAACTATGCAAAAGTTCAGCATCTGCTCTAGTGTCTTCCCAATACAGTACATCATCTTGTTATTCGGGCAATGACAATGGGGTCATTAGTGCATTATAAAGCTTGTCAAGGCAATGCTAAGGTAGGTCAGTACCGGATTAACCACGTAGCAGGAGGTAGCAAATGCTACGGGCCTCGCGCCTTCTAAGGCCACTTTTTTTTTTTAGCTTTACAATTTTCCCCAGGACGGCAAAAATCGAGGACCTCTTCTTCACATTTGCTACGGGCTCCGCAGCGTCTTAATCCGGCCCTGAGGTAGGTACCTAGTAACATTTTGTCTTTGCCAGGTTTTAAAAACAGAAATACAATTGCTCTTTCTACCAGTCACAGAAAGATCCTTCAGTCAAAATACTGTTAAAATATGCAGAAGATACTCTGTAGCATATTTACTGAGATGCCTCAGCGTCTGGTACTGGATCATGTCAGACCCTGGCACAAAGTCTTTCACTCATTCACTCTGGATTCAGAACAGACGTTGTACGTTTCTGCAGTGGATGAAACAAAAACAACCATCTTTCTGTGCAGCAGATCTCCACTGGTGTAGATGAGGATACAATTTGGCAGTTGAAGTGATGGCAGCATAAGATGCCATCAACTGCTCAACACTTCATTGACTGACAACTATGCACTCCTGACTAAGTAATACAGATACTGGTGATCATGAGTACCTTACAGGTCCAAGGCGTATAGACTCCCAAATGTTTGACACTGTCACAGAAAGATTTATGATGCTCACAAAGTTCTGCCATTAAGTTTTTTGCTCTTGCAATTCACTACTAGGTTGTCAATTGATGGGCAACTAAAAATGACGCAATGCCCACCTTAATTCCTGAATAGTGGAATTACATTTGTCGTTCCACATAGGAATGGGTGTTCTTCGTAGCATTCCTCATCTTCTGGGAGTGGAAGCATCAGCCACTTTGTGAATCACTGTGAATCACTTCTGTAAAAGGATACACTTTCTTTTCTGCACTGTCACACTGTTGGAGTAAAATAAACAATGGAAATTTAGGAATTGGCTTTTCCAATGCTTCTTTTACACCCCATATTTCTTGCTCCATCATTGAATTCAACATACATCCACATGGAGAAGTAATTGCTCCTATGAAGATCACAAACCACTTCCCACTGCATGGAATCTGCAATGGAAGGAAAACACAAAGACCAATAGCAGAGGACGAACTAGAAACATTTCTGAAATGTGCCATTTGTCCAGTCCTGAGGACTCTCACTTTATTAAGATAAAAAGTGCTTGCCTTCTGGGGCAATCGGTTGGTGAATCCCACAACACACTATGGATACCAAAATTACCATATAGGAGAAATTTTCGAGAAAGCTGCTGGAAAATGTCAGCCAGTTAATGGTAAAAAATGAGTGCATTGTGTGGTAGACAGAACATACAGTCTCGCCACTAGTGCTTGCAGAGCAGATGTGAGAATAGGTCCAGAGTGGACAGTGTTTTGGACAAACACAGCCACTCCTCCCATTGCTTACCATCAGTATTAACCATTTCTTCAATACAGGTCATAAACTCTTATTAATGGCTGGCTTGCAGGTCTAAAATGTGTTTCTTGGAGATAGAGACACACAATTAGACTGAGTCAGAGATGTACCTCCTCTCTGTAAGCCTGAAAACCATTCACATTACACAGTAGTCACTCTACCAACTGAGCTTCTCCCACTAAGGTTTGTGTGGGTTCTAATTTGCTGATTGCTATTGAACAGGTTCATTCATCAGCATTTTACTGCCTTTGGAGTCCAAAGAGACGAAAAGACATCTCTAACTCTGAATGCCTAAAAAAAGGGGGGGTTCCTTTTTCGGCATAGGTATCTTCCTTTTATTTTCTGTGCCACTTGGTGGACATGATGATTAAGGGGATTTCACAAATTAGATCCATCTACTGGAATTACAGGCCTCACATTTCTTTATTATTGAGTTGCCTTCCTCTGCTGTATGATGTTGCTGGTGCCACTGCTACTGTAGTTGCATCAATTTTCACTGGTGGTGTCGCTGATGGTCAAACCTGCTGCTGCTGGAGTGGTGTGGGTCTTATGATCTTTGTGGGTTTTGCACCACATTTACATCAACACTTTTTACTTATTTTTGAATATCTGCATACCAACACCGTCTTTCCAGACAGGAGTTGAAACTATCTTGACATAGCTTGACACATAAATGAAATTGGCAAGCAACTTAGCCTTTTTCTTTGCTTTACCATTAAGGGTTCACAATTTGGTTTTCAACGCCTATGTCTTCCGATCCCCATGATATAATGAACACTCCTTGCTCCTATATATAGCCCAGTGCAGTTGAAGCATATCTGTGGGTGTAGGGGCTGGGGGGGGGGGGGGAATGTCCAATCATTATCCTGCTCATGTGTCGCCATGCCACATTCATTGGATTCGGTGGATACACATGAACATCAGATGTAAGAATCATGCTTTTATGGACTTTGACAACTTTGTCAAATATCAGGACGAAGGTGGCAGTCTTTTCAATACAGCCTTTCATCCTTCATGTAATTTGACGCACCTCTACTATTTATTTCCATCTTCTCATTCCTTAATGAGTTCATGACACTTTTGCAGCAATACAAGATTGCAGTATATTTTGCATAATTTTATTATGTTGAGCTGTAATATATTATTAGTCAATTCAAATAATTGATGATAAAATTTAGCAATTGTTCAATGGAAAAAACTAGAATTAACATTTCCCTTGTGTTGATTCAGAATACTGAATTTTCCACTGATGCAAACATGAAGTTATAGGCAATGGCAGGCCCGCCGCTAGCTGTTAGGGCGCCTGCGTGCAATCCCGATTATGCCGCCCCATGTCTAACTACAGAAAGTGGCGGATCTAGGAAATATCCGAACCGGGTCAAAAAACTGTGAGATTGCTGCCCCTTTGAACATTATTTGCCACCCCCATTGTTGCCATCCCGAGTGTCGCCGACCACCCGAAGCAGCTGTTTTTTTTTTTTTAAATCAAGGTCGCCTGCTACATAATACACAGCAAATTTTGTCGCGGTGACAATGGAGTAGCAACTATCGCGGGGCGGCAACTGTCGAACACTCGTTTTGCTGCCCCCCTTGATGTGCCGCCCGCGTGCGGTGCACGCCTTGCACGCCCGCTTACGGCGGGCCTGGGCAATGGTCAAATTTATAACGAATATTGATTACAAGATATTTTAATGCTAGGCTCTAGAACAAAGTAACACATAACTCTGTGAATAACTTCATGTGAAGATCACATAATATAATTCTGTAACATATTAAACTTATCCGAGCATTTTTCTTGTTTGCATAATTCCAAATTTTTCTTTCAGTTACACCTAAATTCAAACGAGTAAGATTTTGAAAGCAATAGATCTCAAATAATTTCAAACATTTTAATGGACTTTCTAAATGCAGTACATCTATGATGAATTAATTATCTACAGATTAAGTTGTTCTAATTCAAATTCAGCACTTCTTTTTTACAGATGACAGACCATGCATGAATGTTGAGTGTAGTGACACACATGTTCCACCTCACCGCTGTTGGTGGGCCCAGAAGCGTTCAAATAAATCTAATTGTAATTATTGGAATCTTGAAATTACTAAAAATATCACATCAAAAAAATGAAATAAATGTTTGAAATAACATTTAAAGAGGTTGCAGAAACTAATAATGAAAGTGTTACATGTTGATGGGAACTAATATTTTACGAGAACTGTGCACAATGAGACACAGATTACTTTAAACAATTCCAAAGAAGGAGAAGATTTTTTTTGACAGGGGCTAAGCTGAGTGATAATGAGAATTTCTTAGAAGTTTTTTTGCCCTGCTTTTTAAAGGTTAAAGTATAATACCCACATAACCCACAATCATAAAATGAAAAACTCAATTTTCTAAATTATTGCATCAAAAACTATCAATCAATATCACAAAGGAAAACACATCAAACATGTTGCTCATTTACTATAAATACTCAATACAAAATTTTACAAGGCATAAATGTTTCCATTTTCCCAAGAGTTGTAAGTGTAAAACACAAATAAAAAAAATAGCAGTAATCTAATTCCTATTAATAAGAATGTGATGGCATTATGAAATACTTTCACCTAGTTTAATTGAACTTGTGCAACACGAGACCAAGAGATTTGTATTGTACTAAAAGCTCTGGTAGACCAATCCAGAGTTTGACTGTATGTTTAGCTGCATTTATTAACACTCAGTACAAATATGGAACAGAAATTTTCAACTAAATCCAATAAACACACAAAAACTATCACTACTCACATCATCATCTTCTTCTTGAGCCTGTACAATTGTAGCAGTTATGGGCATATCCTGCAATCGTTCATACATCTTGTGGGCTGCTTGGCGTTTTGCTAGCTTCTTTGATTTCCCAGTACCTGTTAGCAATGGTGTTTACAGGTATTATCTTTTAATTTAAAGTCCCTATTTTAGGAACTGATATAATAAATGAGAAATCAATTCTATTAGCTTGAAAATCTAATGAAAAAATAGTAAAAATGAATAGTAGCTTAGCAACGTCATGCAAAAGATCAGAAAGATAGCAATAATCTTCGGTAAATTCAGACAGTAATTGAAAATTAGTAATAATAAGTACGATTACAAAGAATGGGAAAAGTAACCATTATTCACCAAAGCTGAAGTCTCGAGAGCAGTGACAGTGCAAAACAAGGGATAAACATAAATGTATAATATTTCAGTATAAAACCTTCTTAATTCAGAGAGAGAGAGACTGTGTGTGTGTGTGTGTGTGTGTGTGTGTGTGTGTAGAATGCTCCACTGTAAATACGCATAGATATAATATTGTAAACCTTAATACGAGGGTTGTTATTTATATTTCTGATCTAATAATAAATAAACAAATATTCATGATCGAAACTGACTTTATTGTTTCTCAAAATATTCTCCATGAACATCAATACACTTTTGCACGCGTTTGAATCACTTTTTACACTCCGATGGAGGTAACTCCAGGACATGCGTCTTCAATGCATCAACCACTTCTTCGGGTGTCAAAAATTGTTGACCATGTAATTGATGTGCGGGAATAAAAAGAAGTCATTGGGTGCCAAATCAGTGTTGTATGGTGAATGACCTATCAATTCGATGTTTTGACTGGTCAAAAATTCCTTTGTTTGAGCTGATGTGTGACAGCTCACATTGTCGTCGTGAAGAATTATTCGCCATTTCTTTGACTTTTTCTGAATTTCTCGAAAGACTTCTGGTAAACAAATGGTCGTGTACCATTCAGAGTTGACCATCCTACGTTGCTCTAATGCCACTGTCATCACATGACCAGTAATGCCGAAGAAACAGGCACCCATTTGCTTCGATGTGCTTCTTCAGCGAACAACTTTTGTCGGAAATGGCTTGTCTTGGAAGACCCATACAGTAGATTGCCGTTTTGTTTCGGGCTCGTATGCACAGATCCATGATTCATCACCTATGTAGATGTTATACACAGTCTTTGATGGACCTTAAATGTATTTTTTTAACATTTCCTTGCACCAATGAACATGAGCTTCCTTTTGAGCGTTTGTCAGATTATGTGGGATCCAACACTAACAAATCTTTTTTACAGCCAAATTATCATATTTTATTGATGCTTGTCATACTAATGTCCAAAGATGCCTCAATCTCACTGTATGTCACGTGACGAACTTGCTATATTAGTTCACGCACAGCATTGATGTTTTCGGGCACAACAACCGATTTTGGACGACCCTGACGGAATTCGTCCTGAAGCGAACTTCAGCCACGATTGAATTTGTTATATCAGTTTTTTACAGAGCTATATGATGGTGCTTTATCGCCGTTTAAAGAATTAAGTTTATTGATGCACTCTTGTCTTAATAATCCATGTCAAAAGTTGAGAAAAATAATAGCACGAAAATGTTAACGAGTTAATTCCATTTTTCACCCGAGATGAATTTTTAAAGTTACTGTAAACAACTAGTCCCACTCAAATGACACATTGTTATGAATAAGGCTATGTTCAACAATGTCAATGTTTCCAATGGAAACATCAGATGGCGCCTGGCAACACTTATTGTTGCCAAGGCTAGAAATATAAATAGCAACCCTCGTGATTAATAAATAAGGGAGTAGAATAAATATTAATAAAAATGAAAATAAATAAACAATGGTTAAAATTATCAATGCTAATAAAATGCTAAGCACGGTCATCATGTATTCGTGATCATCATGTTATCATCCTCTGAGGCTTCATTTTTTAGCTACAATCGCCAGAAATGTTACTATAAGTTTTGGGCATTATTTAATAACAGCTCTATTTAGTTAAGCATATGAAGAAATGGTTTCCCTGAACGTTCCATTCAACCCATCATTTCTGATGGGCTTTGAGGTTAGTTAATAAATAAACAATAAGTGATGGGTTTATCGATACGGTCTTATCGGAGATTTAGGAAAGGTGGGTGTCTCGTACCCAGAATATTTTGGTAAACTAGTTCCCACCTCCAAAGTTAACATGCAGTGATGGTTTCTACGAAAATTCTGCCCACTCTCACTGTAAAGCAATTAATGAGATTGTTAAGAGTTGTGGGCACTGCCATGGGCTGCTACCGGATGGTATAGGCTACTGGAATTGACTGTTTGCCTGTGGCCATCCATTCTGACTGAAAGATGTTTGGTAATGGTGCCTATTTACCAACAATTGGACTGGAGACAAGTTAGTGTAAAAGCTGTATTGTGGTGCAAAGTGGCATGTGCAATGATGGGAGAGGTTTCCCCAGTGGTCAGAATGGAATAGGTGGTAGCAGGTGGATGCATGCTGCAATTTTTGCTGTGAGATCAGCTGCAGGATAGATCTAATTAGTGTTTTTGGAGAATCTGAAGGACAGTATTTGTAGACCAAGACGTTTTTGAGATTGGGTGGTGTGCTGAAGTTTTTGTGGGGACAGTTGGTAGAATTTTTTGGAGAAGCATGTCTCATTCAGCTGATTAAGACTGAGATGCAATTGCCAGAATTTGTTGATTTAGGTAGTGACTTAATATTTGACTAACTAGTAGACAGGAGGTGCCACAAAATCCAGGTCAGGAGAAGGAACTGTCCTTTTCCTTGAAGTTTGGTAAGCACTTTCCTTAGTCAGTATTATTTAAGAAAAATGTAAACATGATCGAGAAGTAATATACCTCATAGGAATATCAAAACAAAAGTTTCCATTACATTACATTAAACACTCACCATTCATTTGCAGCCATGTCACCTTATAACTGACAACAATGAATGATCTGCAAGCAACAAGCTCATTTCTTCCTATATAATCACTACTCTCACACTAGCAATATAATGTTGCAAATTAAGTATGGAACATTCAATTCGTACTACCATTAAAAACATTTCAAAGCAGTGCACATAGACCTAACCAATCAGTGATATATCAGCTACAATGAAGTAGGATGATAATTATTTTGAAATAAAAGATTACCAACACTCAAAGTTTAAAGAAGGTGGGGAGCAGCAAGAAAAGATAATTCACAAACACGAAAAAACATAATATTCCAGGCAAATCCCCTTTTCAAGAAAAGAGACACAGATGGCTAAGCTCGCACAAGCAACTATGGTCAACACAGCCACACACATAATTGAATCGACTGTTGGTGGTGGTGGTGGGGGAGGGGGGGGGGGGGAGCAATGATACAATCATCAGAAATAGTAACTGCAAGAAAGAAAATAATCAAAAGAAGAAAAGGGGTACATGCAAAAGAGGAGATTTTTTTACATTTAAAAAAAATGATAATGGAAGTGAACAAAATGAAACAGTTTAACATGAGAGAAAAATTTGCACAAATGGTAGGTGTGGGTCTAAGAAATAATTCTGAAATGAGTTCAACTCAGGATAAAGGGAATGCATCAGTAACGTCTGAGCCCGACATTTGGGGAATGAGTATTTTATCCCCAGTCCAACCACACAGCTATACCTCCAAGCATACAGATTATGTCTGTTAAAGAAACATTAGGCTTTAGGAAAGAAAAAACCTTGGTTCACAGAAGAAATTTTGGAGCTAGTAGATCAGAGGAGAAGGCGCAAAAATGCTCAGGATGAAGCAAGAAGAGAGCAAAACAGGCAATTTTTAAATCAATCAGGAAACGCAAAAGAAATTTGGCTGCAAGGAAAGTGCGAAGAAGTAGAAAAGGAAATGGTCGCAGGTAAAGCAGATGAGGCCTACTTGAAGATCAAACAGAATTTTGGACAAATGAATTAAAGATGTATAAATATTAAAGCTTTTGATGGGAAACCTCTTTTAATGTCAGAAGCTAGAGATGTCTAATGGAAGGAATACACAGAGAAACTACATGACAACAGTGTACTGGAAAAAAAGGCAAGATTGTGATTGATGATTTAGGATATCCTGTTTTGAGGACAGAATTTGATAGAGCTTTGAATGGTTTGAAATCGAATAAGGCAGTTGGAATTGATGAGATTCCTAGAGAACTTCTGAAATCCTTGGGTGTATGAATCCAAAGATTATTTATTCAAAGTGACATTAAAACTTATGAAACGGGATATCCCAACTTATTTTAATAAAATTATCATCTTCACACTTCCAAAGAAATCACAAGTTGACAATTATCGCATTAAAAGTGTGATATCAAACATTTCAAAATTATTGAACAGGATAATATACAGAGGAATAGGAAGGATAGCAGAAGAGATAATAGGTGGAGATCAATTTGGGTTCAGGAAAAACTACAGCACAAAAGAAGCAATTCTGGATATAAGATTAATACTTGAAAGGCTGTTTGCTGATTTAGAAAAATATTTTTATAATATTAAGTATGACAAGATATCAATTTTTTTAAAAGAAGTGAGGTATAAATACTTTAAAATTTATATAAGAACCAAGTGGCTATAATGAAAGTAGAGAATCATGAGACGCATGCTTTGGTTAAAAAGGGTGAGTGACAATGTTGTTGTCTATCCCCATTAATATTTACCTTGTATTTAGAGAAAGAAATAAAGGAAGTAAAAGAAAAATATGAATGTGGCATAAGTGTTCAAGAAGAAAAACAATCAGTATGCTACAATTTTCTGATGACATTGTCCTGTTAATAGAAAAGTTGAGGATATTAAGAAATTACTGATTGGCATGAACAAAATAATGAAGGAGGATTCTGGACTTAATATAAAGCAAAACAAATGTTGCATTAATTATAGCAATAATAGTAGATTAAATATAAAAATAAGATTGGATGTGATAGGAAAATTATGTGAATTCTGTTACATAGAAAGTAAAATTACAACTGATTGCTGAAGTAAGAATGACGTTAAAAGCAGAATAGGACTAGAAAAACAAGCCTTCATGAAAAGAGAAATCTTTTAGCACGATCTAGGACTCAGAAAGCACTGTTTAAAATTTTTTTTGTGGAACACAGCACTTTATGGTAGTGAAACATGGACTTTAGGAATACCAGAAAGAAATAAAATTTAGGAATCTGAAATTTGGTGCTATTGAAGGCTTCTGAAAATTAAGTAGACAGATAAAGTATGAAATGAACATATTTTGGAAATGAAGGGTGAGGAAAGAGGTCTGTGAAAAGATATGTATACACTTGTTCAACTTTTGGTCATCAGAGGCATGCTTCATGTTGCATAGGGGAGAGGCTCGGAAGACATGTGTCAGCGGAATGCCCAAGATCCTCAATTCGTTCAACAAAACAGGAGGCATGGCATATTGCAAGCGTTTCCACTTGAAGTGGGTTCTCATGCATCTCCTCTTGCAATACCTCGCTCTACAACGAAGATCACCATTTATTCCCATTGTTATGGAATGTCAAAAATAAAGACTACATCAACAAAATCAAGAGCAAAGATGCTCTAAATGTACTTGGCGAAAAATATTTGACGGATGTAGCTGCAATGAAAAAGAAAATCAAGAGGCTGAGATCATACTTTTCTAAAGAGCAGCAGAAAGTATTTTCCAAGAAGAGCAGTGATGGAAGTGATAGGAATTAGTTCATTATGGTTCACATATACCAGTATCGCATTCATATCCAATACAATTAAGCCGAAGGAAATGAAAGGAACAGAAGAGGTTGCTGGAAACTGGATTTCAACATCGAATGCTGAAGCAAGTACTTAGCAATTGAATCTTGTTTCTTTCTGTCATTATTTTCGGCCTACTTCAACCAAATAAATTCAATTAATCTAATTCAGTCATTTTACAATATTCCTGTAAGAGTATGCAGTATTGCGGAACTTTTGTCACATTATTTCATAGGATTTTTGGTCATTCATTTAAATAACAGTACTTACAATCAACTTTTTTAATAATTTTCCGCATCATTTAAAATTGATTAAAGCTCATTTTTATTATTATTTTGCATTGATTGATTACTGTGAAGAATTTTGACAATGTAGAATTGTTTTGGCGAAATTCTTCTACAAACATTTGGCGCAGGGCGCGTAATATTCAGCGTGCAGTATTGGTGTCTCGTTTGGCAACCATTTTTAGAAGAGTATAAAAATTTTGCTTCAACATTCATGTAAAGTTCTTAAACAGCACATTGAACTGCAGTTCTTGGAGAATTTGCACATTTCTAGTTTTCAAATAATCTTTTAACCACAGTCCCCTCCAAGATTTTTTCCCCCGGATTTCACTAATATAATAATGGCAGCTGTAACACCCGCTAGACAAATTGGATCGTCCATCTTGCTGCAGCTACCCCAGAACACTAAGGGAGATTAGTCATGAGGCATGAATGTGGACACTAAAGGGTATGGCTCCTGAGGCGGGCCTCTAGCTCATGCCTCAAGATCAACTTATTGCAAGGGGAAAAGGCAAGTTGAAATGGAAGAGGCACAGGTGTGGACTATACTATGTTCGCTCTCATCTGGCACGGCAAGGTCATATGCGACTCGCCCCGCGTCTCACCTCACCACCCCCTCCATATGCCTTCCCCTCCGAGCAGACCGCTGCCTACAGGCATTGTCGTTTGTCGTAGTATTGTCGTGTATTCCGATACACCGTTATAAAACGCTGTAAGTCAAATGGCATCAGATAGGTGTTATATTAGGCGACAGTCAAAAATAATTATTTTTGAAGTGTATAATTTTTTTAAGACGCTAGAAAACTCTGATGAGAAAGTTAATATACTTTTTAAGGAACCGCAAAAAAATGATGGGAGAGGTGTGTGGTGTATCATTCCTAACAGTGCAGCCAGTATTTAAACAACGTTTTTTGAGAATTAACTGCCACTGCATAAGATATCTAAAAACTGGACTTAATCCTCGAAATGTCTTGCGTGACTTTTAAAACTGGAAGCAGTAAGTTTTATTCATTGATGTGAATTTTTTTTATATTTATTAACATATGAAATTGTAGTAGGTAGACACGCAATTTCTATGACATACGATTCACTCATTTCCGTCATGACAGAGATTTAAAATGCTGCATTTTACTGAAGAAATCATTGAATTAGACATAACATATCGTACCTCATACATTATGATAATGTTTGCGCTTGCACGCAGCTGTTTCCCCTTTGCCTGTAGGGGCTGGGACAGCAGAGTGGGGATAGAGCAGAGTGGCCTTGACTCGCGTTTCCTATCTGAACATAGTATAGCTAAAGAGTCTTACAGAAAGTAGAGACAGGATGGAGTGAGACATGTGGGATTAGTATATTTGTTAGTAGAGGGATCAGCTGAAGACAAGAACTGTAAAGAAAGACAAAATTAGAATATATAAAGCAGAGTGGAGAATGTTGGTTGTGACGGGTATGTTGAGACAATGAGGTTAGCTCAAGATAGGAATGAATGAAGGATTGCGTCAAACCAGTCAAGAGACTGATGATGACAAAATAAATAATAACAATCGCCAAATAAAAATTGAAGTAAGGTGTGTGTGTGTGTATATATATATATATATACACACATATAAGAAAATGCTTTGAGGCAATGAAATTAAGGAAGGATAGGGAAATAAGGCACAACACTCAGAGTACTTCCATAAATCACGTAGCTTCATTTTGGCCTCCTGTGAACCGCCCTTCCCCCAACGTAACCCGACATGGCTTTTGCTTCTACCCCTCCCCCATAAACACACACACACGTAAGCACGTAGCTTTTTCCCCTATTCATTCCAGAAGACATTTTGTACTGTTTTCTCTTGTCAGACTGTCGTAAATTACATACAGAGATAATGAAATGACGGAAATAAATATTCACATGCTGTTGTGTATCCTGTACTTCATTTTAACTGTGATAAATAATATGAATGGGAAGCTACATGGCCTGGATCGGAACCCGTCCCCTCCCCCGCACTAGACCTAGCCAAGTTTATGGATGCTCCCTCATCACAGGTGATGGCAACTGGAAAAGACAAACACAAGTGACTCAATATTTCAGTGGCTAACCTTATTTTTGGAAGAAGTGAGACACCACACAGAATTAGATATGCACACAGTGACAGCCAACTGGTGCATGAAGGCAGCATGGCATGGCCGGATATGGTGGAGGGGGGAGAAATTACTGAATCGATAATGCTACAGGTATATTATCATTGGAAACGGTAGAGCATCACCAAGATAATTAAAGTATGAAGATATAAATATTGGGAAAAAAAACCTTTACAAAACTTTAAGAGGGAAACATACAATATAATATCGTAATAGTTATTCAAGATTGAGGCCTGAAGGATGTCTGGTGTCAAGGATATTCACAACAATATCTCCACTTTGATAGGTGCCATCCATATCACACAAAATGCTCCCTCCCCTCCAGCCTAGCAATCCGAGGCAGACAGATTCTTGCTCCTACCAAGAATCCTTTACCCTTTTCTCCAACAACATGATCCATGCACTTGTAGACCATAATTATCCTCCAAAATTGGTCCACCAACAGATATCCCAAGTCAAACACTTTTCATCAAAACAACACACTCAACTCAAAACCTATCAGAACCCTGTTTTTCTCACCCACTTCATGCCTGGCCTGTAATCACTAAAACACATTCTTCATCTTCGCTGCATCTTTCTCAGATCCTTCTCTGAAATGAGCCAAATTCTCCCCACTATCCTTCCCACCACACCCCGTGTCACCTTCAGCAGACCATTTAATCTAAAAAATATAATTGTGCACAAATACCCATCTTCCAATGCTCCTAAACCACCCTTTGGCTCCTTCACTTGTAAAATGTGCAATCCACCCATTGTGACCTTACCAGTGGCGAAACCTAGCCCAACTGTACCACATCCCATCTCATATACCAGATCACCTGCCTCCATTCTCTAATTCCATCAACATTACATTATTCACTAGAATGTATGGTCACAGTTGAACAGTTTACCACCAGAATTTACGAGGGCGGTCCTATAAGTACAAAAAAAAATTAAAAAATAAAAAAAAAAGGAAAAGTGGCAATTTATTTCTCAATGTAGTTTCCTTTTAGCTTGATACACTTGACCCAGCGATGCTCCAACTTCTTTAACCCGTCTGAAAAATACGTTTTCTGGAGATCTGCAAAGTAGGCCTCCGTGGCGGCGATAAACTCCTCATTCGACTCAAATTTCTGCCCGGCGGGTGTCTTCTTCATGTTTGGAAACAAAAAGAAGTCACACGGGACCAAATCTGGAGAATATGGTGGATGGGGCAGCAGTTTGTAGCCCAATTCGGCCAAATTGGCCGTGGCGACGGCGGAGGTGTGAGCCGGTGTGTTGTCATGGTGGAAGAGCACTTTTTTCTTCGCCAAATGGGGCCTTTTTTCTGCAATTCGGCGTCGAATCGGCCCAATAATTTGGCATAGTAAAGCCCTATGATTGTTTTGACCTTCTCCAGGCAGCTGGTGTAGATCACACTTTGTGAATCCCAGAAAACGGTGGCCATCTCCTTTCCAGCCGATGGGCCAGTCTTCGCCTTTTTTGGAGCACGTTTGTCAGGTAAAATCCACTGTTTTGACTGTTCCTTGGTCTCTGGTGTGTACCAGTAGATCCACGTTTCGTCGACGGTCATGTAACAACGCAGAAACTCCTTCCGATTGCTCTTAGACAGCATCAAACACTGCTGTGAAGTGGATTCACGGTTGCACTTCTTGTCCGGAGTGAGCAAACATAGCACCCATCGCATTAACAGCTTTCTCATGGCCAAAATTTCATGCAAGATATGACCCATGCAGTCTTTTGAGATGCCTACTGTCCCCGTAATCTCGCGCACCTGCAATCGGCAGTGTGCCAATACGAGATCATGGATTTTTGTCACGTTATCCTCCATGGTAACCGTTTTTGGGGCACCAGGGCATGGCTCATCAAAAACCAACGTGCAACTACGTTGAAACTTGTTGAACCAATTTTTGACAGTCATCATTGAAGGAGAAGAGTCACCGTACACAGCATCCAAGCGCTCTTTGATTTAGCTGCACAATTTTCCTTCCAAAAACAAGAATCAAATCACCAACTGATATTGCTCAGATTTTTCTAAAATCTGCGGGCACACCTACTTTCACACGTGATCAAAACAAAACTATGAGTCCCATTTGACTGAAATTTTAACAATAGTTGTCTAAGATAATGTACTACGCGATAATAAATTTCCCTGGTGACAGTGGCACCATAGGGAAGAGGCTAAGTACTTATCGGACCTACCTCATAGAACTCCTTGTTTCTAGTCACGACTTCAACAACAGTTTCACAGTCAGAGCCATTAGAGTACTCCCCAATGCCACTTCCAATCAAAAGTAGTAATGTTACGGATATCCGCATCCGCAAGTGCGAAACTTTCACATGAATTCCTAATTCTGCTTTCACATCCTTATCCACAATTTTTAATGCGGATGTATTGTGGATATTTTGTTTACATTGCAATATATATTATTCTTTTCTCTTTATTCCAGATTCTGTTCATCGTAGCTTAGCTAACAAAAAAGTAATTGTTTTCTGACAATCTTGCAATAAAAGTAACAATGAACTAAACGGTGTTATTACCTAAGCCACGAATTTACTAGTTTAAACTTGCAAGTAAAGTAAAGGTCGGGCTACAATAGACAGCACCGAACCCGCACTGTCACCGACCGACACTTTTCTTATTGTTGTCGCTCACTCTATTGAAGTGAATTCAAACGACACCGTACCGTGTGTCGGCAGTCATTAGTTGGATCTAATTTTTGATGGTGCAGACTGGTGTGGGGCTGGTAGATATGGAGAATCGTATACAAAGAGTTCAGAAATTTCTGGTCCTTTACGACTAAATGTTGTTTTAGCATTACTGATTGGTTTAGAAAAGCGTCCATTTTTTCAGACTTACTTTAGGATCATCAGATGTTCATAAAATGTAGATATAGCACTTGCATGGTCTCATTAACAAATAAAATTGCCAGACGTGAAGGTCGATTTTAAGGCCTGTAAAAATTGCATCCGAAACCCGGATTTTGAACCGGGGACCTTCCATACCTGAATCACACGCCGCAAGTATCTGAATTTAGAAGTACTGAAAAATATGTATTTAATCACATAAAAGAACATTTGTGTTTTGGGATAAAAATAAATGCTACAGAAAAAAAGTATGTTGATTTTATTATGGTTGAATATTTATTTGTCATTACATCCAGATTTGTCTCTTGACTCAGATGGATATGGCGTACGATTGGGGTACTGAAAGTCCTTTGTTCAAATCCTTGTCTCAGCTGCAAGTTTCATGGGTCTTAAAATTGACAGTCACCTCTGGCAAAGCTTTGATTTTGTTAATGCTAAGATGCTGGGACGCTCCGTGTTTCAAATTTCACGTTAATCTGTAGGTCTCCTTTTCAAAATAGGTGACAACAATAGAGGTACACTGCGCTGCTAATAAGAAACTCTGTGACTGAAATTTTTAGATCACACGAAATTATTATTAATTTACAGAATATTTACACTCTATATTTAAATTAAAATGCATAATAATCTTATTATTTTTTGTTGAAAAAATATAGAGTGAATCGAAAGGAACCTGTAACTGCTTTCACGGACCATCAAGAGTTCTTTTATCGAAAATCGGATCTCGTAGGTCCTACAAGTAGTACTGTGAATACGCCAATGGAGCGGTGGGAAGGTGGGTCGCGAGCACGGAACTGTGGGTGGTGAGTAGGCGGTAACGGCCTGGCCTCGCATTCGGGAGGACGGCGGTTCGAATCCCCGTCCAGGCATCCAGATTTGAGTTTTCAAAGGCATCCCCAAATCACTCCAGGTGAATGCTTCCATTAAAAGACCATGGCTGAATTCCTTCCCGTTCCAAACCCCGATCTTTTCACGCCTCTAATGACCTCAACGTCGATGAGGCGTATAGTTAAAACACAAAAAAGTGAGCGTGGAGATGAGCGGTGGCGTGGCCTTGTGCTTGACGCCTGAATTAGTGTAGCCAGCCACAAAATCCGCAAAGTTAATATGATAAAGACTTGTTTTTAGATGCGTACATAATTTTATTTAAATAATTTAATTCACTTGTGAAATCACCCCAAATTTTTTGTTGTTGAAAGATCAGGCAAAAATAAATCAATATGGTAGTATTATTTTTCCACATCCACATATGTCAAGCTCTGAAAATCCGCATCCGCAAAGATGACATCCGCAACAACCCTAATCAAAAGTCCACAGGTGGGAACTGGTCTACCAACACACCCCCAAGGCCTCAACCTCAAACACCTACCTATCTCACCTTGTCATACCCATTACTTGTTAGTATAATTAATATATATACCTTATTTCAATTTTAATTTAATTATTGGTAACAATGAAAGGAAAGAAATGCCGCGAGGCAATATTTACATGGAAAAGAAAGGGAAAATACACCCAACACTCACCAAAGTTGAAGGGAGGAGGGCAGCAGGCAGCAACAACACAACACAACACAACACAACACAACACACAAACAAAGAAAAAACAATATTTTAGGTGAAAATCCCCTAAGTTAACAGAGAGGTGGCTGGTCTTGCACAAGACCAGCCACCTATCTGTTAACTTTAAAAAGGGGATTTTCACCCGAAATATTGTTTTTTCTTTGTTTGTGTGTTGTGTTGCTGCTGCCCTCCTCCCTTCAACTTTGGTGAGTGTTGGGTGTATTTTCCCTTTCTTTTCCATATTAATTTAATTAGTATCATTGACATTTTTAAAAAAAAATGTTAAAAAATCTCTTTTAGATGCCCACTATTCCTTATTTTGATTGATTTCTTTCTTGCAATTACTATTTCTGATGATATTACCGCGTTCCACCCATCAGATCCAACAGCGAATTCTATTCTGTATGTAGCTGTGTTAAATGTAGGCATTTGCGCCAGTCACGTGCGTTTATTTTCCTGAAAAAGGATTTTGTTGGCTTACTATTTTTCAAGTTGGGTATAATCTATTTTTATTTTCCAATTGGTGATACCCATATACATGCTTAATCTAATAATATGAATGCCAACCTACATTCGTTTTAAAAAGTGTTGTGTAAGATACTAAGCAATTAACAAACACAAGTACACATGAAATTATACTTAATTTTTGAATTTTGATAAAGGGATGCTCACATGACATTCTAGTTAATCTTGCCCTAATGGTACAGGTATGAAACCGATATATGATTTTGAGGAATGCTTATGAGTGGTCCCTACCACTTATGCAATGCCATTCCCACCACAAACATTCCCACAGCTATTACCAACAACAGCCTATAACAAATACTTTTCATCATAAGGAGCCCAGAAAGTGAGAATTTATTAATGTAATATGAGGAACATCCAACCTCTGATAATGCAACACGCCTCCTTCAATCACTAGATGAAGGGTCGTAGAAATATCTGGCATCGCACAGTAGAATCCTTGGATTACACCCTCTCTAGCAGAAAAGCCTGGTCAGTCATTAGAAAATTAGACAGCTCAACCCTTTTATCAGAAGATCAAAAATTGCCAACAATCTGAATGATTTTGCCAAATATCTAGTATCGGTTTCTAACAACACAAAAGATAAGCAAACCAAAAGAGATATCAAATTAAAATTACACAACAAGAAAAAAGCAGCCCCAAAATTTTCTGAATTCTCCATTCCATTCCAAGAAGAAGAAACCAAAGATGCAATCAAACAAATGAAACTGGGAAAAGCAGCTGGATTTGATGGTATATATCCTGAACTTTTGGCCCACTGTGGACCAGCTACAGTAAGATGGCTTACCAACTTCTTCTCAAATATCCTACAAACTGGAAACCTCCCACTGTTAATGAAGAAAACAAAAATATTAGCCATATTGAAACCAAATAAGGACCCCACGAAAGTGGCAAATTATCAACCAATAGCACTTCTAAGTGTAACATACAAACTCCTTGAGCGCCTGATCTACAATAGAATTTCTGAAGTGATCAATAAACACATTCCCATAGAACAAGCAGGATCTAGGCCACGGAGAAGTTGTAATGACCAGGTTTTCACTCTCACCTCTCATATTGAAAATTGGTTTGAGAAGAAATCAGTAAGTGCGGCTGCCTTTTCGGATCTGTCAGCTGCTTATGACACTGTTTGGCAAGAAGGACTTCTTCTGAAATTTTTGAGTATTATCCCATGTCGAAAACTTACAGAACTACTTAACAACATGTTGAGCAATAGATACTTTCAGATATATTCTGATAATGACAGAAGCAGAATATTTATACTAAATGATGGTTTACCCCAAGGATATGTTTTAGCACCCCTCCTATTCAATTTGTATACTCATGATTTACCGGAAACATCTTCAAGAAAATTTACTTACGCTGGTGACATTTGTTTGGTGAACCAGAACACAAACTTTTCTGATGCAGAAACAACTTTATCAGCTGATCTGGAAAAGTTAGATGACTACTTCAAGAAATGGTGCCTCCATCTAAATCCTCAGAAAATAGTTATTTCAACATTTCATTTACGCAACAGACAAGCACACTATAAACCAGAAGTTAAATTCAGAGGCCAACTCTTGCCTTTTTGTGGCACACCAAAATATCTGGGTATAACATTGGACAGAACTCTAACTTTCAAACAGCATCTCTCAAACGTGGCTGCCAAAGTCAAAACGAGAAACAATATTCTCCATAATCTTGCAGGTACTTCATGGGGAGCCAGTGCTCACATTCTAAGATCCACAGCCTTAGCTCTGTCATACTCTGTTGCTGAATACTGCTGCCCATCCTGGATCAATAGTGCCCATACAAAGAAGATAGATGTGCAACTCAATCAGGCAATGAGGATAATTACGGGATGATTCATAGTACGAACACCAACTATCCAGTGCTATGCATCTCACCCCCAGCACTAAGAAGATCAGAAGCACTCTTAAAAATCTGGAAAAATATCCTGAAGAACCCACAGCTGCCTATACATCAAGACATGATTCAAGCGAAACACCAACACTTGAAATCAAGAAAACCACCATGGCGCACATCAATCAACCTCACAGAGTCCTCTTTCAACACCAATAAGCTGTGGACAACTCAATGGGAGCAGTCATCAGTAGCCAATAAAAATCTAGTTGAGGATCCCTCAGTAAGGTTACAAGGTTTCAATCTCCCTAGGTGGCAGTGGAGAATCATCAATCGAATTCGAACAAGACAAGGCAGATGCGCCTACTCATTATACAAATGGGGCTGGGTAGATTCTGCAAATTGTGACTGTGGAGTCACCTTACAGACAATCAATCACATCGTTTCCGACTGTCCTCTTCGGGCCTACAAGGGAACAATGGCGGAAATCCATGCGTCGATCAGTGCAGTTGACTGGATTAAAACATTAGATCTCGAGATATGAAATTTTACAAGCTTGTGATATGTACATTTCCTATTGTGTACCTCGTAAATAATCATACAATAAATAAATAAATCATAAGGAGTTTACTACTGTGAAAATACCTTAGTATATTAACATCTTAGGTAACACTACATGTCAAATATACGCTAACGAATGCTAGATATTACAGAACATCTCATGAGCCATTACTTCGTCCCAACCTGCTTCACGTATTCAGAATTTGATTCCCCCTCATCCCCCAAGAATGAAGGCTGTGAAACACTTGCAATAAACATCATGAGGTAATAACAAGTATTGATTGCATGATAACTTGTATGGAACAATCCACATTCCAAACAACTTTACTTCTCCAGTATATATTTGGTAGATTTTGTGTGCTCGTTTTGTTGCATAATACCTTCCATGGAATATGAGAAACATGTTTCAGACCCTGACTGACATTTCAGTCATGCCTTTGGACCTAACTTCAGCATACACAAATTGAAAAATAAACATTTATGTGTGGGGAGAGAGGGGGGGGGGGAGAGAAAAGGTTACAGCATGGCACCAATGAGTAAAAAAAAATTACTTTTATTAATGGGAAAGAATAATCACCTGTTTCCCTATATTTGAACACAACACAAGCAATTGTAAATAGGCGCTCATGAGGCAACCCTTCTTCATTCACCATATCATAACTGGGTGGAGGCCACCGCTTCGACATGCACATTTCTTGTAATGTTCCAATAGGATTTCCCGGTATCTTGTTATCATATGGTGACAAAATTTCACCTTTGCTGAAAATTAAAGAAATAATAAGCATCTGTTAGTACTGTACAACATTATTTTGTTAGCACTAATAGTCTGAAGGTTATGAATCATATATACACTGAATCATTTGTGTAGTTTCTGACAGAATACAAAGGTATCCATCATTTAACAAACTTTGGTAAATGAATGACTGATTTACTTTGTTTTCCTATTGATTTTTCATGTTTAAACCATATGCATGTTAGTTTGTTGCACCAAGAAACCTTCAGATCGATTATAAGAACTAAGGAATCTATAACTTTCATTACATTTTTGTAAGTAACTAGCTTTTCTCGGCATGCATTGCAATGTCTATTATTATTTCTCAAGTGTGTATGCATATAGAAAACAGACACATTAACATGCACAAAATAACTGAGACAATAATTTTTATCCATTAAATTAAAATTGAAAAAGTTTATTCTGGAACACTGAAAAGCAGAGTACCCAGTGCTGCTCAGCAGGTGGATATGAAAGTTCAAAATCGAATAGAAACTGTAGCTTTGTATAAAGAACATTGACAAAAATTAATGGGGTGGAAAAAGTAAGAGGGTTTGGGTTTCTGCAAAATCAAATTTAGAAAGTATTTTTCTGTTTGTTTTAACGTATGCGTGCACAAAGGATCAGTGAAATCGGATTAAATCTGTGGGTATGTATAAAGAACTTTTACTAAAATAAGGGGGTGGAAAGGGGGAGATGAGTAGGGTTTCTGAAAACCAAATGTAGAAACTATTTTTCCGTTGGTTTTCAAAAAAATAAGTGTGTAAAGTTCCGTCAACATTGGATAAAAACTGTGGATATGTATAAAGAACATTGACAAAAATTAAGGGGTGGAAAAGGGTTGAGTTTTCGCAAACCAAATGTAGACAGAATTTTTCTGGTTATTAGCAGTCCGGGTGGTGCCGTGTCATGATTCTTGAAACCAACGTTTCGACCCTCATTCTGAGGTCTTCTTCCAGGGCAGAAGGCCCCAGAATGAGGGTCGAAATGTCGGTTTCAAGAATCATGATGCGGCGCCACCCAGACAGCCAAGAATCAAGTGACTCTGGCCGCAGAAGCCTACGATTAGAATTTTTCTGTTTGTTTTAAACTACAAGTAAGCAAACGACTATTGAAATCGGACAAAAACTGTGGGTGTGTATGAAGAATGTTTACAAAAATGAAGATGGTGGAAACAGGGAGAGGGGTAGGGTTTCTGAAAACCAAAGGTAGATAGTATTTTTCTGTTGGTTTTAGAATATACATATACAAAGTTCAGTCAATAGTAAATAAAAACTGTGGGTATGTGTAAAGAACATTGACAAAAATTAAGAGGGTAGAAAGGGGTTGGGATTTCGCAAATCAAATGTATACAGTATTTAAAGTATGTCCTGTTGATATAAGATAAAAATTGTGGGCATGTTTAAAAAACATTATGCATGTGGAAAGGGGGAGAGGGGTTGGATTTCTGAAAACCAAATGTTGACAGCATTTTTCTGTTTATTTTAAAGTATATATGTGCAAAGTTCCATTGAAATCGGATAAAAAATGTGGGTTCGTATGAAATTAGGTTTGTAAAGGGGGAGAGGGGGTGATTATTTGGATTTTTCTTGTTGGAAACCGTCGCACGCATGCACATTTTTTTGTCAGAAACCTTTGCATGTGTAAACACATTAACTCAAAGTTTCATCATAATCAGATTAATTGTATAGGAACGCATAGAAGATGAACATAGAAACAAGCAAACATTCATTTTTATGTATAAGATAATAAGTTGCAAGTCCCAGGGTCCAGCAGGCACTATTAACTAAATCTGCTGTGCAGATACACTAGCTCATGTCTAAGGAATAGGATTTGTTAAGTAATCTCAAGATTCATTATGATATAGTGACAATGAAAATGCTGTTAATCAATGACAATAAGAAATGATATAAAAAACTGAAACCATCACTTGGCAAAGATGAAGGCAGGAGGCCTACTATGAACAGATAAACATTAAAACACTTCTGTATAAGCCTTAATCATGTCAGAAGAGCAATATAAGGCAAGGAGAACAGATGTGTACATACAAAGAGTTATCACATGACTGAAGCTAGATAGACAATTGATGATTATGGTAGAATATAATCTCTGCAAGTGAAAATAAAATTTAAACACTCAAAAAAATTGCATTATAAAACAACTATGGAATATATAAATAACACAAACACACAACTGATAGTGACAATTATAAGAGGAAAATACTTTAAGCCAGTGAAGCAAAGTGAACCCAAAACTTACCGTAGATGAAGGTGGCCGAACATTGATAAACACATATAATGCAATATTTTGGCAGTGAATCTAGTTTAGAAGATCTGACGTGATCACTAGACCTCAGATTTTTAGGTTCTAAAAATCTTATTTTAGGAGCCTAAAAGAGGCTCTATTTCAATGAAAAATGTGTTTTCAAAATGTCAAAATAGGTTTTCAAAATTGTAGTTATGTTTATAAAATATCATCAATAAAAAATTGTTAATTTATAATGTAACACCGAGAAGCATAAATCAGCAGAACATCGTTGAATTTAATTGATTTTAGCTGGCTGGGATTATCTAAAATAAATAAAACTCTTAATGGGATAAAGGAAACAAAGAAACTGCCGCGAGGCACTGAAAATAAGATAGGATAGGGAAAATAAACAGTTACCCGTCACTTACCACAGATGAAGGCAGGAGGGCGAGACACGTAAAAACACAAAAACAAAAGAATTACACAATATTTCGACTTTTTAGTCTTCCTCATGTAGGAGGCGAGACATATGGCAGGGGGAAAGATGTGGTCACATCCGAGCCTGCCACATGAATGAAGCACAGGCGGAAAACGCGTGGTAGTGGAAGAATTGCCGGGAGGGGGGGGGGGGGGTATGGAATAGGCTTGACCAGCGATAAAAGTGAAACAAATGAATATAATGTCTGTGTAGCTTAGTTCAAAAAGTTATAATTGAGAATAAAGGGAGATAGAATAATTAAAATATATATATATATATACAAAAAATAAATAAATAAAGAGGAAAATATATATATATATATATATATAAAATTATAAATAACTGTAAAATGAAATGAGAGTTAGCAAGTGACAGGTTTAACGTAGGTTTAGGCCAGGGGTGTGTCTGGTGTCAAGGATATGTTGATAGGCTAGTTCCCATCTGCGGAGTTCTGAAGGGGTGGTGGTATTTGGAAAAACTCTAATAGCTCTGACTGTGAAACAGGTGTTGAGGTTGTTTGAATTATGGAAGTTCGCATGAATTGCCACGGGATGGTCTGGGTTGGAAGTATAAACTGTTTGCCTGTGGCCATTCATTCTGTAGGAAAGTTGTTGAGTGGTGAGACCAATGTAAGAGGCAGTGCAGTGGATGCAGGTGAGTTGGTAAATAAGGTGAGTGGTAACACATGTGGCATGTCCAATTATAGGGAAAGATTCGCCTGTGACAGGATTAGAGTAAGGAGTGGTGGCAGGGTGCATGCTGCAAGTTTTACAGCGGGGTCTGTTACACGGGAAAGATCCCTGTGGAGGTCTAGGGGAGTCGGCAGGTAAATACTTGTGGACCAAGATGTTGTACAGATTGGGCGGTCTGCTGAAGCAAGTGCGGGGAGCAGTGGGTAGGATTTTGGGAAGGAGGAGACGCATTTCAGGGAAGGAACGTAAGAAATCATGCCCACGGCGGAGTATCTGGTTGACAGATTCCAGGCCAGGAAAGAACTGGGTGACAAGTGTTGGACCACGGTCAGCTTTAGGAGGTGCAGAACGAGGGTTGTGGGTGATGGCACGGGAAATTTGTTTTTCCACCAGATCATGGGGGTATTGGCGGGAAACAAGGGCTTGGGATAGTTTTTTGGAGTAACTGGAGATTGATTCATGATCAGAACAGATGCGTCTGCCACGGATTGCAAGGCTGTATGGGAGGGAACGTTTAATGTGGAAGGGGTGACAACTGTCAAAGTGTAGGTATTGTTGTAAATTGGTCGGTTTAATGTGTACTGAGGTATGGAGGGTCCCCTGTCGTAGGGTGATATCTACGTCAAGGAAGGTGATACAGGTGTGGGAATATGACCATGTGAAATTGATGGAGTGATTATCATTTAGTGAGTTGAGGAAGTCTAGGAGGTGGTCCTCCCCGTGGGTCCAGATCATAAATATATCATCTATGTATCTGAACCACACGAGGGGACTGAGGGGGGAATTCTTCAGAAAAATATTTTCCAGACGGCCCAGGAAAAGGTTAGCATAGGACGGGGCCATGCGGGTACCCATGGCAGTGTCGCGTATCTGGTGGTAAATCTGGGAGTTGAAGGAGAAATAGTTTTTGGAGAGGATAAAGTTGGCAAGGGATATGAGAAAGGATGTTCTGGGAAGACTGTTTGGAGGGCGCATATCCAAGAAGTGCTGAAGGGAACTGAGGCCTTCAAGGTGGGGAATATTGGTGTACAAGGAGGTTACGTCAATTGAAACAAGGAGGGAGTCTGGTGGTAGAGGACTGGGGACTTTTGACAGACGTTCCAAAAAATGTGGTGTGTCTTTGATGTAAGATGGAAGGTTCTGCACAAAAGGTTGGAGGTGTTGATCCACCAAGGCTGAAATTCGTTCAGTGGGGGAACCATAGGCCGCAACTATAGGTCGTCCCGGATTGCCAGCCTTGTGTATCTTGGGGAGAAGGTACAAAGTAGGTGTGCGGGGATTTTGAGGGGTGAGAAGGGATAAGGATTGTGACGAAAGACCTTGTAAGGGGCCTAGGAGGTCCAGGAAGGAGCGAATTTCGAGGCAGACGGAAGAGGTGGGATCTGTGGCATGTAGACGATAGGTATTGGTATCAGAGAGCTGTTTAAGGGCCTCCGCATTGTAGTCACTGCGGTCCATGACCACGGTGGTGGAGCCCTTGTCTGCTGGGAGGATAATGATATTTTTGTTATTGGACAGCTCTCTCATGGCCCGGATTTCAGTAGGGTTGAGGTTATTGGAGTTGGGAATAGAATTGAGGAAAGATTTTGAGGATAAGGTCGATGTGAGGAAGTCTTGGAACAGGAGGAGGGGATGATTTTGGGGAAGTGGAGGAGGGTCAAGTTGGGATGGTGGTTTGAACTGCTCTAAGCTGGACTCAATCTCACCTCGGCGGCTGTCACTCTCCGTTGTGGTAGCAAAGTGATACCGCCAGCGGAGTGTGCGGCAGAAAGCAAGCGAGTCCCGGACCAGAGCAGCATGGTCGAACTTAGGAATAGGCGAGAAGGAAAGTCCCTTGGAGAGGATAGAGAGTTGTGGTTCAGACAAGGACGTGGACGAGAGGTTGACCACTGACCGTTGTGGTGTGTCTACAGGTCGGGCAGTGGTACGAGGGATGGGTGGTAATGGAGGTGGGTGTGGCATATTAAAAATGTGGGCAAGACATGGGACTTTGGCAACCAGGGGAGGAGGTGGTGAGTGCTGCCTATGTGAAGGATGTTGGTAAGGAAGAGACAGGCCTAAAACAAGGTAGCTTTTCAATAGATTTGATAGCTTTAGCAGATGTTTTTGTGCACATTTCTGTTGCAACTGTCTGCACTCTGTGAGACTCCGGCTGCCACCCACAACTCCACCAAACTCTCCATGCTTTTCGTTTCACACAATCGCTTACTCTCACCCATATTGTTCTCCAGCAATATCTACTAAAAGCCCAGCAACATTCGATTCAACTTTCGTCTTTCCACAAGATTCTTTGTCTAATGCATCCCTCCCCAACTCAACATCTTAAACAAATTCTCACAGAGTGCAGACAGTTGCAACAGAAATGTGCACAAAAACATCTGCTAAAGCTATCAAATCTATTGAAAAGCTACCTTGTTTTAGGCCTGTCTCTTCCTTACCAACATCCTTCACATAGGCAGCACTCACCACCTCCTCCCCTGGTTGCCAAAGTCCCATGTCTTGCCCACATTTTTAATATGCCACACCCACCTCCATTACCACCCATCCCTCGTACCACTGCCCGACCTGTAGACACACCACAACGGTCAGTGGTCAACCTCTCGTCCACGTCCTTGTCTGAACCACAACTCTCTATCCTCTCCAAGGGACTTTCCTTCTCGCCTATTCCTAAGTTCGACCATGCTGCTCTGGTCCGGGACTCGCTTGCTTTCTGCCGCACACTCCGCTGGCGGTATCACTTTGCTACCACAACGGAGAGTGACAGCCGCCGAGGTGAGATTGAGTCCAGCTTAGAGCAGTTCAAACCACCATCCCAACTTGACCCTCCTCCACTTCCCCAAAATCATCCCCTCCTCCTGTTCCAAGACTTCCTCACATCGACCTTATCCTCAAAATCTTTCCTCAATTCTATTCCCAACTCCAATAACCTCAACCCTACTGAAATCCGGGCCATGAGAGAGCTGTCCAATAACAAAAATATCATTATCCTCCCAGCAGACAAGGGCTCCACCACCGTGGTCATGGACCGCAGTGACTACAATGCGGAGGCCCTTAAACAGCTCTCTGATACCAATACCTATCGTCTACATGCCACAGATCCCACCTCTTCCGTCTGCCTCGAAATTCGCTCCTTCCTGGACCTCCTAGGCCCCTTACAAGGTCTTTCGTCACAATCCTTATCCCTTCTCAGCCCTCAAAATCCCCACACACCTACTTTGTACCTTCTCCCCAAGATACACAAGGCTGGCAATCCGGGACGACCTATAGTTGCGGCCTATGGTTCCCCCACTGAACGAATTTCAGCCTTGGTGGATCAACACCTCCAACCTTTTGTGCAGAACCTTCCATCTTACATCAAAGACACACCACATTTTTTGGAACGTCTGTCAAAAGTCCCCAGTCCTCTACCACCAGACTCCCTCCTTGTTTCAATTGACGTAACCTCCTTGTACACCAATATTCCCCACCTTGAAGGCCTCAGTTCCCTTCAGCACTTCTTGGATATGCGCCCTCCAAACAGTCTTCCCAGAACATCCTTTCTCATATCCCTTGCCAACTTTATCCTCTCCAAAAACTATTTCTCCTTCAACTCCCAGATTTACCACCAGATACGCGACACTGCCATGGGTACCCGCATGGCCCCGTCCTATGCTAACCTTTTCCTGGGCCGTCTGGAAAATATTTTTCTGAAGAATTCCCCCCTCAGTCCCCTCGTGTGGTTCAGATACATAGATGATATATTTATGATCTGGACCCACGGGGAGGACCACCTCCTAGACTTCCTCAACTCACTAAATGATAATCACTCCATCAATTTCACATGGTCATATTCCCACACCTGTATCACCTTCCTTGACGTAGATATCACCCTACGACAGGGGACCCTCCATACCTCAGTACACATTAAACCGACCAATTTACAACAATACCTACACTTTGACAGTTGTCACCCCTTCCACATTAAACGTTCCCTCCCATACAGCCTTGCAATCCGTGGCAGACGCATCTGTTCTGATCATGAATCAATCTCCAGTTACTCCAAAAAACTATCCCAAGCCCTTGTTTCCCGCCAATACCCCCATGATCTGGTGGAAAAACAAATTTCCCGTGCCATCACCCACAACCCTCGTTCTGCACCTCCTAAAGCTGACCGTGGTCCAACACTTGTCACCCAGTTCTTTCCTGGCCTGGAATCTGTCAACCAGATACTCCGCCGTGGGCATGATTTCTTACGTTCCTTCCCTGAAATGCGTCTCCTCCTTCCCAAAATCCTACCCACTGCTCCCCGCACTTGCTTCAGCAGACCGCCCAATCTGTACAACATCTTGGTCCACAAGTATTTACCTGCCGACTCCCCTAGACCTCCACAGGGATCTTTCCCGTGTAACAGACCCCGCTGTAAAACTTGCAGCATGCACCCTGCCACCACTACTTACTCTAATCCTGTCACAGGCGAATCTTTCCCTATAATTGGACATGCCACATGTGTTACCACTCACCTTATTTACCAACTCACCTGCATCCACTGCACTGCCTCTTACATTGGTCTCACCACTCAACAACTTTCCTACAGAATGAATGGCCACAGGCAAACAGTTTATACTTCCAACCCAGACCATCCCGTGGCAATTCATGCGAACTTCCATAATTCAAACAACCTCAACACCTGTTTCACAGTCAGAGCTATTAGAGTTTTTCCAAATACCATCACCCCTTCAGAACTCCGCAGATGGGAACTAGCCTATCAACATATCCTTGACACCAGACACACCCCTGGCCTAAACCTACGTTAAACCTGTCACTTGCTAACTCTCATTTCATTTTACAGTTATTTATAATTTTATATATATATATATATATATTTTCCTCTTTATTTATTTATTTTTTGTATATATATATATATATATTTTAATTATTCTATCTCCCTTTATTCTCAATTATAACTTTTTGAACTAAGCTACACAGACATTATATTCATTTGTTTCACTTTTATCGCTGGTCAAGCCTATTCCATACCCCCCCCCCCCCCCCCCTCCCGGCAATTCTTCCACTACCACGCGTTTTCCGGGCAGGCTCGGATGTGACCACATCTTTCCCCCTGCCATGTCTCGCCTCCTACATGAGGAAGACTAAAAAGTCGAAATATTGTGTAATTCTTTTGTTTTTGTGTTTTTACGTGTCTCGCCCTCCTGCCTTCATCTGTGGTAAGTGACGGGTAACTGTTTATTTTCCCTAGCCTATAAAACTCTTAATGTGCATTTGACATGCATTTCCTAATTATGGAGAAATAAATTTGGAATACACATGGTGGAAATTTATTTACTGATACAAAAATTTGTACGCATGTACAGATTTTTATTACATATTACAATTTTTTTATTTTATTACTAATAAACAGATGATTAAATTTACAATGCAGATAGTTGTGTCAACATCCTCAGAATGTAAACCCCCAATTTGCGGATTGTTAAACTATTGTGCAAATACAACTAGGCATTTATTTTCAACAACCAAATTGCATCATCAGTATGTTAAACAATCCAAATTGTAAACAGTGGATTTTAAATAATCTAGAGCTGATGGTTCAAACTGTTAAATTTACAGATTTTTAAAAAAAATTCTGTTTTGATATAACTGCAGTCTTTTAATAATATTAAGTTAAAAGTTTCGATCAGGCGGGCGCTTAATGTGGGAAATAAATGGCCTGACTGCTGCCTGGATGATCGGGGATAAATCACAGGTGAAACGAAAGCTGAACGTATGTAACAGCTCCCCGGATCCACTTAGACTACTAAACAACTAGTACCGGGGAAGAAACTCCGCAGGAAAGTAAAGAATGGCCAGGGCATAATGCTGACAGTCAACATCTTTTAGTGCCAATGGTTGTAATGGGAATGTGGAGCTCTACCTCCGTGAATCAAGGTGGAAGCTGCTGAAGCTGTAGGAATCTTGTGAACTTTTACCTTTTAAAAGTTTGGAACTAGTGGTAGCACATACGCACAATAACAGGACTACCAGATGTTAGTAAAGCATGGCCAGATTTTCCTATTTAAATTTCTGCCCAATGCCCAGAAGTGAAGTGCACTTCTACGATACTGTGGAAGAATGCCTGTCCTATTTTTCACTAAAAACTTAACAAACCTACATGTATGGCATTTACATCATCATTATTATTAATATAATAGTGAAACCTGATAAACACATTGCTAATGTTACCCATCTGTTTATAGCACGTATATAATGTTTCAATCTGCTGAGAAATTGGGAAACTAGCTAATTCACTGCCTAATTAAAGACAATTTGCAGATCAGTACATTGGTCATACTGCATTAGATTTCCTCCACTCTTTTAAACAATAGTAACTGCATTAACTTTAACTGGACTTACTCCCACACCCAAATCACTTTTTTATGTTCCTTACAGAATGAAGAACTTTATACCTTGGTACTTGTAACTTAAAAATCTACAACAATACCTTCACTTCAACAGCTGCTATCTCTACCACACAAACCATTCCCTTCCTTGCAGCTTGACATCAAGGCAGACTGATTTGTTATGATGAGGACTCTCATTCCAGATATACACAAAACCTGTTCCATCCCATTGCTGCCTCCCTGATCTGCTAAAAACAAAACACTCAACCCCTCCTCCACGCAACTACTCCAATGATATGCCTCTTGAAACAAACCACAGTGATTCTTTCAATGCCCATTTATTTCCTGTTCTTCAGTCTATTAACTTAACTTATGGGCATGACTACCTACCTTCCTTCCCTAGGATGCACTCCGTTCTACACAAAATCCTGTCCACTGCGCCAAGCACATTCTCCAGCAGACCATCCAATCTCAATAACATATTGATTCAGAAAGATTAACCTTGTAATTCTCCCAAACCACACACATCTCTCCCATGCAACAGACCCACTGAAAAACATGCAGCACATACCTAATCCAATCCGATCACAGGGGAAACCTTTCTCTTCATTGGAAACGCCACACAGACGACTACGGCAGCAAGCTACCTTGGTTCCCCATTCACCAATCATCCAGTCTCATCTACTTGCAAGAATGAAGTTAAACACCAAAATATTGTTTTACATGTATTTGTCCTTTTTGTGTACATTTTTTCAACTGATGTCAAGGATGATCAATAGCTTCGACATATGGATTGCATACTGAAAGGATTTTGGCTCTTGTGAATCAGCACCTCCAAACCTTCTGTACAAAATCTTCCTTCATTCGTAAGGACCCTCCACACTTCCTCGAACATCTTTCCACAGTCCCTACACCTCTGCCACCAAAATCCTTCCTTGTCTCCGTAGATATCTCTTCCCTGTATACCAACAAATACCCCCCCTCCCCCCGAGGGGTCAGGTTCTCAGCGCTATAGAACATTTAACCCCCAAGTCTCCCAAGACCTCATTCTGGATAATAACTACTTCTCCTTTAACTCTCAAATTTACCACCAGATATGCGGCACTGCAATGGGTACTTGCGTGACCCTATCCTATGCTAATCTATTTCTGAGCTATCTGGAACAACTTCTAAACAATCTCTCCATCAAACCAGTTGTGTGGTTCAGAAACAGAGACAATATTTTTATGATCTGGATACGCAGTCAAAATCAACTACGGGACTTCCACACTTCCTAAATAACAGTCACTCATCAACTTTACCTGGTCATACTCTCACAGCCATGTCACCTTTCTTGGTGTTGACATTTTCTTACATAATGGGCAACTATATACCTCTGTTCACATCAAACCTACAAATCTACAGCAACAATTGCCATACCTCCCATATCAAACATTCCCTTCTGTACAGTCTGGTCCTCCATGTCAGGCACATCTGTTCTGATGAAGATTCTCTCTCCAAATACAATCTGTCCTGAACTCTCATCTCCTGCAGCTGCCCTCTGACCTAGAAAACAAATCTCTTGTACTACAACCCATCCTCCACACAACTACTCTAATGCTGAAACCTCTTGAAACTAACCGCAGCACCACTTTCATTTCCCAGTTCTTTCCTGGTCTTGAATCAACTAACCCAATCCTTCGTGATAGGCGTGGTTCCCTACATTTCTTTCCCAGGATGCACACCATTCACCACAACATCCTTACCACTGTCCCATGCATATGTTTCAACAAACCACCCAACCTGATGAATATCTCAGTTCATAAATATTCACCCTGTAATTCCTCAAAACCCCCACAAGGATCATTTTCATGAAACAAACCCTGCTGCTATACATGCAACATGCAACTGGCTGCCACCACCTACACCAATTTGACCGACCACAGGGGAAGACTTCCCCGTCATTGAACGTGGTACTTGCACCACAACACACCTCATGTATCAATTCAGAAGCCTCTGTGGTACTAGCTCACATATAGGCCTACCATTAACCCACTTTCCATAAGAATTAATGACAAATATTGAACACCAGCAATATAGCCGATCCAGTTTGCGTAAGTTGAATAATTTCAACAATTCTTTTACTGTAAGAGTCATCAGAGTATTCCCTGACACCACAACTTATGCTCAACTCCACAGATGGAAACCAGCCCATCAGAATATCCTTTATACCAGACATGCTCCAGGTTTCAATCACCAATAAGTCCCTCCCAGTAGACTATTTACTATTTACTTATTACTATTGTTCATATTTTGTAGATTTTACTTTGTATCTTTCCTACTTAAAATTTTTTTTAAACATTTTTTTAATATTTATATCTTTAATTGTGCTGGTGATGTTCTACCATTTCAAATGATAATATACCTCTAGTATTATCGATTCAATACTTCCCCCTCCCCCCTACCACTTCATTACCACCAATGCTGGCCAAGCCATGCCGCCATTGTAATTGTAAGCCACCTTTATTCGCCAGAAGGATGTCATGTGCACATCTTTATCCGCCTGGTGTCTCCCTACTTGCAAGAATAAGGTTAACCACTGAAATATTGTATCACTTGTGTCTGTCTTTTTGTGTTCATCTTTCCCAGACACCGTCATCTGTGGTAAATGTTGGGTCCTATTTCCCTATCCTTCCTTAATTTCATTTCCTTAAAGCATTTTCCTGCTAACTGTTACTACACATTTATATATTTTGTAAGAAAACAAAAGTGCTACCAAGTGGATGAATTTAACACTTTGATTTGAGAATAATCTTCAATTACCACAGTTAAAGTTATAGTGGCATGGAAACATGGATAAACATGTACACACAGAGCATACAATTTTTTGGGTTTATCGCCTTTCTGCGACAAAAGCTAGCTGAAAAGAAGAAAAATAGCTAGATGAGCTATCTTAAGCCAAGGCCTGGCAGCTGCCTGGTACATAGTTTGTACCGGGAAGCCAGTTCTCACCTTCTGAGCTCACCCTCCATGTCATCAAAGTCCTCTTAAACAAGGCAGCACCTCTGAACTCAGAAGGTGGGCCTGGGTATCAGGCAAACGTGAGGTCTCAACTTCAGATAGCACCTACCAATCTTCCTTCTTTTCCATCCAACCCAACACCTACTATCTCATCCCAAATAAACCATCGCTCACCAGAACCAATTTATAAGTAGCAATATCTTTAAAGTTTTAATCAGGCTTGTTTATATTTTATATGTATACAAAAATTTTACTGGTCAATATTTTCTACTACAACTCCTGTGTGTCTGGTCTTGTTCCCGAGATATAATTTCCAAATTTTACAATTCACAAGACTTATACTTTCCAACTCTCATTCCATATTACTTGACACGTGGTCCCCCCCCCCCCCCCCATCCTCCTCTTTGCCTGCCACCATCATGCACCTTCCACACTCTATTATTGATGGAAGGGATATAAATCCCAAACTTTCAATGTTCAGTGTTTATATGTGCCTATCTGCACCACTGCAGTCTTCAACTTTGTTAAGTTGCATTGTCATATATCAATAATCTCACCAAAAACTGCTCAGAAGGAGGGGGGGGGGGTTCCATCACATATAGTAGTACTGGAAGGGACTTTTATAAACATTTTAACAACAAAGCACTTTTTAACTTTATTTTAACCCATTTTTGTAAAGTACATAAGATTTGAATAATGTAAATTCCTCAGCTGTAATGGATTTTGCTACATTCACTTACACGAGTAAAGAATGAAATTATGATCAATTTGCTGTGTAAAATATATATATATATATATAGGAATTTTATTTTAAAATATATTTTAATTTTAAGTCTTATTACAACACGTGCTTGGATGGAGCGAAGTATAAAATTTAAAACCGTTAATTAATTTAAAGAATTATCACAAATCTTAATATCACAGTTTGTTGTCAGCATATGTAGAAGTGTTCTGGATATAAATTTGAGCAGTTAAGTAAATTCACAGTATGTATTTTAGTAAAATCAAAATCTCGAGAAAAATAAATAGAAAGATATAATTAGGTATATAAAATTGAGAAAATTCCAGGGATTACAAATATAACAGTTTTATAAAAAGCTCAAAATTTAGGAGGGGGTAAAGTAGGATTTTCAAAGTTTAATTTTAGAAGCACTGTTTCATTTTACCTCACTTGAATGCTTATATCACAGGTATAAATTAAAATTTAAGAGAAGCACTGTTGAGAAGTAAATCGTATCTCCAAAATTCCAACAAATCTTCCTAAGCAACATAGGTAAATTACAGTATGAAATTTGGAGTTAGCCAAATATTAATTTTAGAAGTTTCAGTCTGATGTCACGCTATGGGAAATGTGTGGCACACTGTTAGCATAGTTTACTCCTAGATTAAGATTGGTACAGTAATGTAACACACAAAAAGATGGGGGAAATTTCAATAACGAATATGATCTAAAAATCCAACTGGAAGGGTAATTATCCTAAAAGATATTAGTAGAAAACTGAAACACAATTTATAGAGAGTGATGATTTCCTTTCCCTATCCTCAATATCATGGTGCTAACAACCATCCTTCCCTTCTAATATAGCCAGCATGAAGTTCCGTAGGCTCAGTAAATAAGTCACAACAAGGCATGAAAGAATAGTTTTGTTAAGAGAAATATTTACTGAACTCAAACTGGAGTATGTTAAACATAAAATAAAATAAAAGACCAAAGAAAATCTTATATTTGGTTGCAAGCATAAATGTTACTAGTCACAATCTTGGACAACACACTGATCAGCAGACTAGTGGTCAGCACACTGAAAGCGAACCTTATACTTATCATTTAGATCAAACATGGGATTGGGGGAGAGACCATAAGCAGGTGATCATCAGAAATGTTGTGAATAAGTAACATGTAGAAGTGGGAAACATATCCTAAGCCAAGGAAAGTAAACTAAGCACTATAATCAGTCACGAATACACAACAGGCATTAATACCAATGAAGGATGGTTTTTTTCTTACACATCAGGAATGCTGTTGTTGTTCACAGCTAAGGAATCATCAGTTCCACTACCATTAACCACCATCTGGTCCAATAAGGCCTTGGCAGCAGCATGCTTTGCCTCTTTTTTTGAGCGCCCTGTGCCCATAGCTGAAATAAAATAAATTGATGAATTAAAGATAGGTTCTAAAACACATTACAGGGATAAAGTATATACAACATAATTAAAAAGTAGGCATTACATTTCTTCCCCACCCCCTTTTTCTTCAAGTCTACCCAGCAATGTGCTGTAAACGTCAGTACTCAGAAAAAAAAAACATGTTAATTAGATATTAGCCAACTGTAACATTCATACTTAATGTAGGTAACTTCAGTAATAAAGTTCTGATCAAAATATGCAACAAAGACCATACCGTTTTACTCAGTCTTTGTCCAGCATATTTCAACCCCCCTTTCCCCTCCCCATGCCTTCTTTTTTGTCCCATTCACTTGGTATCTATTGCTTTTTACAGATTCACTATTCCTATACCAATTGTTTAACAAAATCATACATTAAAAAAAACTCACTTAGGTTGATTTATGTACTTTCCATTCAATTTCCTCAGCAGCTTTCCAAAATTTTGTGGAATTCAGGTGATGCAAACATGCTGAATTCGAAAAATGAAACTACGCTTACGCAAACAGTGAATACAGATTTTTTCAGAATATACCTGTTGACAACAGAGAAACATAATATGCAAACTAACAGGCCTGAGAGGACAGTGAAGCAGTTGCAAATGGATAGATTCAATTAATTAGATAGATATCTAGAAGAACAAAAAGGACTGAGATTAAGTGAAGAACACAATATATCCAAACTGTAACATATTTTCAAGGGTAAGTCAATAGTTATCAAAAGTATAGTCATAAGTTTTATTTTGCGACTCTAGTTTTTTTGTATGCAACATCAAACATTGTCTCACACCAATGTGGTACAGATTTGAACTTGACAGGTCATGTATTGCCACTGTTGGATCAATAAACATGACAACCCCACTTAATTTTTTTTATACAGACCAAAGCCCATTAGAAGCTTTAAGCATTGTACAGAAACAGGAAAAGTCTACAAATTGGTGCATGACAGGTTTCAAAGCAACTCAACAACTTGCACCTAAACAATCCTCACTTGTTACAAAACTTTGATCTTCAGCAAATGCCAGGCTATGGGATTGGAGATATACTCATTTGCTCACAAATAAAAAGTTCAAAACTCAGCTAACAGCAGAAAAAGTAATGTTAACAATTTTTTGGAAATCATACTGGAACATTACCTCCACCAACAATAAACAGAATATTACTACGAGATGATGCAGAAAAAACCCGATTCAGTAATTAATAGTAAAATGTAAATGTAGAAGACAACTATAAAGACATATTTTTTCACAACACTATCAGTCTAGTTACCCACACTGTTTGAATCCTATAAGAGCTACACTTTGATGGTTTGCATAATTCTGACCTTGCCCTATTTGAACTATCACTTGTTTGGGGATACTTTTTTTTAATAAATAAATTTTTACACTGAGGATGTGAAAATCAAGTGGATTGTGTTTAAAAATAAGTCTTGTAAGATATCTGTTGCTACTGTAATAACTTTTATAACTACACTGCAAATACTTATCAATTTTGTGTGTGTGTGTGTGTGTGTGAAAGAGACAGAGAGAGAGACTAGTAAGAAGATCAATTGTACAAAAATAAATATCCAGACTGTTTTATATTTATGAAGATTTCTAATAATAATTTATTAACACCAACAAAATTTAGAAAACAAAGAGTCTTTGATATTTAAAATCTCTCTTAGTGGATTAGATGCAACACAAATGTAATATTCCTAACTATCAAGGAACTTAACTTTCAGGAATACACACCTACAACATCACCAACAGTTACCCGGTAGCGAAATGTGGGTTCATGGATTGCACCCTCAATCTGTACAAGTTCGTACTTGGGAGTGGTCCCTCGGCGACTCAGCAGCTCCTGCAGCACCGAGACAGGTGTCTTTCCCACTGCTGCAGATCCTGCCATCGTCTGAAGAAGAAGGATCAAGATTATATTCTCCCTTGAAAAATGCAAACATATTTTTCATCATAGTAAAGGTAAAACATTTTAAAGATTGTGAAGAAATAGGAGTTTGAATCTTCTCAGAACAAAAATAATATTCTGTAATAAAATATAAGGAGTCACTGGAAGGAAAAGGCAAGTTATACCCGATTTTAACTTCTAAAATATTTGGAACACCACACCAGAATTATTAAAAAGGAAAGCAAAATAATTTTTATCTGCCGTGCAGATTCCTCTCACACATTTTCCCTTGTCATGAGCAAGTATACAGTTAAAAAGAAAGGATAGGGAAAATTTACCACAGATGAAGGCAGGAGGACCAGGACACAAAAAACATTACAATAATTTGATTTAAAAAAAAACTTAACTATGTAGAAGGTGAGACGTATGGCAGGGGATAAGATGTGTGCACATCCAGCCCTGCCACTTCACTGCACCAGAGATGAACCATTAGGGAGAAGTGTGGATTGCAATGGTTAGGGGGGGGGGGGGAGGAGACATTGACCAATTATAACGTGAAAGTACAATTGCTGTAACAACCAGCAAAAGTAAAATAAGTAAGTAAATTATCTAGATATAATAAATTTTAAACCTGTTTAAAAACAATAAAAATACAGAATTGTTGAATAATTATAACATAAGCGACAGTTTATCAGTGGGGTCTTAATGGAGGTTGTGGCCAGTCGTGTCTAGGATGTGTTGATAGTCAAATTCACATCTACAGAATGAGTAGTCTGGTAGCTCATTGTTTAAGGCATCTGATTGGAGATCAAAAGGCGGTGGTAGCTTGCGCATCGTGCTTATCGTACTTTGCATGCAGTGGAGTGTTAAAATGAGCGCTGCAAATGAAAATCCTGCCAGTTGTGAAGTGCGAGCTGTGATAAGGTTTTTGTTGATGAAAAATCACATACCAACTGAAATTTATCACCAGATTTGTGATGTGTACGGCCAAGCAATAATGAGTGAAAACCGAGTGAGGCAGTGGTGCATTGATTTTAAAAATGGCCGAACTAATGTTCACGATGAGGATCGCATTGGTAGGCCTAGTCCTGTGAGTGATGAATTGGAGGCGAAAATCAACGAAGAAATCCTTGAAAATCATTTCACAATTATGGAACTCTCAAAACATTTCCCCCAAATTTCACGGAGTTTAGTCCATGAAATTGTGGTTGGTAAACTTGGTTACCACAAAGTTTGTGCCAGGTGGGTTCCAAAAATCTTAATGGAAGACCACCAAAAAAAATGGAGACTTGCTGCAGCACTGACATTTCTGGAAGACTACGACAAAAGAGGAAACCTAGTTATCAATTGTATCATAAGTGGCAACTAGACTTTGGTAAAGTACGTCAACTGTGAAACAAAATGGCTGTCGATGGAATGGGGGGGGGGGGGACACGCATTCGCCCAAGAAAGCGAGGTAGTGTCTGCAAACGCCACCAGGGAAGGACATGGTATGTGCTGTATACGAGTGGAGTGGTGTTGTAGGCAGGACCAACCTGCAGCACGTTAGCTTTTCACTGGATTAGATAGTTGCAGCAAATGGTTTTGAACTAATTCCTGATACAACCTCCTGCAATCAGAAAGAATTTGCTAAAAGTGTTGAAGCATGATGGGATATGACAAGAAGAGAATTTTGTGGGATTAGTAAAGTTGAGTAGAATGTTGGTGGGCTTTCAGGACCTACTAAACCACAATTTGGGTGAGGGACAGTGCAAAACAAAAGGCATGAAGGGATGGGTGGAATTGTGGGTGGCACCCATACATAGGTAGTTTTATGGTCAAACCATTTGAGGGTATGTTGAAAAATGAGACATGATTTAAGGAACTTTATTTGGAAATTAAGACTGGTAAGGTGAGAGACTAAAATTGTAGCGTTTCAATTGGGTTTCAGTTGTCAACATATTGGCAAGACCATATGAACCACAGAGTGAATCCAGGGTTTCATCAATTACTATTTTCAACAATATTCATTTTCATATTTAAGACAAGCTCATCATTGTTGGTATTGTAGTCACCGTTATCTTTGTGAAGACTAATATTAATGATTTTCACAGTTGCCTATAAATTTGATATACTATCTTCTAAAGGCACAGTACATGGCGACAGTATGGTTATTTGTATTCTTAACATTAATTGTTTGTTTCTCTCTCATTCTGTATGTTTTAACGGTTTTATCATGGAGCTTTAGTTGTGTGGCAGCAAAGTGATGGGTACAGGTACACACATTCAGTTATTCTTCTCAAGCAATGCTGCATCTTTTATTTTAGATAACAAAAGTAATTATTTGCATTCAGTTTTCAATACTGTTAATAATGTTAAAAAATTAATAATAGAAAAAAGATTAGTAAATTAGACTTAAAAGCAGTACAATACTTATTACAGTACATACACATCTGATCTAGCCATTCAGTCAACCGAGCATGAGATGGTCCATTTATTGTAACATAAGGATACTACAAAAGTCTGGAAGTGCAAAAGCTAGAAAGTTTAAATTTATTTATAACTAGCTGACCCAACAGATGTTGTCCTGTCCAAATTTCAATAAATTTGTTTTTAATTGTTTTGTCAATTTGTGAAAAGCTATTGAAAATGTGTAAACAAAGTAAAAATGAGAAGGAAAAAAAAAAACACATTTCTGACTGATGATTGTATTTATTAACGATTATGTGTATGGATATTCAATTTGAGGTGTACATTCAGAAGAATGCCAATGGGATTAATTCCACTGACAGTACACCACTGAAATGCTGGAAATGTATGAGGTCCCTGGAATATGATCAACTTAGACAAATGCGGTATTGTTTCAAAATTTAAATTAAAACTGAATTAAGTCAGAATTTCGCATTAAACAAACAATTTATTTTCTTCCATTAAATTTCAAATCTCAAGGTGTTTTATTTACATTTCGATTTTGATCATCGCACCACCAAGCCGGTTTTGATTGTATAATCTTGGTTCTCCAAGTGGAGCCGCATCGATTTATTAAAACCTAACGTTTCTGCCATCGCGCTGTGGCTTTCATCAGAGGACTGCTTTGTCAGTTGCCACTATTGCCTTACATAGTAGAAGGAAGCTAGCATGCGCGCTAACCGTCAGTTCTCAATGGCCATAACGCTGGTCTTATCAAATAAAATTGAATGGCCACTATCGGCTGAATATAGAACTACAACGGACTTGCTTGCGTTGTTATTTTTCAAATGCCTGACATGCTCATTGAGCTTCTCCTTAACAGTGCGTCCTGTTTCCCTAATGTAACTACAAGGAATTTCATATACTCCTGATGTTTGCAAATGTTCTCTCTTATCTTTAACGTTGGTCAGGATGCTGGATAATTTCTTAGGGGCCGGTATACGGGACAGATGTTCTTCTTTTTAAGCAGTCGACCAATCTTAACCGTCACTCCTTGGATGTATGGCAGGACGGCCACTGCCTTGTCAGGTGGTTTGTTGTTCTCCGCCAATGATACTCCAGTGCGAGATAAAGTGGAGCGGTCAAGGCATGCTAAGGTTTTATTACAAGCAACTATGCTATAGCCATTAGCTAGAAATGTCTCCTTTAAATTTCTCATTTCAGCAGCCATACATGCTTCGTCATATACCACGGATGTGCGGAGAGTTAATGTTTTTAAAATTTCACTTTTGATTGCCGTATGATGGGGAGAGTCAGCGTGGAGGTACTGATTAGTATGTGTCAGTTTTCGGTACACTCGGGGGTCCAAGAAGCCATCATCATTTCTTTCCTGGATGTATTAGTTGTTTTATTATTATTATTATTAAGCTGCACCAAGTCTTGTGAGGTTTGCTGGCAGCAGGGGCTCCATGAGCTCAGCTTTAGGGGGCCCCCTGAGCTGCGCTTGGGGGCCCTGTTGCACGGCACTGCCTAGCCTTCTACATCTACATCCATACTCTGCAAATCACAAACATTGTGGGTGGCAGAGGGTGCTAAGCACCAATCCTAAACCCGGCCATTCCAATCCCGAATAGTGCGAGGAAAGAAGGAATACATATAAGTATCAGTACGGCATCTTATTTCTCTAATCTTATCCCTCCGGTCATTGCGACCTAAATAGGTTGGCGGAAGAAGTATTTCATTGCACTCGAAATTTAATTTTTTTCGCATATTCTCCAATAAATTCGAACGCAAGCTACGTCATCTGTCTTCTAAACTATCCCAGCCCAATCTATGTATCAATTCTGTGACGCTTTCATAAGGGATGTAACAACAAGTCACGAATCTAGCGGCTCTCCTCTGCACCCTCTCAACTGAGTCAATCAGAACCTTGCGATACAGATCCCAAACCCCACAACAGTAATCCAGATGCGGACGCACTAGTGTTTTATACGCTATCTCCTTTGTTTGAGCATTACAATTCCTCAAAATATGACCTATGAAACGTAATTTAGAATTTGCCTTCCCTACGACGGAAGTTATGTGCATGTCCCATTTCATGTTGCTTTGTACTATCACCCCCAGATACTTCACGGAATCAACCATGTCAACAGGTGAATTGTTTATTTTGTACTCGTGAACAAACTGATTCTTCTTGTTACTTATCCGCATTGCCTTGCACTTTTTGCAATTAAGTGTAAGCTGCCATTTACGGCACCAATCGAAAATAGCATCCAAATCACGCTGAATTTCTAAGCAATCGTCGGAGCACCTTATTTCCCTATAGATAACCGCATCGTCGGCAAACAATCGCAACCATCATTTGACGTTGTCACCTAGATCGTTTATAAATATTAAGAAAAGAAGTGGACCTATTACACTTCCGTGAGGAACGCCCGAAGTAACATTTATCTTAGAAGAGGCTTCCCCATCAACAACGACATACTGTGATCGACCAGTTAGAAAATCCCGTATCCACTCGCAAATCTGAGCCGCAATACCGTAAGCTCGAATCTTCGCTAAGAGTCGGTTGTGTGGCAGAGAATCAAAAGCTTTCTGAAAATCCAAAAAAAACTGCATCAACTTGCGAACCTGCATCAATAACTTTCATTATGTCGTGGGAAAATAGGGCCAATTGTGTTTCACACGATCTCTTCTTCCGAAATCCGTGTTGACATGGTGTAAGTAACTCGTTCTCATCTAGAAACTTCATTATGTTCGAGCATATGACATGTTCCAGAATTCTGCTGCAGACCGATGTTAGAGATATGGGTCGATAATTCCTAGGATCACTCCGATCTCCTTTCTTAAAAACGGGAATCACCTGGGCTATTTTCCAGCTAGAAGGTACTTTTCTCTCTTCTAGTGATTTACGGAATATATCTGACAGAAATGGTTCAATATCCTCCGCGTATTCAGAAAATACTCTTACCGGTGTACCATCGGGACCCGGCGCTTTACCCCGCTTCAGGAGTTTTAATTGCTTTACAATTCCTACGCTATCAATTTGTAAAACCTGCTGCTCGCTCGGGGTTGTAGCTTACAGCTTGTCTTAGCTATGATCGTGTCTGGTACCCTTAAGTGATGCTATTTACGGTCGCCAATCCCTCGTAATTACCCCAAGGGATAAAGGTCTGTTCTTAAAACACAACTTCAGACTTCCTGATTAATTCCAGATTATATTTTCTTTCAAAAGTCCTTACATAAACTCGGTACCAGCGTAGGCCTAAAAGAAAAGCATCAGACTTCCATCCGAAATAAATGATTACAGGTTAAACCATCCTCTCACAGTAAGCAACTTCCTCCTAACCCCTAGATGAAAGTTAAAAGTTCATCTTGAAGGAAGATTGACCCCGCACCAGTATAACGTCACTACTAAAATTTCTACATCTCCGCGACCAACCAACCCGCCGTCCTCTCGGTTCAATTTCTGCCGACATACTGCTGCCCGCCTAGGCTGGCGGTGGCTCCTTATATTCATATTGGGCCAGCTGACTCAGCAGACGCTTGGTTTGACAAAGGGAAACCTTATTTTTATTCCGATAAGTCTGAAATTTTGATATGTTATGAAGCATATTTTAAATGTCAGTTTTAGTTATGACAAGTTTTCTCCTAGGGTTTGTGTATTTCGAGTTAAAGTCGTAAAAGCTTTACTCTGTCACCATCCCTACAATTCGTTGGTCTGTGAAATGATTCTGTTATCAGATTGTTCTATAAAAATTTCCTCAACTTTTGACATATAACACGTCTAGATCCCAAATGTATTTGACGGTGAAAATCGACTTTGACTATAAGTGCAAAGTCAGCTAAAAACTTGTATGTTCATTATCTCCAAATATATGAGTGCTACCAATCTGTAATATATCTCAAACTTTACTAAATTAAATTATCTATCCGATGGTAATATTATTTCCTCATTATCTATTCCCTTAAGGCCAATCCTTTGTTTCCAAAATAATGCTTAGTAGCAGCAATTATATTCAAACCTTAATTTCCCTTTCACAGCTTATATACTGTCAGCATCTTTACGAAAATCACTCCAAGTGTTCAGTGAAAGCTTCTCTTTAATATAAATGTCTTTTCTATGCCCTCAGATCTGTATGTCTGCAGAAATGTTGAATTGCAGAATCAGCAAAATCTCTTATTTTGTCTAAAAACCATACTTTCTTTTCACTAATTGACTCTATCTTTTAATATGTTGTGTATTATCTTATGCTGAACATTTTGAGCTCTGAATCTTAGTTGTACCTTGAAAATTAGGTGAATAAAGTTACTTGTGTAATAAATTCCATGAGCTTGCAAGATCACCAATTTCATGATAATTTCTTAATATAATCTTCTAAAATGCAAGTGTTGGATCTAATTTGAATTGTCATCTCATTTTGCACCTCTGAAAATGAACGTGGCCAAAAGGCTTCTAGAAATGTTTAAATTTCTTTATAAAATTTTCGAAAACTTACAAAATAGCTCAAACTCTCCTTACTAACATGTTTCCTGACTCTCAAACTACTGAAAAATGCTTCTAAAATGATCTGCTATTGGTTTTAAGTGTGTTAAGGACCCTTTGAACTGTTTTTGAAAGTATACTGACATAACTAAGGTTATGTGACAAATTTCTATCGGACCCATCTCTAATTCCACATGATGTGGTAAAGTGGGGATGTTTTCCATGTTTTCTTGCGTGAATGAATTTTTGAATTCGGTGTTAAATACGGTAGCCTTGTCGCGGCTGTCTTCAACCTCCCGTCCGTCTTTTATTAGAACTGGATTATTGTTCCCCCTACAACTAACTTTTTTTACATACAACCAAAATTTCTTAGGGTTTTCAGTGAGGCTCTTAGAGAGAGAATTTTCACGAAAGTTATTAAATGCCTCATGCATCGCATTCTTAACACGTCCCCTTATCTCCTCTAAATTATCTAAATCAGTCCGATGCATCGTCCTTTTTGATCGTGCATGTATCTTCCTTTGCTTCTTGAGTAACCTTTTAACCTCCCGTGTGTACCATGGGGGATCGTTCTCTTCCCTGATTGTCCGTTTAAGTATATGCAAGTTCATACCTTCCCCGAGTATATGTAGGAATCGATGCCACCTCTCTTCAACGGTGCCTCCTGCTACTAAGAAGGTGTGGTAATTATGCCTCAAATACGCTGTAAAACACTCTTTTGAAGCCTTTTCGAATCTGTAAACGATCCTCTCTTTTCTCTTTCTGCGCGTGGTTGTTAGTTTTACTGTAGCAATTACAGCTTTGTGATCACTTATTCCTGCGGTGGTAGAAATATCCGTGAATAGTTCGGGCCTATTTGTAACAAATATATCTAAAATATTTTCGTTACCGTTGAGGCATCGCGTTGGTTCGGTTACGAGCTGTTCAAGATGGTGATCTGAGAAGAGGTATAGAATGATTTCACAAACTGCTTTATCCCTGCCCCCAGTAACGTGAACGTAATTAGTCCAGTCGATATCTGGCAAGTTGAAGTCACCTCCTAGCATTATTGCATGGTCCGGAAATTGCCGTGCTATATTATTTACATTATTTCTCAAGGCCTCGGCAATATTTACGCTTGCATCGGGTGGACGATAGAACGAGCCTATCACAAGTATTGTCCTAGCTACGTTGAGCTTGATCCATATGATTTCGCAGACAGTATGGACTTCTATTTCGCTACAGGGGAGGTACTTACTAACAGCTATAAATACACCACCTCCTTGGGAATGCAACCTATCCTTACGGAAAATGTTCATGTTATTATTAAAAATTTCGGCGGAACTTATATCCGGTCTTAACCAACTTTCTGTGCCTATTACGATATCAGCATCTGTACTACGAATAACGTTTTCGAGTTCATGCTGTTTATTACAAACTCTTCTGCAGTTAACTACTAGAACTTTTAATGTTTGGGATTCTTTTAAGCTACCCCTAACACGCGGTGCTGAATTTATCTTGGCTGTCTGCATCTGAATTTCCTCCTCAGGGTCATCCTCCCTCAGCCTAAAAAAAACCCCAATGCACTCCACACGGCCCCTGCCACCCGTGTAGCCGATTCCCGTGTGTAGTGCACCCCTGATCAATCCAAGGGATTCCTACAAGACTCAACCCCAGGGCGAAGATCAAGGAATCTGCAGCCATGACTATCACAGAAGCGCCGTAATCTCTGGTTCAGCCCCTCAACACGGCTCTGAACCAGAGGACCACAGTCAGTCCTATCGACAATGCTGCAGATGGATAGCTCAGCAGATATCTTGCGGCCAATGGCCACAGTGTTCACCCTTTCTGCAAGTCGCCCAAAGGACGAGAGGATAACCTCCGACCCTAGGCGGCAAGCATCATTGGTGCCGACATGAGCCACAATCCGCAGCTGGCTGCACCCCGTCCGTTCAATGGCATCCGGGATGGCCTGTTCCACATCTCGGATCAGACCCCCCAGAATACACAATGAATGGATACCGGAATTCATCCTCGACCTCTTCGCAATTTCCCTAAGGGTTTCAATAAAGCGCCTAACGTTGGAGCTACCGACCACTAAAACCCCCTTCTGCAGTTGTCCAGACTTAGAGGGCTGTGGGGCTGCCAACTCACAGGCCGACGATTGCAGGACTGAATCAGTTCCAGACAATGCGTCAAACCGATTGGACATAGGTACAAGCTCGCCTTCTAGGGAATCAAGCTTGCACGACTGCCCCCGAAATGTGCCGTCGACGTCCAGACACCACACGCCAGCCACCACTAGGCGACGGCCGCATAGATTCCGACATCTCGGCCTGGACTGCAGGTACGATGACTGGTATGGGAGAACCTGCGAGCCGATCAGCGTCTACAGGGTCACCAATACCACATCTACTGCACTCACTTGCGGCAGCTTCCAGCTGTGTAACTCTGGTTACCAAAGCTGCAAGCTGGGTGCGCAGGTCAGTCACCTCAGCCTGCGTCTGCACACAACAACCACAGTCCCTACACATACTACCTTACAGAAAGAAAAACTAGGGAGTACACGAGAAAAACGGACTCTCTATGCGTTCTCAGTAGGAGGCCTTTTGTCAATAACCAAATATACAAAGACGAAGCTTACGCTAACTATGCACTTTAAATTAAATTTGCACTGGAGGTACTACTTCACGTAACGATTCCGACCAACGACTGCAGCTGCTGCTACTGACAAACTAATATGCAAAGATGAAGCTAAACTAACTACACACTTTTAATTAAATTATCACTAGAGGTACTACGTCACGTAATGATGGCTGCTGCTACTAACAACTATACAGAGACGAAGCTAACCTCACACTTTGAATTAAAACTATCACAGAAGGCACTATTCCCCGTAACGGCTGCCGAAGAACGACTGACTGCTGGGGCTACTAAACAAATATTCAAAGATGAAACAAAAGAAAACTAAACACTTTAAATTATATCACCACAGAAAGCACTGCCTCACGTAACGGCTGCCGAAGAACGACTGACTGCTGGGGCTGCTAAACAAATATTCAAAGATGAAACAAAAGAAAACTAAACACTTTAAATTATATCACCACAGAAAGCACTGCCTCACGTAACGGCTGCCGATAGCTACATCCGAGCGAGATGCCCTTCTCCACATTTTTTACATTTTGGGACAATGTAACAGTTTCTGGAGCCATGTGCAAATTTCTGGCAGATATGACATTGAATTGGTCTACCAGGTGTCCTATATGCATCTACCCTCACCTTGAGACAGGGATGATACTGTAAGTTAGAAATATTGTACACTTCTGGTGTGTGGTTTAGGTGAACTAAGAATAATGGTAATGGCCTCCTAACCCCTAAATCCTGTACTGTTGTCATCTGGACAATGTTGTGTACAGGAAACTTCTTATCAAGGTGTGTATCTTCTATCTCTCATGCCAGAATGTCTGTGGGAAGGATACAAATGACAATCAGCATCGAAGGTGTGATATTGGTAATTTTTCCTGTTCATGGCTTGTAGGATCATTTTAAAATAAACTATATTGGAGGCCTTGTATTCAATGCAATTTTCCCTATAGGCAGTGTGGAGATTTTGTAGCAGACACCTCTCAATTCCCTTTACGAATGTCATGTATCCCTTTGTTTCATAGCAGGAAATTGGAGGCATGCGTGTCCATTGAGTCTGCGGGGTCGAGGGGAATGAATCAGATTCAGGGGTGGTAACTATGGGTTCAAACCTGTTGCTAGTTGGAATGGTATGGTGAATCTTCTAGATCTGGAGATAGTGGTGACTAATTCAACTACATTCTGATCTACACCACTGCTACTACTCACTACGGCACCCAAATTCCTAACAGAGCCGCTTGCGTCAGGTGGCAGCAGTATTGTACCGGCTACAGTTGACATGCCTCTGTGTGAAAAGTTATTTTTGTTATGTGTAGGCGAGGTTTTCTGTCGTGTTAGTTTACGGCTGCAGATCCCCATTACGGGGTCACAGCAGACGGGGGTAAAGAAGAATTTTTCTACTTTCAATTTTGCGTCAGTCGTCAGTAGTCAGCTATCTGGCCTTTGCCTCAGCAAACACAGGCTTGTCTCTCTGCAGAGAATAAAACTAAATTAGATGTGAGATTTGTTTTGTTCCTTGAGAACAATGTAACAGAATTATGTGAAATCTGAGTTATTGTAGACACATACTGGAAAACCATTTCAGATTCCGAAAAGATAGTTGATATGGAAGTGATATGGAAGGAACATTTACAGGAAATGTATAGTTGGGAACGGAATGTCCATGGTGTGTTGGAAAGAGAGGGCATTTTTCATCACTTAGGTGGAAGATTCTGATTAAAATGAAAATATAGTTATGGTTTGGAGAATACCAAGTTCGTTAAAGGCAACTGGATTTGATCCAATTACCTTAAATTCAACAAAATTATCAGGAGAGAGAGGAATTAAGAACAAATTGGGAAGAGGTGTAATGCACAATAGGATTTTCTGGAAACACGAAGACCATCGTGGCTGAAGATTAATGGTGAGAAAAAATGTATGATGAATTCAAGGTTTCTGTGGACAGAGACATTATTTCAGTATTATTGCAAAGAACTCAAAACTTTTAAGATAGAATGGTTTAAAATTTTGTAATTCAATGCTTTAAAACTGTATAAAAATCAAATTACCGTAACTGTAGCTTACTATTACAGTTTCTCAACTTCACACAGAACAAGTGTTCTTCAAAATAAAAACAAAATGATTTTTTACATCCGGCGCACAAGTGTATTCATGTTCCAGATTAGAATTTATTTTTAAACCATTTGCTGTAAAATGCAGAAACTTCATGTTTTCTACATATAAGATATGAATTTTCCAACAAGTGGACAGGAAATAAAGAATGAAAAATATTCAACTAGAAGTGGAAACGAACCTAGGACCAACATGTTACCACTCAGCCATTTTGACTTGTACAAACAAGCGCCTCGTCTATCGTATAAGCAAAGTAAAGGATATATAATTTCGTGAGAGAATAGTTATTGATAATCTGTATAAAGAATCAAACTGTGCGAACGAAGACTTTCCCGGCGTGTCGATGCAATGAACTCTTCACAGGTTTGCTGCCGGATAGCATTTGTGAACGACAAGCTTTCGGCGACGGAGTTGGTCGCCGAAAGCTTGTCGTTCACAAACGCTATCCGGCAGCAAACCTGTGAAGAGTTCATTGCAAGAATCAAACTGTTATAACAGAAGTAATCAATTAAATTAAAATATGATAGATCAGATGGGAAGAAAAATAATTTTCCATGTCACCAATGTCTCTGTTCTTTTGATAACGTCTAGGTTTGAGACACGATTCCTTGTAATATCCGGAAATGACTACAGCACTGCTAGCATGCAGAAATTGTGACAACACTGGAGGAAGTAAATATGGCAATGTTGCAACAGGAAATAAGTCTTAACTTTCACATTTCCTTTGGCCAAGAAGATTAACTTTATAGCACGTAAAACAAATAAATTATAATGGTCAGCACATTCAGCTTAAGATTTTATTGATTATGACTACAATTATCCAACTTAAACAAGTTGCAAACCATAGCTGGTATTTAAATATAAGATTAAATTACATGTTAATTGTACAAGGGCAATCCAAAAAGTAAGGTCTCACAAGCATTTATAGACACAAAATCAATTTATTTTCCGTAATTTCCGCCTCTAATGACCTCAATGTCAAAGAGACGTAAAATCATAAGCAGAGAGAGAGAGAGGTTTGATGCTCACCATCATGTCTTTGAGCAAGCGTTGAACTTCATCTTTCACATCTGTCAGTCAAATATTCTCTCACTTTGGAAATGGTGGTAGTCACTGGGTGTCAAGTCTGAACTATAGGGTGGGTGAGTGGGTGGGTGATTATGTTCCAACCAAAGTTTTGCAGAAGAGATACGGCATGAGAGGCGACGAGCTTTATTGTAGGTAATGCATGCGCCATTGCTTCACTTTCCTCTTCTTAGGTTCTGAATTGCACTTCTGAGTATTTTTCAGTGTTTCACAGTAGCCGTCTGTGTTTATTGCAGCTGGCATGAACTCGATAACAATACCTCATTACGATACATTTTCTTTCTTTCTTTCTTCTTTCGAACTCGAAGCCAGAGTAATTGCGTACAGAAACTACAAACAGAATTGTAGAAAAAGGCAAAAATGGTAATTTAAGAAAACACTACTTCTAACCCCGATTCTCAACGAACTTTCTTTACATACAGTATACCAGTTATATATAAGAATTTATGTTTGTCCTACGATAGTAATCTGGTTGTAAATTTTTGAGTGACAACAGTCGTATCCTCTCATGTTTTTACATAATGTTTTCCTTGACGACTGTCACATAATCCCACACTGATCACGATCTATAGCCTAGAATACAATTAAAACTAATATTACATGGCATAATGTAAGTTGTTAAAATTCACACATTTGTATTTTTAATTTTTTTCTGGAATTATTTGCATGTATTTTCGCCGCCCACCTAGAACTGGCCTTTAAAAATTTAATTTTAAAAACTTTGCAATTGTGGCAAAGAGTTCAGCATTATCCTTGTTAATTTATTTCAATCTGACTCCTTTACCTAAAAAATAAATTTCTCACTTCCTTACACCTACAATCAATTTCCAGCAAGTGGTCACAGTCATATCTTCCTTCCCATGTACTATTAATTCTTTTACCAATATCCATCCAACATTTATTACAAAAATATGCCTGTATCATATCAGTTATTGATTATGTACTGTGGCAATTTCCACAAAAAAAATCTAGTTTTAAATATACTTGTTTTAGGAGACCATTATGCAGATTCCAACATGGGCGTGAAAGTGAACCTTGTCTTCCAGGTGATACAGCAATATAACTACACTCGAACTGACAGTGCCACTTGATCTTATGTAAAAATGGAATAGATCATTTTAACTGTGGTATTCGGTTTCACGTGGAATGCAATGGCATTTTTGTTTTTGCTACTTCCGTACAGTGGTATATTAAATGGAACATTATTTTAGCATTGTACTTATTAAATGTGCCTTTTGAAGTGAAAAGCCTTATATTCTAAACAAAAGTATAGAAATTTGTCACCAAGAAATATTCCATTTCAATTATTTATTGTGTTTGGAAAGAGATGATTTCCTATAGAAAGGTATGCAGTAAACTGTGAAAAATACAAAGTAGATAGTACGCCATTGAAGTTATTGCATCATTCATATTTGGGATATGCTTTTTCGCAAATGTTTACATGAAAGTGTTTTGTGACTTGGTTGTAAATATACTGGTCACAGAGTAGTTGGTAATGTAAGGGTCAACAACACCTAAGAACACTATGTGACAACCATTAGTACAACTGCTGTGGACTTCTTCACGAGTACTGAAGAAAGACGCACATCTTTGTTCAAAATGTTGGTCCATCTGATGCTAATTTGTGTATATTCGGGGGCAGTGGAATAAATATATCATTTTTACTTTGCATCTTTTCATGGATTTTATAAACCATAACTAAAATGTAATGTGTGTATATAGTGCCTCAGGTTCTAAATATTCTGCATAATTTTCGTATTTCTAATTGTTAATTTTTGTTGCGATTGTTAATATTATGGTTTTTAACTGAATTAATAAAAATTAAAAAGGAAGAAAATTATTACTTTTTTAATTCAACTTCCCTTTATTCTTTCCCAATTCTCCTGCAGAATCACAAAAAAGAAAAAGCAATAAATAAAAAACAATTAGCAGCGAGTGAGGAGGGGGAGGTGTAATAAACATTCCAGAATCCCACATTCTGGTGACATCACAGCATGATTCTCCCAACAGATTCTTGGAGTACCAGTGTATGCTTCATCAAAGTTAATGCTGGCCATGATCACTTATAAAGTGCTTCTCTCCACAATGACCAGTCAGAGTAAAATAGAACGTATAAATTTTCTGTAAGCTATAAATTTTGGAGCTGTTTAAAAATATCAACAGATAAATACAAAATTATATTTAAAAATTATTGTATACTTATGAAGTGTCTTTTTGTGGGTTGCCATTTCCGTGGACACTGGCAGGGTAACGCAGTGAAAGTTAACATCTCCAAATCAATGGTTGCGTTCATTTTGTTTAAGTGGAAGATTGATAATGCTGCAAGTCGCAGGCATCCTCTAATTTTGACTGACAGACATCACGGAACCCTAAGAAGTAAAATTGTCAAAATAAGGGTATAGCAGGAGTTTTATGGACCAATAGGAGTATCGGTTTCCTCTGGAACATTGAGTAAAGAAACCAACTAACATGTATATTTTGGAAGAGCAGCTGTGTATAACATCACTTCATGGCAAACAATAATGATCAGCGACTAGGTTGGTGTCTGGACCTTCATAACTGGTCACTGAAGCAGTGGAATGATGAGTCAAGGTTTACATCTTTTTGATCCTATACAGTGTAAGGCTGTGGCATGTACCCAGGGAACGGCTCTTGTCAGAGTGTACAGTGACAACTAAGAAATTCAGAGGCTGCATAGGACCGCTGGTGTTTGTACATAGCAGCATGAACCCAGAGGTCTATTGTAACATTCTGGATAATGTAATAAAACCAACATTCTGGTGTTTTTAATGAACTTCCCGGATTACAATGCCAGGTGTCATATTTCAAGGGCTACAATGCAGTGGTATGTCAACTAGAGATGGGCAGGTCCGAGATTTTAAAGGAGTCGGGTCCGGATGTACATCCAGCGCTGCGGACCTGCATCCAGGTTCCGTGTCCGGACCTGTATGGGTCCGGTTCTACAATCGGGCGGGCGGAGTGTATGGCGGAACTGGATCTGTTCGGACCTACATCCAGTTACGTGTCCGGCGGAGCTGTATGGGTCCGGTTCTACAATCGGGCGGGCGGAGTGTATGGCGGAACTGGATGGGTTTTGTATTGTCTCTGATGTGTACGGACCTACATCCAGTAATACATGTCCGGCGGAGCTGTATGGGTCCGAACCTACAATCGACCGTCTGGTGGATACAAATCCTACCAAGGAGAACTGCAGTATGAGTTACATCGTGTTCATCCATTAATTAATTAAATGAAAGAATATTAATTCCGATAATTTTGTTTTATTTTTGTCTGAAACTCACAATTGCACATAATATTATAAAATCACAGCATAATCAGACTTGATAATGATAAAAGTAAAATTTTTGTGGGCTTCTATAAGAATAAAATGAAATCATTTCTTAATAATGTTTTAGTACTACTAAATTTTTTTAAAAAAATCGAAAGTCTTTGATAACATTTTTTTTTTTTTTTTACTAAAAATGAAATTATTCAAGATTCAACATTTTGAGATAATTATTGCCTTTCCAAAATATACCAGCTTAAGAAACAGTTTATTACAAATGAACAAAAACAAAATTTCAAGTATAACTTATTTTAAATCGTGAGCGAGAAATTACGTGAGATTTGTTCTTATATTATGTATAGTGTTTTGCTCTGTATACTATGTGAAACTGTTTTGATTGAGTGAATAAAACGTTGTCGTGAATGCTAAATCGAGTGCGTTACAATGCATTTTAATCAAACAGTAATATTTATGTTTTGCCAGCTACCATAACGTGTTTTTGGTGCTTTCAAAATCTTTATTTTGTGCAATTTCAGAAACTTTTAATTTCTTTGTAATTTTATTTAATATTATTTCCAATTTAGTTGAAAGTATTTTTAAGCAAGATTTAATTCTTAGTAATAATAACCGATTGTTTTGAGCCATTGTTAGACGTTCTAGAAACGGCTGGATGTGACGTTTTTTTTCAATGTTGGATTATAAAATATTTCTGTAAAAGCTGCCAGCAGAGTCGCTCGCAATAATGCCACATAATCATTTACATATATTACTAGCTGTTACCAGCGACTTCGCACGCGTGGATTTAGAATTTGATTGCTAGAATTGGATGTACAAAGCTGAAAATTATCTTAAATGTCCCAAACAACACTGAGCCGGCATAATATGACGGGAACGCCATCGATATACCATTCTCTCTTCGAACCTGTCTCATAACTAAAACTGTTATTCATATCGGAAAAAAGTATCCTATTTCGTTCCTAAATATACAAAGCATTTCCTTGTCATCGGTATACACATATATTCGTCAAAATGTAAAAAAAAAGATGGAGACTCACGTTCGCATATACAATATTATTAGTTTAGATCACACAAAAACTACTTGTGGAACCAGTATATCGTGAATAATGTTAACGCTTTCTACCGCCAAAGATTTGCCAGAACATGGTATCCTTACTATAAAATCCTACTCGTGGCTCAAACTATGAAAAAACAAATTAATAAAAATATTTGCACCCAATGGGATTCGAACCCGGAGCAACGCTGGAAGTTAAATAAGAACCAACCTCGTTACCACTACACTACCTTAACATTGCTAGAATTAATCGCGCATTACAAATATAGATAGATATTATGCGTTTGTCTTTCACAGTTGAGATAGTTTCCGTAATTTAATGACAATATGTTCTTATCTATACATAATATAGTATCCCATCTCGATCCTAATTTCAAACAGCATCTTCCTGTCAAATTTCATCACGATCGGAGTATCCGTTTAGCCCAAGGAATGTAACAAACAGCCATAAAGACAGACAGAGTTACTTTCCCATTTATAATATTAGTATAGATATGTATAATGTTCCTTGGAAACTCTACAAACCGTGTTTCTGCAATAAAGAGATGTTAAATGTATTGTTTGATTTGTCCTTAAGCCATCAGAATTATCTACTAGTAGTCACACATTAAGAAATAGTTTTTCATTTATAATCTCATCTTTAAATAGAACTGTAATCCAATCGTACAGTAAATGACATTAAACTCTTCAGAACACAGATTTCAAATCGGAACTGTAATGAAAAATTGCGTTCCAGCTCCGCGTTGCAGGTCCGGCCGTGGTTCAACCTCGGGCCACGCGAGAAATGTGGCGCTGTTACAGTTCCGGCTGGAAGCAGATCCGACAAGCGCTCGGATGTACATCCATCCCTCGCGCAAGTGATACGGGTCCGCGGAACTGCATCCATCCGGACCTACCCAGTACCCATCTCTAATGTCAACACAATGTTTGCTATAGGCTATTTGACTATTTTTTTGAAAATGGTTTTAAATAGTTTATAGATACACGTTATTTACCGAGTATTATTTATTTTTTGACAAAAGTGCTTATTTTACGTAAAAATCAATGTTAAAATTTAGAGCATTTGAAAGCCCGCTAAAACACTCCTTTGCTGCCTGGTACGGACTAACACCAATCGTGACGTCACGTGCCAGCAAGCCCTCGCTCTACATAAGTAACATCTGGTTCATTTCCCTGAATTCGTGTGTAAATTGTTGGAAATATGGTTTATAAATAGTGTCTAGTACATCAATCTATAATCACAACAATAGATACTCTCCAAATAAACGTAAGTGTTCCCGCATTAGCTGAAATAGGAAAAAAAATTGGTGCAACTTGCTCGTAGAAACCCAGACGACATTGCGACTAAGTCGCATATCATTTACTGTAAATGTCATTTGCACCATAATTTCTGTGAGATAGTAATAGACAATAGAGCAGTTGGTCTGTAGTTTTTTGGGCTGTCTGCATGCTTAACTGGTTTTAGTATGGCTATTATCTTAGAGTGTTTAAATTCCTGTGGAATGTTGCCAGACTGCATGGCGTTCGTAAAAAATTGCGCCAGCCATTTTTTGGTGTACTTGCCGCAATTTATTAGGAATTCAGGGTGTATGTTGTCAAACCCTGTGGCTTTTCTTGGCGAGGTTTTCTTAAGGGCCTCTGAAATATCTTCGGTGGAGGGGTAGGAGTATTCGGTTTATGTGGCTTCATTTTTTAAGATTTTCAGCTCTTCTCTTCACTTCCTCTGCTCTGGGCCTTGTCTTTTTGGCTGCCGAGTAATGTGCCCCAGTCTGGTTGAATAGCCCACACGTGAGAAAAGTGGACACAAAACTTAATAACACTATGCGTATGATTGCAGGCATGATCAAGACAACTCCCACAAGATGGCTCTCGATACTGAGCCACATACCACCACCTAACCTGCGACGGATAAATGCTCTTACACGTGAGTACAAGAGAATAATGGAAAACAGAAACTTACCGATCCACCAAGATATTTAGGATGCCAACATCAACAGGCTTCGCTCTAGAAAACCGCCAGTGAAATTGGCAAGGGATGCTATTCGTGAAGATTTTAACATCACCAAAGCTTGGATCCAGGAGTGGACTGTACACAAAAACAGCAGCTTACCTTCCATCACACAAAAGCCACCAGGTTTTGATTTACCTCGTAAAACTTGGTCCACACTCAACAGAATCAGAACTCGGCATGGCAGATGCGCACACTCCCTGTACAAGTGTAGCAAGCAACCCTTATGCGAATGAGGAGAGATTCAGACTATTGGTCATATTATTGAAGAATGTCCTATAAGATCTTACAGTGGTGATCCTGTGGACTTCCTGCTGGCAACTCAGGAATCGATAAACTATATTAATAAACTAGATATATGTCTTTAAACTTGTAAAGTTGCAGTCTACTGTATATATTTTATCAATGTTCTTAAAAGTGTCTAAACTGCCATACGATACATAAATAAATGTGAGATCGTGTAGTACACTGTTGAAGGTGAGTATCTGTAAAGTTAGGGTTCTTAGGCTCGATCCTTGATTTGGAATATGTTTTGTTATTTGTGAGGGTTTTCTTTAGATACTTGCTGCTGTTGGTAGCGCCACATATTCTTTTTCTAAAATCCACTAAACATTAAATTTTTCCTAATGTTTCCCAAATTTTTGATAGCAAGAGTATTATAAACATTTGAAACATAACAAAAAAGACTGAAACTAGACGTTACTTGCACACCTATAAAAAGTTTTTTTTAAAAAAAAACCTGAAAATTACTTGTGTGTTAAAAGTAAATACCACCTAAATAGATGCATTTATGTCAGGAAGGCAACATACAGTTGAATCGTCAGGTAAAAATTCCAACAAAAGGTATTCAAAGCGTTTCGGAACTGTTGCGAGATTAGCGTGAAATGTTATTGTTAAAATAAATTCTATTATTCACCGCCGAACACTTGGATTTTTTTGCAAAGATAATGTATCTCTGGTATGTTTTCAAAATTAAAAGCAGAAGGTTATCTTTTTATAAAAGTTTTCTTGTATGGCAGAAATTTATGTTTCAAATGTTTGCATGACATTTTATGACTTCTTCGAATAAAAACATGATTCTGTAAAGCAACAAACAGCAAACGGAAACGAAATAAAATGTACACATGAAAAAATATTATCCTAATCAAGGTTCGAACATAGGATCTTCAAATTTCTATAGCACTCTTTAACCATGCAGCTACCTGGACACCATGGAATTGTTACTTATCTTCTCGTTAATAGTGAACACTTAAACATCACAGTTTCTACGTGCAGTGAAGTGAACGTGATCGGTAAATAAATACACAATAAATAAGTTTCGTTGGTAAAAAATATCATTTATCTATAATTATTATCTGCAGTTAAGAAAAATTGTCCACAACATCCAGTTATTTAACTGTTGTGCTTAACTCATACTACCCTTGCATTTCTCTCATAAATATCTCCTAAAACAACTAACTTAATTTAAAATATTAGTCATTCTTATGAAGGATGTCTGTTTATCTCTAACTTCCAGTTTAAATATAAATGATTTTCGAATTGAAGTTATTACATTTTCAAGCTCTGTAGAATAAAAGTCAGTGGTTGTTTCTATAGCTAGCCTGACAAATAATTTTCAGTATTTTTCCGCTGTAGGTTTCTACAAATTGTTCATCATTTTATATTCAACACAAAATCTCATTAGTAACAAGAGATAACCAGCAACAAATAGTTGAAAACTTGGATAGTGGGAAACACTCCATATGCAGCCGTAGCGCCTACAGGCAGGTAACGTCACTAAAGCGACCAGCAATCCCAGAGCGTTTTCTGTCACGTGACAAAAGGCAAGAAAAATCTGATTTTTATATCGCTTTTTTATTAAAAACAATCCACCTTTCTTTTCAAATTTAACAAAAATAGCTTCCTTAAGCATTAATCTACGCGAATGACTACAATTTGTAACATATTTTCAATACTGTCAAATAGCCTATTGGACTGCTCCACCCAGAGATCCAACTTAAACATTATAGAACAACTTTTGGATGAATTGGATCCCCAGATGAGGACTCATCAAGAGTGTTTCCAATCAATGTCTGTGAAAGCAATAGCAACGAATCCCTTTGGAAGTCCTGCAAACACTTGTAGGGACCATGCAAGACAGGTTGGCTGCTGTTACAGCCATTAGAGGTGAACACAAGATTCTAATGTGATGACAACCAGCAACCAAACATTGTGGACAGGTGTCCAGTTTCTTTTGGGTGGATAGTGTATTACACATACTACATTCATATCCTGACATATGTTGCTGAAACCTGGACACCGAAGAAGAGAGTAATAACAGAATGCAAGTAAGTGAAATGAAAATTCTATAAGAATGAACAGGGTGTGGAAGGAAACAATTAGACACACCGTAAAAGAGGCAATGGTGTAAAGAAACAAGATAGTGGAGAGGCATCTGCCATTGATGATCGTAACTGAAGTTGAGGTCAGGAATGCCTGGTGTCTATGATGTGTTGGTAGGCCATTTCCTATTTACGGAGTTCTGAAGAGGTAGAAGTGACTACAAAAACTGACAATTCTCACTGTGTTGAGAAGAGTCACTTCACACCAGACGGAATAGCTTGGCAATATAAACTGTTTATCTGTGGTCATTCATGCTGATGGAGTTCTTTAATAGAGAGGTCAATGTAAGAAATTTGCAATGAAGACAGATACTTACAGCAAGATGCATGTTCAATCACAGAAAAAGGTTCCCCTGTGGTAGTATCGGAATAGATAATGGTTGCTGGATGCATGCCGCAAGGTATGCAGTGAGGTCTATTTCATGGGAAAGATATATATGATTGGAAAGTCTACTGAATCATGTACATGGAGCAGTGGTAGGATTTTGGGAGGAGGATACACATTTTGGGGAAGTGAAGGACTGGTTATTGGACTCAAGGCCAATAGAGAATTGGGTGATGAATGTTGGGCTGCAGTCATCTTTTTGAGGTGCAGAACGAGAGTTGTGGGAACAGTGGGTGATAATGCAAGAGATTTGCTTTTACACAAGATAAGAGGGAGGTAGCAACTGGAAATGAGAGTTTTTATAGTTTTTGAAATACCTAATGTTTTGCTGCACTCTCCACAAGCTTCCTCATCAGGGAGTGACAACTGGTATAAGAAGACCGAGTCCAGCCTACAGAATTTCAAAACACAATCCAAACTGGATTGTCCTCCCCATCCGTAATACCATTACTCCTCCTACTTCAAGAGTTCCTTACATCTACCCTGTCTTCACAATCTTTCCTAATCTCCAATCTACACTCCAGAAACCTCAGCTCCTCCGAAACCCAGCCCTTTAGAGAACTGTCCAGGAATAAATATATCATCATCCTTCCAGCATATTGGAGCTCCGCCACTGTAGTCATGGGAAAACGGTGACTGGTGATGAGATGATAACATAGCTGACAATAACATCCATCTTCCACAGTCAACAGATCCCACATCTTCCATTTGCCAGTATACACACCCTTTCCTTGATCTCCAGGGATCTTACAGGGCCTCTTATCACAATCCATCCTCACTCCTTAAAGGGTCATTCCACATGACTTTAACCAAAGAAATGACCTTATGACACCTACTGACATGGATTTTGATGAAACTTGGTGAGATTAGTCCTCTTATATAGAAAAGTATCCAAATCAATTTTCTGTTCACAAATTGGTTTAGTTTTCATTTTACAGCCAATCGAAATTTTGAATGTTTGGCATTTTCCAAATACTGACGATTCTGCTCTTTGACTGAAAATAATTTATATTTCATTTATTTTTCAGTCAATTTTTATGAAAATTTACTGTAATATTAATGAAAGTATGAGGATTCCAGAAAAAAAATCATTTTCATGAATTTTTTTCCTGAAAGTGTGTAATATGTTAAAGTCAATATCAACCAAAGGAAATATTCTTTTTTTCTAATGTTCTTCGAAGTATGTTCTGTCATTTTTTTTAAAAATAAAAAAAATGCTTTTTCATTTCCTCATATATATGTACTTTAAAAATTAAATATTATTTTTTAATAATTTTCATTATCCAATTTGTTTACACAGCTATATATTATTTGATGGAAAAAAGAGCTGCAAACACTACTTTTAATGTATTATTTTATTAAACACTGAGTATCTATCAGATCGGCTTGTTATTTATATTATTTACAAAAGATTTTATTTGCTTTTTTTCTCTCTGAAATATTGATTCAACTTAATTTTTTTCCAACTTCTTTTATGTAATATGATGATTAATATTTTATTAACCATTATAGATTCAAGTTTATGTGGATTTGACAAATAGAAAATGGTTATATATACAATACATAATATTTAAGAAAAATTGAACTAAAACATACCATAACAGAAATGTTTGGATATTAATTTCCAATGGATGTTTTCCTAGATATAGTAATATGTAAGTTCTTTAATCTGACTCATCCTTTCTTGGATCATCCTCATACAGTCTGTAGGGAATTGATACTCTTCCAGTTGATGTTACTGGAGGGTTTATAACAGCAAGCAGATGTGGAATTGGCGTAGGGCAGGTATCTTCTGGTTTCTTTGGGTGGTAATCCTGTATCATCACTATCATGAATTAAAGCCTCCTTTTAAACACTATCATCTTGGCTGAAACATTCCTTTTCATCACTACTTGCAGCTTTACTTCCTTTGCTTTTCAATAAAAGATTTCTACAGGATGAGCAGAGTTTCTGTCCTGGTTTGATTTTGTTTCCTTTTGACATTATGATTTCACTCTGCTGAACATTTATTACATGTAATGCTTTCTTGATAGGTTTTTTTTTATGTCTTGATAGGATCACAACATAGAAATTCAAACTTAGTTTAGAAATATACTGCTGTGATGCAGACAAATAGTATGCAATTATTGTTTGGATTCAGTTCTTAGTTTTCGAAGAATTTGTTCATCTTCAGACCATCCATTAACATTTTCTATAGCTTTTTGATCCATAACTAAATTGCTGACAATCAGTTAATATTAACTCTCCCACACTGCACTTATCCTCCATTTTTCTTACTAAAATACATAAACTAAAGCAGCTCTAAACACACACAACAACTAAATACACACTGAAAAAGCACAAGACAGTGTTATCAGATTGACTGACCACTGAACAATGCCTTCAACCAACAGAGTAGAAAGGAAAAGGGGAATGCACCACCTACTATTTCCTTGTTTCTACCTCATAGCTTAGTAAAACCTTCAAACTGAATTACCATCCTAAACCCCAATAAACATTACATCAAAATGTTTGTTTTTGATTGTACAACCTGAGAAAATGTTTGTGAAGCTTTTCTTTCGCTTTAGTAGTTCCACTTCCATCTCTACATACTCACACAATATCAAAATATTATTTACTCGAAAACTATTTAATATTAAATTTATGCTTACACAATTTATTTACATCACTTAAGGCTTTATATTCTCCTTTTCTATGGGTACTACAAAGCTACTGCTGCATTGTATGCCTCTCCAAAATTTGGCTTATTTTGTGAAGTTTAGGAGCAAAAATGAGTATAATTTTAAGTTTACGGATCAAACAATCCTCTCCTTACTTTAGGTTGTGAAAATCTCCTTCATTCACATTCTGTTCATATTGTAATCCCCAACATCTCCAAAATCTCATACTCGACTTGATAAATTCAGACGTTGACATCAAAAACTGAAATTACAAACTCAAAGTCCTATTCAAAATCTATATCATCTGATTTCAGTGCAAAAATTACATGCTGACACAGTATTCCAATAATATTATAACACTTTTTGAAAAACATTTAAACTACTATTTCAACACAAATTAGTGCGATTGTAAATGTGCTAAAATGTGTAGCAAAAATGAGAAATGTGAAATGGTATTCATTTGTTTAGAAAATATCAAAATTAATATGCTCTTAAGAGTCCTTTTTTTACAAGTGTTCATTTGTAATAATTTTTTTTAAAAAAAGCATCTGATGATTGTATTATTGTTTTATGGGTGCACTTGACGAGACAACAAATCTGAAAATGATTGTAGGAACATGTCAAGAATATAATGTGATGCTCCATCATAATCTCTAGTTGGTGAATTCCAAGTATGTCCCCTGATATTCAGGAGGAACAAGGCACACTACACTTGTCACCAAAATCACCAACGTCTGTAAACAAGTGTATGAGTGGCCTTATTAAACATCTAACATAAATTAAGTATAAAACATGACATTATTCAAGAAAAAAACTTAAAGTTACTTTACAAAACATAAAATAATATGGGTAACTTGCCTATTGAAGTATATCTCAGTATTTGTAAAATTATAAAATATGTATAAGGTCCGTTTTCTTTTTTGCAGAGATGAAGAACGAATTTGCTTTTCCTTCACTACCCATCCTTCCTCTTTCCTGCTAACAATTCTCTCCTTTCTCCTATTCTTCTTGTGCCAAGTTAAGTCACAACTGACTTCAGAAAAAAATTAATTTCTTCTTAACATTTCCTCCATCTTCAAAAATAAAACCTATCTTCCTACATTTCCTTCTTTTTAATAAGGGATTACACTTTTCCAAAACTAGAGAAGAATGCTTCAGTGTATACTAATTCGTGATAAATTATTTGCAAAGATTTCAATGCTATCAGCTGATTGCAAACACTTGAAGGGCACTAGACTTCTAATATTTCAATAAAATTGTTGAAATGTTCTTCTTCATTACTGGCACTGGCTGCTTGTAATAGCTTGACTAACAACTGTTTCAATTGTAGTAATAGGTTGCAAGTCAATAACTACTGTATGTTGTACGGTAGGAGTAACTTGCTTGGCCATAACAACATAGCAAACATCTGGTAAATTATTTTTAGCTAATTGCCTTCAAATTTAATAACCTGTACAGTAGATGTATGGAAAGTTGCACATACATTAGAAAAGTTTTTTTTTTTTTTTTTTTTTTTTTTTTTTTTGTTACAGTTTAACGTCCCTTTTTAACAACGTGGTCTTTAGAGACGGGAAAGGATGGGGGCAAGGAATGGGAAGGAATTCGGCCATGGCCTTTTGAAGGAAGCATCCCGGCATTCACCTGGAGTGATTTGGGGAAACCATGGAAAACCCAAATCTGGATGCCCGGATGGGGATTCGAACCGCCGTCCTCCCGAATGCGAGGCCAGAACGCTATCCGTTACACCACCACGCTCGGTTTGAAAAGTCAACCGAATTCTCTGCAAAAGACAGTGTTGTATCTTTAACTAGACCAACAGAATGATCATCTAGAGTGGCATCAGCTGTGTTTTTAATTTCAAAATCTGTTACATTAGGCTGAACAACAAAAGCACTTTGTAATATTTCACCGGCAGTACAAGTTTCTTCAATTACTACAGGTGCTGCAAGCACTGAAATGTCACTCAATTCAATTCTAGTATCACTAATATCAAGCTTTTCCACTAATACAGTGTTAAAACCAATTAGATCAGTAGTAATACCAGTGGGAAGAGGTAGTTGTTCAGAAATGCCAAAAATGTCATCAGTGTTGAAGTTACAGATCCTGCTAGTCTGCGACTTCAGTTTCAATATTGTGACCACCTTCAATGTAAACAAGGTTTGGATACTCGACTGTTTGCTGAGAAGATTTAAATTGTTGATATATATCCTGAGCCTCTTTAGCACAAAAATTCTGAATTGCAAGGGTAACCAATAACCCACTAGCAAATTCCATAGAGAACTGAATTAATCAGCTTTCTCCAGGTAAACAACCTTCTCTTAATTCTACAATTGCCCTGATTTCTTCTTCAGCAATGACATCTTGTGTGAAAGAGGTTAGGGTCACTATTTAATGTGTTGAAATGACACTAATATCTGTACAAACTACTGTTGTTGTGGCTTTAGTGCATATCGACAGCGAAGTCATTAGCGTCTTAACAATGACTGGTGTAGAATGTACCTTAAAAGATTCCAAAATACTGTTTGCATGATCAACTGTAAAAAGGTCGACCATACAGACAGCAAAATAAATAAAATGAAATACTAAAATGTTGGCTGTAAAGGGGCCATAAATACCGCAGATTTTAAAGACAATGTCTGGCTGACTGAGAAGAGGCCAAAGCATAAAACTAATACACTAACTACTGTACTTGGATGAGTGGCTGTATTTGGACCACCCATCCTTCTAAATACTGTAATGAATTAAAAAGTACAGTGTTATTAGGCACCAAGTGATCCCACAGTATATGTGAATGTTGACGGTGTGGTGTGCCCAACCAAACAAAAGCGCCCAGATTTAAACGTACCATGGGGGACTGACAACGTTCTAGCCAACTTGGACGTTAAGGGGATTTATAGCCACCATAAATAACTAAGGCCCGCTTTCTATTTTCACGCATTTCGGAAAATACCCGCCAAAAACTGGTGCCAACGAGCGAAAATATACCTTAGTGCCGTTTCCTGGTAAAGAAGCGTTATCTGAAAGGGGTGGAAGACGATCCAGCCAATAGAGAAGCCGCATCAATTTATTGACGTGTTGGTATTTTCTCTTGTTTGTTCTGGGAGCCAATGAATCCTGGTACTTTGGAGCGGAGTCCTGTGATTCGCCAAGGGCCGGACGAGATGTCACATTGCGAGATGTACAGAGTCTTGCTTGGAGCTGAAAAACGGACGAAGACACTCTCTGGTGGGAATCCTCATCTGATACAGCAGCAAGTGACCTTCACCGAGGCCAGAGCACTGGACGAGCTGGGGGCTGGAGACTGCCAACACGTGGTGCCGGACGAGAAAGCTGGACGACCCCATGTGGCAATATTCGTGCCTGGTTGACCCTGAGATTTTGCTTTAACTGTTTGACTTTAAAGACATTCAATGATTTGTAATTGTTTATATCAGAATAAAAACAAACTTCATGTTTGCATAATTTCACAATGATCAATTGTAATAAATTGTACACCCACTTTTCAGTTCTCCTATTAATTCCAATAATATTTCATGTGGTTAGCTGAAAATTAATTATTATTTTGATATTCAAACTTGATAATTTTGTTATTAAGGAAACAGTATGATCCAGAAATGACTGTCCCCAAAACGAGACCTTACAACACCTACGTTGGTCTGCCCAAAACTTTTGGGACAAGATCGGCATCTACTCAAAACTTTAAACCTTAGCCACACTGCCACAGTCATCATTTAAAATAAGGGACAGATCGTTAGCTAAGCCAACGTCTGCCCTTAAATCTAAAAACACTACACAAGCGGTTAAAATATGGCGTACCGTCAAAGGTACGCCACAAGCATCACATTTCGGTAGGCACTCCTGGTCGAGAAGAAACCTGTGTGTCAGAAGACAGTGCCCTATGAGGAGGCGAGTAAGGAGAATCTCACCTGCAGGAAGGAGCTGCTCCACAGCTGAATGGTCAGTTGGACCAACCAGATCTTCTTATGCTCGACTTCCAGTTACTGCCTCTGCCATACATCAAAGACTGTTCTTTTCGCAGCCGAGGCACGGTCTGAATTTGCGACTTGTCGCAGGTTAACTTGGCAGCTACATCGGCTGCCTTGTTTCCCCCAATTCCCACATGGCCAGGTACCCAGTAGAATAATACCTCCTTTGCATAAGACTGAAGGGAAAGGAGGGCGTCCTGGATGTCCTGGACCAAACGGTCTGCTGGGTACATGTTTACTACTACCTAAACAGAGCTGAGGGAATCGCAGCATATGATGTAATTCATATCGTAACTTTCCTTCATATGTTGGAGCAACTTTAGCAGGGCATAGCACTGGGCAGTATAAACACTGCACCTGCTATTCAGCTTGTAAGTCGCTCGTGGGAACACTACGGAACAACCTACTTTGTTAGCCTGCTTATACCCATCCTTATATACCGGGGTAAAACTATGATGGTTTAAAAAGTCGTTAAAAACTCTGATAAATACCTTGTCAGCAGTAAACAACTTGCTGTACCGGGACAGGTCTAAAATCGTTCTGGGCCTCTTAAAAAGCCAAGGAGGAGATTTACTCCAACCCTGGTGATAAAAAGTGGGCATCGCACAACCATATTGTTCTAAAATTGCCTTTGTACGAAGACTGAATGGTTTGGTCGTTCTATGATGATTAGCGTAAAGCCGTCCAAAGTTGGGTTTAGTTACTAACTCATACATGGGACTTCCAGTTATGGCAATATGTAAATAGTGTCACACCATGAGGAGACCTTACAACACCTACGCTGGTCTGCCCAGGTTGTTCAAAGTGGAAGGGAACTTCCTGAATCCACGCTTAAAGTGGCTCAACAGATTTTGGAACTCGAGAACCAGAGAAGACGGCGATTAACCATCCACTCTAGCGTCTTCCCCATGCAGCTTATAAGGGTGTTGCTATGATAGCTACCTGGCAACAACTTGTCCTTCCCAGGCTTTAAAATAGGGATAAATGTTGCTTCTTTCCACGAGTTAGGGAAGTGCCCTCTGGTCCAAATCTCCTTAAAAATATCTAGAAGGTACTCTTTAGCATCTTTATTAAGATATCTCAGCATCTTGTAGTGGATCAGGTCAGGTCAGGCCCGGTGTGGTGTGGTGTCTTTGGCACTATTTAATGCTGCCTCCAGCTCCCAAGATGTAAGAGGCATGTGCCTGTGTATCAGACAAATCGAAGTTCGAAATGTGACTTTCAGTAGCAATTCTTTGTTGCTGACCCAAAAGATCAAAATTACCAGACGAAGTAATGGCAGCGAAATACTCTGCCATCAGCTGCACTGTGCTTTGTTCGTCGCTAACTACACAGCCCTGATCCAGCAGTCCAGACACCGGTGGATGGGAGTACCTTCCAGATATACGGCGGATAGACGATGTGGAACAATTGATGGGGCTCACAAAGTTCTGCCATGATCTTTCCTTGCTTTCATTAACTTTACTATGTGCCTTAGCTCTGCCTATTCAGAACGCTACTAGATTGTCAGATGCAGGATGCAACCTAAAATGATGCAACACCCGTTTGCGATCCTGAATAGCGTAATGACATTCGTCCTTCGCAGCAGGTCTGAGATTTACGGCATGGAAACATCAACTGCCTGGCAAATCACTTCTGTGAAGTGATTCACCTTCTCCTCAATGTCATGGTACTCCTGGAGAATAACTGAGTGGCGATAAAGTTGCCAATCGGTTTTGCTAACATTCCATTTTCTTCAGTAATTGCCTCCTCCACGTTGAAACTAGACGAGCATCCATATAGGGAAGTGATCGCTTCCATAAAGGTCATGATCCACCTCCCAATGCATGGAGTCAGTAATTGAAGGAGAGCACAATGAAAGGTTGATGGCAGAAGACGAACTGGGATCAGTGGTGAAATGAGTCATTTGTCCTGTGTTCAGAATACAAATTTCCTCCTGTTCTATCAATCTACCAACTGCTCAGCCCCTTGGGCAATCAGTGGACAAACCCCACACATAATGGGCATTGAAATCTCCCAAAAGGAGAAAGGGCCAAATGAGTTGTCATATGATGCCTGCCAGGTCGTCGTAGTTGACAGACATACTAGGCGGCAGATAAATATAGAGCATACGGTCAGTTGGGTTGGACTGTGTATTTTCACCGCTACTGCTTGTAATGAGAAGGTGAGAAAAACGGGTTCAGAATGGACAGTGTCACAAACAAACACAGCCACTCCCCCCTTGGGTCGATCTCCCTCAGTATCGTCTTTTATGTGCAAGTCGTATCCTCTTAGCACTGGTTGGTGTGTCAGTCTAAAATGAGTCTCATAGACAAACACAAGGGTTTAGACTGCGCTAAGAGTTCTACTTCCTCTTTGTGAGCCTGATAATCGTTCAAATTCCACTGTAGCATGGGAGCCATCTCACCCCTACAGCCTCACCCACCCCGGTTGGGGTGGGTCCTTGTGCGGTGACTGCTGAGGGACGGGACCAGGTTTGTCCACCAGCATTTCCATGTCTTCAGGCCCTGAAGACACACCAGAATCTGTGAAGGCCTAGGAGAATTTTTCTCCCGCCGAGACCTTCTTCCCTTCACCCTGCTACTTTGTAGCCTGGGAGGGGAAGAAGGGGATTTGATGAAGGCAATTGGGCCCGAGACCCAAAACTTTTGACCCTGCACCTTCTGTTCTATTTGCCTTCCATTGCAACGTGGTACGAGTCTGCTAATGATGTGGTGGGTGGCGTTGCTGTTACAGAAGATGTAGCTGCACTAGCAGTTGTTGCTATGGACGGCTTTGTAACTGATGCTGGTGGAACTTCTGAACCTGTTGCTGAAGTGATCGAATTTGCAGACTTGTTGCTACCAATGTCCACAATCTTAGGTGTTATGACCTTGGTGGCTTTGGTGCCACAATTGCATTGACATTAACACATTGTACTTGTGCCCATGTCTGCAACAGATGTCCGAGTAGTAACAATTTCTTTCCTGACTGGAGTAGAAATAGTCTTAGCAAAGCTGATAGCAAAGATGGGAGATGCCTGCGCCTTATACTGCTTCTTCACTTCGCCGTAAAGAATATGCTCTTTCATTTTCAACTCCTGTATCCTTTTTTTTTTCTCCAATATACATTCAACACTCCCTGTTCCAGGCTGGATGTGACCTGGAGCAATTGACACACCCGTGGGTGGGCACAAATTATACCTGGTTCATGTGCAGCCTTTCCACATTTCCCATAGGTGTGGTTGCCTTAGCAGGTCACTGTCATAAGACCGAACCACTGGCACTTGAAACAGCGCATCGGGTCCGGTACATACGAGCGAACATTAAGATTCAAGTAACCTGCTTTGATATCTTTTGGCAACGTTGGACTGTCGAACACCAGGACGAAGGTGGCAGTCTTTTTGCGTGATCTGCCGAACCTCAACCACGTGCTCTGATGCCCACTCCTCAAGCAGTCCCTCGGTCTCAAAATCAATTAAATCACAGCAGGTGATAACGTCTTTGCTTGAATATAGAGTTTTGTGGAGTTCGCACTTTACTGCGAACTTCCAGATCTTCTCTCACTTAAGGAGTAGGACAGCCTGCTTGGAGATAGATGTTTCAAGCAGTCATGTTATGTTCCTCAGCTTTTTTACTGATTTTAGGGTTCCTGCAATACCCTCTAACCCTTTCTGAATATAAAATGGAGAGACCTTTCCAAAAGATCCCTCCACCCTTGTCATTATAACGAAGGCACTCTATATCAAGTAATCATTCCTGTTAAAATTTCGATTGTCAGGAGCTGTTAACCCTCGCCCACTTCTTTGAACGTTAGATTTTCCCTGCCCAAAGCCACAGGTAGAGGAAGAAGATTTAGGATTCTTTTTGATTTTGTCCCACGAATTTGGAGGAACTAAAAAAGGAGAGATGTAGGGCCCTGTATCATGCCACCAAGCCCAATACAACAGAGGTTCAGCAGGTGCCCCTGAGGTCGTACGCTAACGGGTGGTTTGCCCATCCACCTCCTCGACACATTACTCACCTTGAGGTTGAGGTTTTTTTTATATATATAGAGGTTTGCAGTGTCCTCGTGATCCGGGCGATGAAGCCAAGATCCCTGTTCTAGACACAACATTCCACCACCACACCCTATGGTGGTTGTTTAAGCATGGTAGGATCTTACGGTGTGGAAAATTTGCTGCGCTCACAAGATTCCAGTTCGGACACCACTAATTTCCCAAACCCGTACCTGTCACTTGCGTACCAGGCCCATGTGGGCTCTGTGTAAACTTCTTCTGGAATGTGCATTTATTTCATTAATGGAACTGTTGGAGAAACTTTCTGATAATTCAAAATTGTTACTATAAGTTACAATCACAGCTTTAGAACCATTTGGTTCAATAACATTTTGAAAGGCTGGAGGCAACCATTCAGTCGCAACAAAAAGCTATTTAATTTGAGTGTAGTGTATAGCTACTCTAGTTTCAAAAGTTTTAAGGGTTTCACTGCATTCACAATTTCAGATTTAACAGAAAGTTCAAAGTTTTATCACCAGTATTTCTAATGGAGTTAACTTCAATGAATTTAGGAATAACATCACTAATCACATCATTAACAGGCACAGTAATACTATCAGAAGTTGTGGTTGCAACTGATGGTTGTCCACAAATAATTGCTTATAGTATAAGAGCTAACAATGTTTTCGAGAAAGAATTTTAGGTCAGCTGGTTTTATATATATATATATATGTATATATATACTAGCTTCGAGCCCGTCAAAAATGACGGTTTGAATGCAATATCCTGGCAGTTCATTTTTTTAGTTGGCTAACTATATGGAATTGTTATTACATAATGCTAATGGCCTGGATTTTGTAATGTTCTATATATTTCATTTGCAGTTCACATAGCGATACAGTAGTAACTTCTACTGAATTATTGACGATGGAAGTATAGAACCAATAAAATTGAAAACAAATTAGGAATCCCACAAAAACTTTTGCTGTCAATGTAATATCAGTTTTATTCCTGGTCCAGGCAAAATTCAGCACGATAAATATGAAACTTCTTTCCCCCGTAATAAATAATAGGTACTTCCAGTAACATGGCGCTTATGAAAACAGTTTAAATGGTTTGCGAATTATGCTGTAACAAAATGTGTCAGTTGCGATTCTGGTCAACTTAGCCCCAATCTACGTTAACATTGCATTCAAAAATCATAGCTTACCCTCATATGAATAACGACAGGCAGTACCTATGGTGGTAGTCTGAATTTATTCTGGAAAAGATTGCATGATAAAGCGAATATCGACCATTTTTAATGAAATCATCGTGATATGAGTACCATACTGTGGTTAGATTATCGGAGTATTTGACTATGATTTATTTAAATAAATACATTTTACTTTAATGACGGAAAGTATAATATCAAAAACGGATAACGGTCATTTATCTCGGTGATACATTTCATGATTCGTAAATATGGTGTAAACTTTTTTCAAGTTTTTAATTAACTTCATTGTTTATCATCTGCCAAAAACATTCTTAGGTTATGTTTTAACCTCGTTCTTATAACTGGTACAGATAAAATAATGCAAACATGGAATACTCTTCTCCTTGCATTAATTTTTGCATCTAGTTGTCATAAATAAACAAAAAGCAACATGTAAATTTAAACGAACGTACCAACTGTAACTTAGTAACGTATGATTGCCTCGCATTAATTTTCTATTTCTGCTCGCCGCTATTTGGCTGCAAGAATATCTTTGTTGAATTGCGAATTATAAATTGAAATCATTTTTAATTATATCTTTCGTGATATGAGTACCTTATTCTGGTTAGATTATCAGAATATTTGGTTATATTTTATTTAAATAAATGCATTTTTATAATTTCAAAAACGGATAACTGTTATTTATTTGACTGATACATTGCGCGGTACGTACATTTCTCTTAGTTTTTAATAAACTTCATTGTGTCTTATCGTCTGCCAAAAAATTCTTAGGTTATGGTTTAACCTAGTTTTGATAACTGATACAGATAAAATAGTGTCAATATTGAATCCCCTTCTCCTTATATGAATTTCTGCGTCTAACTGATAAAATAGCGTAAATATTGAATCTTCTTCTCCTTATATAAATTTCTGCGTCTAGCTGTAAATAAACGAAAGCAAGATGGTGGTACGAATGTAATATGGTGGTTGATGATTGGCCGTTCTTTAGCCAATAGGTGTAGCAGCTATAGACGACGCACGCAGAAGCCACAATCGCGTTTTATATAATAGGATATATATATATATATTTCTTATTGATGTTCAATAGGGATGTGGTATGTTGGGCACCTGGGAGCGGTTACATTGACCTGTGAGCATCCCTTCCATACGGGTAAAAACTATGCATTTTGAAATAATTTTACGACAATTTTTTTCCACAATTTTCTAGGTCTTCTTAGCAATATGAATTTATAGTTTTCTGACAGTTTTATTGTTGCTAAGACTGTGCCAGACACAACATAAAATTATTTTCAAACAATTTTAGTATAGCTGAAATTTTAATATGATACAGATTATAAAAAATTTGCCAGATAGAAGTTTGGTTGCTTAATTAGGAACCAGGAGGGTAGAATAGATGAGTTAGAAGAGTGCAGCAACTAATTCATTGGTGCAAGAGAGACAGGTGCAACAGCAGACATTGGAGAGAGATAGAAAAAGATATTAATATCATTTATCTGGGGTAGAATTTCATTTTTAAAAAACTATATCAGAATAATAATTAACCTGAAATGAGATGAGAAAAACTAACAAAATATTTAAAAATGTAAATATGTTGAAAGTCATATATAACAGATAATCTGGTATATTTATACATTTTTCTTTTTCATCAACCATCATAACAAAACTGAATTTTAATTTATCAAAACATCATACAACGAACATAAACACTCGACACATCTTTAAAAAAATAGCATCTGTGACTGCTTATATCTCATGACGCTCTCTGTTGCACCATTCTCTCGCACAACCAATGAATTATTAACTGCTGCACTCTTATAACTCACCTATTCTCCCCGAGACTGAGATTGCTCTGTTTCCCAATTAAAAAATCAAATTTCTGCCTGGCAAATTTATATTATACTCTTTGATTAGAGAACTAAATCAAATTAAAATTTCAGCTATACTAAAATTGTTTGAAAATTATTTTACTTTTTAATAATTGTATCTGGCACAATCCTAGAAATGATAAAACTGTCTGGCAACTATAAATTATTATTGCTAAAAGACAGAAAAGTATGAAAAAAAAAATAATAGAAAACTTGTCTTAAAATGATTTCAAAATGCACAATTCTTATATGTATGGAAGAGACGTGCACAGGTAAATTCAATGGCTCCCAGGTGCCAGATGTACTGCATTCCTATGCAACTTCAATAAGAAATATAAAAAAAACTTAAAATTAAAATTTTCGCGACATTGCTAGCGCTTATACGATTAACAAACAATTTCACTGACAGTGAATCAGCTGTTTGAAGGATAGTACTGGTATAACAACTTTCAGTGGTTAGACCTTGCTTACCATGAAATTCTGCAAATTTTCACAAAACTTTTGAAATCCATATTTTTTGCTATTGTATTGCTTCATAACCTTGGATGTAGGCAATAGCTCTAGTATACAGCAAATTAAACTCGTCATTAATTACGAATAACCCCTCATTGATAGCCTTTCGTACTTCATTGACAAAAGGTGCTGTTATCCCAGAAAAAGTAAGGCATCTATCCTCACATTCAGTATTAACTTTAATTTATCTAAACGACCACTTCAGGATCGAATTTCATACACGGGCAGTTGTTAACTGTGTTAGCTAATGTCAAAGTCAGTTCTTCAAAACTGATGTGTTGATGTTATTCTACTGAAGTGTCAAGTGAAAAAGCATACAGTGCTGCTTTCAGTATAACCCTTATGGTTGTATGCAATTTCTAAATCCATTTGAGCATTATTGCACGCAGACTAATTTAGAATCATTATCTAAAATTTTTAAGCTAAATTCAACTTCCCAAGAAAAGGAAGTAAAATTTATTTTGGTATTGATAGGTATTTGGCCAGCAGACCTTGCAAATTCAGTATAAGAATAGCTACATCTACTTTGTGTTGGGATGGTTCAAGATTGAAGGGAAAAGAATAGTTTGAATAGAAAGTGAAAAACATGAAAGTCAGTAGTTTGGGAAAATAAACTTGACAGAACTGAACCAATTTGCAAGCATATAGAAACCACACAATGTAAATAGACAGCCTACACGGAGCAATATCAAGTGTCATAAAATACAGTCAATTGGAAAGTAATACAAAACAATAAAAATGCACACACAATAATTTTGTAGCTCAGTGAAGTAAGTATCCAAAGTTGATAGATGACCAAATTCAAAAGTAGTAAACAGCTGATCGAGAAAATGTCGAAGCAGAGTTCCAGTAGAAATGTCTCATCTAAGAAATGTGAAAGCAGCATAAACTTATCTTTCAATAAGTGTGTCAAGCTGAGCAGTGTTGAGCCGTCAATGTGTTGAGCAGTGACAGGCAGCTGTGGGTGCACCAGCATGACTGCAAACAGTGTAGGCAGCAACAATGGAAACAGCTGTTGAGTTGAACAGCTGTCACATCAGCAATCAACTGATGATATATATCAGCATGTTGTGGTTTAATTGAAGCATGGCGTGGCAACAACCAGCATCAAACCCAGAAGTTCATGTTCTGGTGATGTGAAACAGTTGATAGGCGTACTCTTAATTCGCATAGTGACACGACTTGGAAACCCGGTTGATAAAAGGTTAATCTTAACAGAATTTCACAAAAACCGACGAAGTGTGGTTAGTTGTAATAGTTTTCAATGAAACGCGAGTATGATGATGTCACCATGTATTGACATAACGTCTTGGGATCTAGAGATTCAATCATTAGCATTGACTGTGAATATGTTACATAACCTGATGCTACCCAAATTCTGTCTATGCAAGGTTCTATCCGAATTGGCAGCAAACTTCTTGTATCTATATTTTGTTAAATTACTTCACTGCAAGAAGTAACAGTGGATGAAAGTATATAGCTAAAAGAAATAGTAGTCTAAGTCCAAAAATCACTTTCACTGTGTTTATTCTTAACAAGTTTAAATTCAAAACGATTAAGAATAAACTCAGCGAAAGTGATTTTTTGATTTACTATTTCTTTTAGCAATAAACTTTCATCCACCGGTACTTCCTGCAGTGAAGTACTTTAACAAAATGTACACAAGAAGTTTGCAGACAATTCAGACATAAACTTACAAAGACAGAATTTGTATAGTATCAGGTTATTTAACATATATTTGTCAAAGCTAATGACTGAATTTTTATACCCCACGTGGCATTATGTCACTACACAAACACCAAACATTTACTCTTGGTTTGATTGCTGGAATTTTTATACTAAATAATCCTCACCATATAGCTCAGTCAGTTCTTTCAAATGCATCATATCTCAAATATTTTGTCCACCATTATAACAACAACAACCACATCCTTGTTCCTATTGTTATGATATGGCTTTATGGCTGTCAACATTGGGGTCATTAACACCATAAACAATGTGCTAATACTGCAATGCAGCTTTAAACAGGGCTAAAATCCAGACTGACTTAAAAGACACTAATAATATAAAATGCAAAAAGATAAAACAACAATACTTTTGTAGAATGATACAGCAGTAATATTTGCCAGCCTAGTCATGGGAACAGATTTGACCAATGAGAGCATAAGCTGGGTGTGAGCTGCCAAGGTGACTGGATGGAGGAGACAGGGATCATGCTTTGCTACAAGAGAGAAACATTGTTTAACTTGTGTGAGATGGAGGGAAAATATTGATTCTATGTAGTACAGTGTTGGTAGAACCATTCTGAACAGTGACTGTGTTACTGACAAATCATTTAAAACAGATAATGTTCACAAGAAAGAACGTCGTTTTTGTAGAGAAGTATGTAAGCAGCTTAGCTTGCTGCCTGCTGTAGAAATCCCTGCTGAACTTGTGATTTTAACAAACACAGAAACCTGCGAGCGTTCTGGTAGCTCAGTGCTTAAGGCGCTTGCTTTCAAAACATTCACTGCTACAGTCCTGGGTTCAAATCCTGGCAGGCGCAGGAATTTTTAGAGTTGTGTTTGATCATATGAGCTATGCCAGGAAGCTCCGTGGTTCGGATTCCACATTAAACTGTAGGTCCCAGAGGAAAGGAACTGGATGTCCTATCTCTGACACAATGGTTTAGTATGCCTCCTTCAGGAGGATCCAACCAACCTTCGGGTTGTGGACTAAGTTTAAGAAACCTGCATCTTTGAAATATGAGGTTCAGATTCAAATTCCACGGTCATATTGTTTGGTCACATTTAAACAAAAAGTGTAATAATTCAACAACCATTTTCAGACTAATCTTTTAAGGAATCCTGGACTTTTCAGAACTATTTTCCCAGCTTGGGTGGCAAGTAGGTCAGAACTTGATAATCTTTAACAGTGTCTTTTCTGGTAACCATTAACAATGCAAAGGTAACTTTCCATTTAATTATTTCACCCAGCCAAATCATAATAACAAGAATACTGGTTTTTAGTCTTAAGGTAAGTGCACACTTAGGCAGGGCAGTCCACATCACATAAATGCATCAGCAATTGTTTACATGGATTCTTATGGGGTAACGCACACTACAGGTAGGGCAAGTGTTGTCGGGGAATGTTGCATCTAGAGTTTGCAATACAGGAAATTGAGATTACGCAATCCCGCATCGTTAGACAGTCTGGCAGAACCAGCCCAAAATTTAAGCGGATCCGCAATCCGCTAAATGCGGTGAAAACGCGTGTCACTCTGTGTCACTCGCTGCCCCACTTGGTCTCTATTGGATGTTTTGCACTGTTTGCCTGTACCCTTGCAGTTGGCTTTTGACACATGGGAACAAACTTTTTTTTTTTTCAACCTCCGTCATTTGTAAGTAAATAGATCCACTTGTATGTATTCATTAAAACTTACATTTGTTTTGAGTACACTTTTCTATAATTTGAGTTATGTTGCGTATTTAGTGCAATTTTCTAACTGTATAAAAAGTATTTTTTAATGTGTTGCACGTATCATCTGGACTACACAGTTAAATCTTTTTATTCACTGTTCATTATTCCCATTTTCTGTATTTGCAGATACAGTAATTGTGACAAATTCCTGTATTTGATGCTGAAATTTTGATTATTTGTTGACACGAAATAATGATATTGTAATTTTAACGATTGCATACCCAATTATTTTGCAGCTAATAAAGGCAGTTGTATATACTTTTAATTGTTGTTTCAGTCGCCGCCTCAATGCGTCTGATACATATGTTCTTTGAAAAAATCTGCCTGCTTATATGTGGCACTCTGGCTTTCGGTTAATCCCTCATGGAGTGATTTGGTCAATCACCACAATACATTATTTTTGAGTGAATAGCATGCGTTTTTAAAACTCCTTGTTGTTATTAAGTTATAATGAAGTAATCACGTGTGTATCGCCGAAAAACACCATACTTGGATGGCTGCATCCACCATCTTACTCACGTGCAAAATTTTGTGTTTTACAATGCAATCCGGCGATACATCCATGAGGAATTCACAGCAATAATAGGCCGAGAAACTATCCTACATAAAAAAATAATTTCCACTAAAAAAAAGTCATTATGCCTCTGAAATAATTGACAGTCTTGATGAGTAGTTTCTTTTAATAACATCGAATCAGTTATAAAATCAATCAGGAGATGTAATAATGAATCCCACAAAAACAATTTGTGTAAAAATAGACCAAGTCTCATACTTGTGCAGTGAAAAAATAGTTATGAGATCTTGTTCTAAGCCAAGTTTACACTTTACACCATACATTCACTTCACTTTGTGAAATTCAATGCTTTCTCTCGGTGTTATAGATCGTCTATTCAGAATACAAAATTAAAACAACTCTGCTGATTTGGCCATTATGCATACCATGTTTTCAAATTGATGTGATTTATTGTAAGGCACATAATATAACCTAAGACTGAATATTTTAATTTTTTTATTATTTATTTAAAATTGGTTTACATTTAAAAACAAAAATGTAAAACCTCGAAATGTACACAAGACCCACTAAAAATATTAATTACAATACATTTTGCCAATTAAAATATTGTTAACTCTTAATTTTTTCATTTAACATTAAAATTGTTTTAATAATTTAAATAACAGACATTATTTAATTTATTAATGATTTAAATAACTATGTTTTAAATATATGCATTAAAAAACAGTTGACGCCAATCCTGCAGGATTGAAAACACTGCGGGATTGTAATCCTTAGTCACGTCAGCCCTCATTTTTGGATTGGTTTGCTAGGAACATTTTTTGGCCTTGTGCAATCCGATGTGATCGGCCACAACCTGTTGTGCGATAGGAGTTCTAGCAGCACTAACAGATTTTTGTAACTTGTTCCAATGTTTATAAATTAATTTTATTAATTCAATAAAATTGGTTGCTGTTTGAAGTAAATTTGTACACAATATATTGGAAGTATTTTTGGAAAAATTATGAATAGTCACTAAGTGAAAAGTTTATAACTTCTTAAATTTGAATAAAATTTTTTAAAAAGTATAAAATTTCTCATTCGCCTTCACTTTTTCATTTCATCCAAATGTTATTGATGAGGGTCACCTCATAAAATTATTAACGACATTGAAAGAGGTGTGTGATTTACAACATGCAAACAATTATGACAAAGGGAAAAAATATGTGGGAAGAAATAGGACACTTGCTAAAAGAACCAGGTTTAATCTCATATCCCACATTTTTATTTATTTGACAAGTTTAATTTTCCATCAATATCTTTGTATCCCACTTGTACAATGAAGTGCCTATGCAATTAAAATTATTGTCACAGAATAATTTCAAAGCTAAAATTAAGATGGTATTAGTTAGAGAATGTTTATATGATATAAATTGTTTTTACAGGATTAATTGGAAATCTCATGTACCGTAATATATTTAAATAAGTAGGCAGAGTCTATTAAGGTATATGGTTTTGAATGTACATATGTATTTGTATATTGTAAAGTTTGTAGTAATTAGATTGTTGTGGTTTTGAATTGTATATAGCGAATTTCTTAAATTGTAATGTATTGTCCATTTGTTGGGCTTAATTTGACAACTGTCCATACATTTACACGTTTATGTCAATAAAGATTCTGATTCTGAATGTTTGCATGTTACCAGTTCAAAGAATTTTTGACAAAAAATTGTTTTGTGAAATTAAGACAAAGCTTAATGACTTCTCATGAAGCATTACAGCCTGTGTAAGGCAAATATTGAAATGTTTCATTTCTCTGCTGTTGGTATCAATCATCTTTTGCACACCAGTTCTGATATAATTAGTCAAATGGTTATGAAGCCTTTAGTGAACATCCACAATTTTATTTCATAGACTCATCCTCCTTGTCCTACTGAACCTATGTTTTTCTTTATTTCAGTTTATCTGATTTCCAAATAAAGGACTCATCAATTTGTATGGGTACATCCTTCAAGACCTATTAGACAGTGAATTTTAAAGTTAGTTCCCTAAATGAAGTCGCCATCAGGCAAATTCGATTTTTCCCCACTATAAGTACTTCATCGAAGTTGCTATCACTAACTGTATTAACATCTAAATTTTTTGTCAATACCCCAGTGACAAAAATAACAATATGGTAGTTAGCAACTATAAGGGCTGGTCAAAAACATTTTTTGCAGCAAAAATAAAGAGAACCACTACTTTGTGGTATTTCTGTTGTAACATGCTTGCCATCCAATGAGCCTAAATTCCTTTTTAAATTAAACCCATTTCCTTTTTCACTTAAATTGCTTACTCCTCAATTAACATCTTTATTTTAAAAAAAAGTCTTTCCTTCGGATGTGTCCATTTGCAGTGCAGGAATGAATTAATACCGAGAACCAATAATGGCGACAGTAAAAACATGACACTCCACATTCCTGTGTTATTATACGTGCGTTTCATTATTTTGACTCTATGCGACACGACACGACCAGGCCATCCCTAGAGTGTACTTAGTTTTACATGGCGACCATGACAGGACAAATCAAATTTAGGACTTAAATAATTTTAATCAATCTTTTATGAGGAATTGCGTTTGTGGATTTTGCAATGTTGATTAATCAAGTTGGAGAATTATCATAAACAATATTGTACGAGGGTAGGCTGAAAAGAAATCCACACATGCTTGTAGAACACTAGTAAAAACAAATAGCAAGATCTGGCATAAAGTACACTATAGTACAATTCTTTTGCTTCAAAATCATACATTTATTTTTCAACATAATCACTGTGTAACAAGTTTTTTTATTATTTTTATTCAGTCACTGAAAAATTCATTCTACTTTTCTCAAATCCAGGATTTGACAGCTGCCTTCACTTCATTGTCTGAAGTGTAATTGAGGCCTCTATTGAACAGAGGAAAAAATCGCAAGACTGGAGGAATAAGGAGGGTGTGGAATTGGTCAAACTTCAGGTTTCACATAGCATCTACAGCTGTGTGGATGAATGTTGTCATGTTGCAAGAGTATTCGTGTCAGGCTTTGTCTAACACGACAAACTCGACGTCAGAGGTATTTAACGTAGACATATACTGAGAAGATTATCATTGCCCCTCGTTCCCGAAAATCTGTCACAAACTCAGTGAGCATCCAAAAATACAGTCAAAAGAATTTTTTTGCAGATGCTTGTGCTTTGAACTTTTTCACCTGAGGAGAAAACGGATGCTGATATTCTGCACTTTGTCCTTTCTCTTCCGGGTCATAATGATGGGCCCATGACTATTCTCATATCACAATATTCAAAAGAAAGCCATCTCCTGCGTCACAGTAATGCTGCACAAGTTGTTCGCTGCATTCCAACTGGCACAGTTTGTTCTTGTCCATGAGATGGAGTGGTACCTGTCATGCACAGATTTTATGGTATCCCAATTGTTCAATAATGAAGCCGACATGTTCCTTGGATATTTCAATATAGTTTGTAATAAGCTTTTGTGTGATTCATCGGTCATTTTGAATCATATCGCCGACGAATTTGCGATGTTTATCGTCTGTAGCAATGATCAGACATCCTCTGCGTGTTTCAACAATTATCACTTTTCCATGCTCGCAATCACAAAATTTTACTGCCCGTCAATTTACAGTAGACCTAGCAACAGCATTGTCACCATAAACAGCCTTTAAATAATGATGAAACTCAGTAGGAGTCACTTCTTCAGCAGTTAAAAATTCAATTACAGCGCGCTGTTAAGCTCATGCTGACATACCACTTGAACACGTCTCCATACTTCCGCTTCTCAAAACACACTGGATGATTTCTATAACTTCAAATCTGTGCATGCATATAGAGGGTGAATTTTACTTCCACATGCTGTAAAGTGCTTCTAAAGGTCATCTTGTTCGTGCTCTACTAGCTTGTGTGCATTTATTCTCAGCCTACCCTCATATGTTTCGAGGTATCAATTGATGCAAAATGTATGTACTCTTTGAGATAGTGTGAACTGTAGATTCCCAAACTGGGGGAACAGGGTGCTAAGTAGCTTCACCACTCATGTGGACTAACACTACACCATCAGAAGTCCCCTCACCACCTCATAGAGTTTCCTCTGAGATGTCACTGTTAATACCAAGAAGTAGGCATTTACCTTTTTAATAACAAAATTGTGGTACGCAGGAGTGTGTGTGAACTTTTCTTTTGGCAGAAAAAGGGGGGACATTTCTTTTGAGGGTAGGGTGTGACGGACTGGGCTGTTATTTCACCGATACTCGCTGGAGGCAGCAGGCTCGACATAAAACAGATGGCGTCGCCTGGCAGTGAGGAAGAACAGAGGGTATATTGTTGGTAGAAGGGAAATTCAGTAAAAAATGCAGACGTAGAGTGTCATGTTGGTAGGAATGGGCAGTGGAGTCAAAACACTGAGAGTGGATAGTTAGATTGAGTAAGTTGTAATGGAGCTGCTCTCACTAATTTGAATAACCTGGAATCGTAATTTTGCACTTACAGTAAAAGACTCGATGGCACAGGGAAGTTACTATCAATAAATGGAAGTACAGTTCTCAACAAAAGGCTTTTAGTCTGTAGAGAGACATTATATCCCTGTCCACAACAACCATTAATCTTACATGGCAACCCTTGCTAGGATCAACAGCTAGAAGCTGCAATATAATTGCAGTAAATACATTTATCGTGGAGAGAATAAGAAAAAAGCCAAAATGTTATATCAGTTTGGGCCAGGGCAGACCAGTGGCAACGAATAACAGGCGAATTGTTAACAATTATTGGCTAGAGGAATGGAGCAGTGCATCTGCAACTGGATGATGTCAGCTGAATGAACAGGACCTTTGTTTGAATGGGACAAGTACCAGAACCAGCTGAGACTGATTGTTATCACTTCATGGAAATAACTGAGTGGCAAGGGGCACATGTTATGGACCTGGAGCGAATTAATGACGTTCACAGCAGAACACAATGAGAACTACAGGGACCCAAAGTCATCACACAATGGCAGTTGAAGCCAGTAGGTATTTACTGAAAACATTGTGGCAAACCTGTGCTGCCCTGGTGTTCCCTGCATAACATCAGACCTGAAGATGGCAGTAGAGCTAGCCGCCGAAAGATCATTGTCTTTCTTCAACCCTGTACGGTGGAGAACCCGTGAAGACTTCATCTCAGTAGTTGCTTTTTTTATCTCAAATTTAAAAGATTTTCTGTATATATTAACTATATTAATTTCATTCAATAACATTCATTGGATAAAATATGAACATACTATTAATACCACATTCTACTTAATATGAAATATAGCGGCTGTTCAAAAGTATAATTTTTTTAAAAAAATAGTTTTATTTTATAACTTTATTGTATAAAGACTTTTTTTATGCTTACTAATTTTCCATTTTAAAAAATTCTAGTAGTGGGATTACTGGAGATCACGATTCCGCAATGAATTGGTGCAATAATACTGGAGCAGTCATACTATTACTATTACTCTGCGATTCACTAAAAGTGTGTGGCAGAGGGTGCATTGCACTTATCCAAAAGGATAATAGTTTGGAAGGGATATACGGGATATGTCAGGACCCCATGGGCTATTGTGAGGAACCATCCCAGCATTCGTGTGGAGTGATCTGGGAAAACCATGGAAAACCCAGATCAGGATGGCCAGAGAGCTTTATCGAAAGCAACTCCTGTCGGAAATTAAGTTTACTCGCCCGGTAAATCCTTTCTATTCCATTCCCTAATAGCTCGTGGAAAAAATGAATACAGAAAAGAATCGGTTCTGGCCCTGATTTATCTTATCTTATTTTCATGGTCATTCCGAGATACGAATGTTGCTGGTAGCAATATTTCTTTGCTGTCATTCTGAAATATGTCAGTGGTGAATTTTTCAATTAGCTTCCGCCGAGAGCAACAACTTCGGTGTTCCAGGTCTTCCCAACCTAACTCCTTCAGCATCGCACTTACGCTTTCCCTCCAACTATATATACCTGTAACAAATCAGGCGGCCCTTCTCTGGACCCTCTCTAATGCCTCCATTAACCCCTTTTGATGGGGACCCCATACAGAACAACAATATTCCAAGTGAGTACGCACTAGTGACTTATATGCAATCGATTTAACTTCCGGAGTGCATTGTTTTAAATTACGACCTAGAAATCGGAGCATACGATTTGCTTTCCCAATTACATTCTCGATATGTTCATTCCAAAACAAATTATTACGAATTGTTACCCCTAGGTATTTAGCAGAATCTACAGTTCTAAGGACAGTACCATTAATTGAATATTCAGAGCTAAATGGTGTCACCTTTTTACTTATATGCATGACTTGGCACTTTTTAGCGTTTAACTCCAACTGCCAGTCTTGTAACAAAGCGCAGTCTTCCTGGGTTTTGATTTCACGATAAATAATAGCATCATCGACAAATAATCTTTTCATCCCCCTTATTATGTCACACAAATCATTAATGTATATGAGAAACAACAAAGGCCCTATCACGGTTTCCTGGGGAACCCTGGACCTCACCTCGGTAAATGATGAACTCTCACCGTCGAGAGCTACACAAGACACCACTGGAAATACTTTCCAAAGTAGGGCCTACATCGAATCACGCCATAGTGGTCCAGGATGTATTACTACCAGTTTCTGCTTGAAAATAATGGGCCAGGTTGAAGTACAATAACTGCTTGAAAATAATATGTTTATGATTGATTATAGCAGTATTATGATGTCATTAGTGAACGTTGTAGCGGAATTACCATCTCCAGTAGACCTGTAGTAGCTACACAAAGCAAAATTCCACCAATCTGGATACTTGATATTTTTTAAAATGGGAAATTTTTGCATTTTGGGAGTTTTGAACGATCTTTGGTATGAGCCAAATTCATCATGGGCTAGAAATAAATTTATGAGTAGGCCTACCCTATAAGGGGTATAAATTACCGTTGTTAACAAAAATAATCCTCCACCTTTTTGTATGAGAAAAAACTCTTAAAATTAAAAAAAAAAATATCACAATTTTTTTCCATTAAATATGCAATGTTTTGGCTGATTTTTAATTAAATTGTTCTCAATTCTTTGATGCTATGTTAAAGTCAATTTCCATAGCTACAAAACAAAAGTAATTTTGACTCTCTAGCACTTAATAGTTTTTTTTTGGCTACGCAATTAAACACATTAGCTATAGCACAATTTTCAAAATTTACAGATTTTTATCAAATTTTGAAGGGCCAAATCTTTGCGTATTTTTTACTTTCTTTTTTCATAAATCCAACATGATAATATACTGCATTTTTTCTGGAAAAATTGTAGTTTGTCAACTGAAAGAAATTTGCTTGAGCCTGTCTGATTTGAGATGCAATGGGTCATATGCGACCTCCAATGCTAAAATTATATGCAATAAAATGCATTAATGACCAGCAATATTGATAATTATTATGTACAGCAAATAAACTACCCACAGGTGCTCCTAACATGCTACTCAAATAACAAGGTAACTCACAATTATGTATAAAAACTAAATTACTCAACACAGCGAAACTCTTTCAAACTAACTGCAAATTATACCTACTCATGTTGCCCCAATCATCTTTGATAAATGCCACAGAATTTTAACATGCAACATGTGAATATATTTCATTCCAAGTACCATGTAAGTAATACCTATTATAGTTGCAGGTCCCATATGTGTAGGTAAATATGGAATCCACTGTTCGTTTACCATTTAAAGTTGTTTTCAATGGCTTACTGGTTAACGACCAAGCAATTTTTGTGATAAGTTTGTGCCGTATGTATATAATTTACAGCAGAGTCATTCCACGTCAACTCAACACAATTTTAAGCCAAAACTAATCTCACCATTTCAGATTTTTATGAAATGTGGCAGAGATATCTATTAATATAGACTTGGAATAATACCAAATTTAATTGATATGTATCTGCTAGTTACAGCTATGTAAAGTTTCAAAAAATTTGCTCAAAAAACTTCAAATGAGCATTTTTGAATTGCTCTAGAAGCTTTCCTAATTTAGCTAGAAAGCTGAGAGAGGTGTCATTTTACATGCCTTTTCCTGTGATATAACAGACTATTCGCTAACAAAAAAAATTAATTGTTTTTCATATAGATCTGGAGTCCAATACAAAAATAAGAAAATCTTTTGAACCTCTGCTTTCTTGAAGAAGATTTTAAAGAGAAAGTAGAATTGCACTTTTGGCCACAGCAAATAGAAAAGGATCTTGTGACATGCTAGTGCTAGTTTGCATAGATCCTATGAAAATCAAATTCAAACTCCACAGCATCTTTTTGAGTGAGCAGCAGAAAATATTACCGAGATAGAGTTTGCTTACTCAACCAAAGAGGAATATAGGATACTGAATCACATTTATTGATTATCCCAGGAACACAGCAATTCCAAGTGTTCATTATTGATGAAAAACTTTTCATTTGATTTGAATGTTTTGGGAAGAAAATGTTAAAATCTTAAGTTAAACTTAAAATAGAAGTCATATCAGGCTATCTCACTGCTGAAGAAAACTGGTGGCTCATATTTTTAACAGAAAGATGAAAAATTTAATGATGCATCTTAGCTGTTACATCAGTCTCATTTCCAAGAAATGCTGATTTTCTGTGGGTATAAATAGTGGATGTTCTGATAAAAGTGAATCCTGTGACTCCCGCCGGGCGGAGGTATGTTCCAAATGTAAGCGATGTATGCCAAACAAATGTGGTTTTTTCAAACTTCAAATAATGAACATATTCTACTACTTAATGGAAAGTATTACTTTAGACTCATTACTGAACTCTATCAGGTTAGTTCTCATATTTATTTTCACAGAAGTCTAAACAGTAGCATTCTTGTATTGTTCAGTTGTATACTGGGAAATAATGAAAAACAAGCTTCAGTTTTAAGCCATTACCATCCCGCATTTATATTTTGCCAGGTGATTTACAACAGTACTATTTATTTGTGGAATAGGGGATTCTATCATTACTGTGGCGCCACAATCTGATGATTGATTCTTATAGAACTCGACGAGACAAATTGAAAGTAAGAATAAAGTATTTTTGATATCTCCCTTAGTTCTCGAGATGTCGTGTCTCAAAATTGACGTAATTAGGTTGAAATACGGCCTGGACCAGAAGAAAAATTTCGGCATAGCCAAATTTGATGATGAATTCGTATGTAACTGGACGAGACAAATGGAAAATAAAGAATAAAGTTTTTTGATATCTCGCTTAGTTCTAGAGATATTGTAACTAAAAAATGAGGAGGTTAGGGTGAGATCCAGCCTGGACCAGAAATTTTTTTTCACCAAAACCACCATATCTAAACGGTGGAAATGCACCATAGGTGTTTTATTTTATTCCTAGTGATTGTTGTTAGGTTAAAATACGGCCTGGACCAGAAGAAAAAAACACCAAAAGCAGAAGGAATTATACCTATGACTGATTTTTAACGTGCTATATCTCAAAAACCAAGGGAGATATTAAAAAAAAAATTATTCTTTATTTTCGATTCGTTTCGTCGAGTTCTACAAGAATTCATTCTCAGATTTTGGCGCCACGGTAATGATAGAACTGCCGTGGAACAAATTTAAAAATGTGTACTTTTTGAAAAATCTAAAATTAAAATGTTTGTAATTTTTTTTTAACTAACATGATTTTTTTATTTGTGCCAATCGGCACTGTACAAAAAAATATTTACAACAAACAAGCCAAGGATAATTGGTTAGATTAAATACAAAAATTTACAGTATTGACAGTCACAAGAAAAAGATTTTGTAAACTTAGTAATTTTTTAATGTTTGCTGAAAAAATATGAAAGTGAACCTCCAAAAATGTTAATGTTTGATGAGTGCAGGTTCACCAACCTGGCAATTGTATTTCTGGGTGTGTGGTACACATAGTTTCTGTTTGTACTTTCAACTGCAAGCAGCCTTCTGGTTCTTAGCACAGACTTTGAGCACACAAAGCTAAAGTCAGCTAAGATTTCTGGCGAGTCAATCAGCCCATTGACAACTTGAAAAAGAAAGACAGGTCAGCCACTTGTCTGCGGATTATTAGGCTACTCAGCTTATGCTGGTTTAGTTAGCACATACGTTATATCATTGGAAAGGGCATGAAAAATTCTGTAAAATGACCACATCTCTCAGCTCTCTAGCTAAATTAGGAGATCGCCTAGAGCAATTCAAAAAAATATCATTTGCAGTTTTTGGAGCAAATTTTGAAACATTTACATAACTGTAATTAAAAAATAAGTAGATATATCTCAATTAAATTTGGTATTATTCCAAGTCTATATTAATAGTGCATCTCCGCCACATTTCATGAAAATCTGAGATGGTAAGGTTTAGAGTGTGTAGAATTGACTCAGCTCTAAGAGCAACATGTACAAGGGTGAGTCAAATGAAAACCTTAAATTTGTAATAAAAAATTGAAATTTTGCGTCGTTATCCTACAAGTTGCTAAGCATGCTACAAGCAGCGTGCAAAATGGCCTGCAGGTGGCAGCATAGTGCAGATGCACAAATACCATCGCAGTATCAGTATATAGATGGCTGCCCCACTTGACACTTGCACCAGGGAAGAACAGCGTTCTGTTATTCGGTTTTTGAGTAGTGAAGGTGTGAAACCTATTGAAATTCATCGAAGAATGAAGGTTCAGTATGGTGATACATGTTTGTCACAGCAGCAAGTCTATGAATGGAGTAGGAAGTTCGCAAATGGTGTGACTTCAGTGGAAGATGCTCCTCGTCCAGGTCAGGCACAATGAGTTGTGACTCCACAGTACATTGCAGCAGTTGAAGCCATAGTGATGGAAAACCGCCGAGTGACACTGAATGACATTGCAGCATGTTTAAAGATTAGTCATGTTTCAACACACCACATTGTGCATGATGTGTTCCAGTTTCACAAAGTGTCTGCAAGATGGGTGCCACTCCTGAAATGAGAGAACGACGTGTTGATGTTTGTGAAGAACTTCTTCAGCACTTTGAACAAGAAGGTGATGGCTTCCTTGCAAGAATCATTACTGGGGACGAAACCAACCGGAAACGAAGAGAGCGAGCAAGGAATGGCGCCATTCCTCATCACCAAAACCAAAGAAGTTTCGAACAGAACCATCAACAGGGAAGGTTATGCTGACTCACTTTTGGGACGAAAAAGGCGTCATTTTGGAGCATTACATGCCTAGAGGGACCACTGTCACCAGTGCATCATACACAGATCTCCTAAAAATCATCTTCGGCCTGCAATCAAATCAAAGTGACGTGGATTGCTGTCCGCAGGTGTCCTTTTGCAACATGACAATGCAAGGCCCCACACCGCCCGTACAACAGTTGCAACAATCACAGACCTGAATTTTGAGTGTCTTCCTCATCCACCATACTCACCAGACCTTGCCCCAAGTGATTTCCATATGTTTGGACCACTCAAAGAAGCAATGGGAGGAAAGAAGTTCCGTTCTGATGAAGAGGTACGCCACACGATGCACGAGTGGTTGCGCGGACTACCTAAAGAATTTTTTTCCAAAGGAATTTATGCACTTTGTAAGCGCTGGAGGACTTGCATTGAGCGTGGGGGAGATTATGTTGAAAACTGATACAGCTCTGTACCACTTCTGCATAATAAATAATTTTTTAAAAAATATTTAAGGTTTTCATTTGACTCACCCTCATATTAAATAACACAACCCAAGGAACCTGTGTACAGATTTTTAGACCAATAGTACAATACATTCTTGAGTATGTTTAAATTAAAATATCAACTTAGGATTGGAAATATCCTAGTATACAAACTGTACATGTTGACAACATTTAAGACATTTCCATACACTGTCTTATTGAACATTTTCTTTTATTATGCCACATCTCAAAAAATAAGTTATTAAATTTTTGAATCAATTACCTTAAAATTATTAAGTCACTGTTAAGCCATACACAAACAGTGAAGAGATTTTTTTTTATGGCTTTACAACTCATCGAAATTGATGTCGGACATGGGAAAAGTCTTGGAGGAAGGAATGAGAAGGAATTCGGCAATGGTCTTTTAAAAGAACTATCCTATCATTTGGCTGGAGTGATTTTGGGGAACCATAGTAAAGCAAAATCTAAAAGGCTGGATGGGGAATCAAATCCGCTTCCTTTCTAATGACAGACCACAGTGTTACCGCTCAAGCACATGGCTTGGCAATAGGATCAAGTTTGCATTGCAATAGAGTGAATTTATAATGCCATGCATGATAGCTTATTTTCTAGCGACAACACTGGCATAAGTTGGGGGTAGGTTAAAATGCAGGCGGGACCAGTTTAACAGCTGACACTCCTTAGTACTGTTTTCACAAGGAATTTTTATTAATAATTTTAGCTTCTTTCAACAGTGTCAAGATACTGACATTTTATTCTGATGGAAGAAGTTCCACACTTATCACACTCTGTGTATCCTGGACCAGGATTAGAACTAATATTACGTGGTATAACATAAGATAATAATGTTCCTATATTTAATTTCCTTTGGTTCCAATAGGGCCGGATTACTGCCTTCGGTATTCAGTTGCATATAAGTAGTTCCAACTGCAAAGTGGTGTAAACTTCGACCAAAATTACAAGCAATTATTATCAAAGTTTATTTTATCTGAATAAAAATGTTAAAAATACTTGAAATACACTTAGCTGCGAGCCTATCAAATGAAAAATTACAAATGCAATCGCAATGTAGCACTGAAAAATAACAATATAGGCAAATTCTCAGCACCATGCGGTAAACCATTCTTAACTCATTAGCTTTATTCAACAATGTTCTTACAAGGTATTAAAGTACACAAAATATGGCGCTAAAAATAAACTGAGCTTCATGCAAACAGAAAATACCAATTGTAAACAAATATTCAAAAAATATCGGCTAGAGAGACAGATATATATATTCTGGCAGAAACCAACAATTTAATACATTATATAACGCCGTTACAGTAACAAAGAAAAAATGTTATCCAACACTAATCCAAAAAAAACAAGTAAAACCGATATACCTAGGTCTCCAACTCCTAATCTGCTATTGCAATCTGACCGCGATGAACAGCGTCTCACAACTCAACCAAAGAGTTGTACTACATAGTATCTACACTACCAGAGGCAACTGCCAGAAAATCACCAAGCCATCCATGGAGGAAGGAATTAAATGGAGGAGAAGTGACGTTAAATCGGTGAAGCAAGCACTAAACTCTCCCGCATGGTGGCAGCACCGGCAGCGACCATATGGCGCTTCCCAACAATTAAGGTGTTCACATTGTGGTAGATGCAGTGATTATTTCATTTAGTATTGTGTATAAGTGTTTAAAAATGCCAGCTTGTGTTGCGTACGGTTGCACAAATAGGCCAGACAGGAAAGAACCTGGAATATCATTTCATAAGTAAGTTGAATTGTAATTATCGTTGTTGAAGTGAGCGGTAGACGCCGCAAACTTTGCAGCACGTTTATAAATATTTAGTCATAGCTCTCAATGGGATGACTTTGTTCTCAATTTTTTCTTCGTGTAGTGTAGAAAATCAGCAAACTTGCTATTTTGCACATAATAGACTAGCATTATTTTTTAACGAGTGTTGAAAATGAGATTTAAAGGGGCGTGTTTTACTTCGCGATTCAGTGAATTTACTATTACGATTTCTTTCGTCACGTTGCTGATTATACTGACAATGGATGATGAAATTAACTGTTATGTGAGAAGCTGTGAGTTTTATTAATTTTTTAAATAGCTATTTCAGGCTATTGACTTAGGTTATTTTTAAAGCTTCATATAAGACTTGTTTCTGTTTGTAAATACGTCTATACCTATTTTTACCGATTTTGAAATCTTTCTCATCTATTTATGTCGAAACAGGTTCATGCAGAAATAAAAATGGGCTTCATAAATAAAGAAGTTATTGGCCTTTGAACAAAATCAATTTGGGGAATGTGTTTCTAATTTAGTCTCTTTTTTTTTGTACAACATTCTCCCCCCCCCCCCCCCGTATCTAAATCTAACTGAGAGATAATTTTTTTACAATTGTCCTAATAAGTAGGGCTGTGAAATTAGACAACACATCTTGATCAAGAGAATGTTCATTAAGGTGACTGAATAAACATTTTATTTCTGGTACCAGCCTACAAAATGTCTGGGTTGCTCATCCCTAGAGTGGGTCCTCTTACTTTTTTTCTGGTCTAGGACACATTTCAGACTAACCACAAGTGGTAGTAATAAAACTGAAATATCCATTCTGCATGTCAACCATGTAATCATTGTGGCTTTGACAGAATTAATTTTTTGTCCAGCCTGCATCCAAACCTAAACCCCTCAATTTGGATGTTGTATATCCCCCAAACTAAGCAAGATATCGAAAACATTTATTCCTTATTATCGAGTTTTTTCGTCGTGTTACATAAGAATCCATCATTAAATTTGACTTTTGCGAAATTTTTCTTCTGCATTTCAACTCAAGACACCTCACTTTTGAGACAGTATATCTCGAGAACTAGGTGAAATATCGAAAAATTTTACTCTTTATTTTTTATTTGTCTCGTCTTTTTAAATAAAAATTCATCATAAAATTTGACTTTGAATTATTTTTTCTTCTGAATTTCAACCAAAGCATTTCACATTTGAGACAGAATATCTCGAAAACTAAGCAGGATATCAAAAAATTTTATTCTTCATTTTTTATTTGTCTCATCGAGTTACATAATAATCCATCACCAGATTGCGGCGTCACGTTTATCCTAGAGTCCCCTTGAGGTGTTTGTACATATTCCCCGTGTTTGTTGGGAAGCGGTCAAGCCCCCACCACTCCGGCCATGCCCCCCCACTCCTCCGCCGGCCTGCTTCACTCCCATGCGTGGTAAAGTTCTCTTGCGTCGTCTCCATATTATTCCTTCCTCCATGAAGCCATCCATGGAGGAAGGAAATGGTACCATGGAGATATTTCCTTCCTCCATGCATGGTACCAACCTATGTTTCCAACACCGGTTGAGATAAATCTTTAATAGCCAATGCCTATTTCGCTTATATACATATAATGTTGATTTTCCTACATGCAGCCTATAGATGTGTGATATTCAGTTTGAACTTAACTGAATTGCGATAGAGCATAAACCAAGGCGGCAATTTGGCATTTACTTTCCCATTTAATGAAAATCCACCATCCATTTATTTTTCCCTTTAAGAATTTTAATTTTCAATTATTTCAGTTATCCAAGAAAACTGTCGAGCGTTTTCTTTGGAAATTAATTCCAGTTCCTGTCCCCTTCACGCAGAAAAGAAAATTTTTCCGCTCCCTTATGCCTGAAATCAAGTGTAGTTGGTGTATATTCTTCCGTTCAATGTACTTTTACAAATATCCATTCAAGACTCATAGCCAATATTCGTGTCAAATACTCTATTCACCCTATTTCATTCCATTGCTTACCATCGTTTATCGTATCAATTACTAATTGTGTTTTGCGGTAATTTCCACAAATATGTCTAAATCCTATCCTTTTCACACCCTTCAACCTTCATACCTTCGATTCCATACTACCTCACCAATCTCATCCAAAAGTCCGACCAAGGTTTCGTCACCCAATTCCTTTACTTACATATTAGATACTGTCGTCAGACTCTCCAATAAATGAAATACTAGATACTTCTCCCTACCACCTCCTCAACGTGTACTACCAAAGTGAGTTTTCAATCAAATTTAAACCAAAATATTTACATTCAAGGTCGTCAGTAGTTATTCAACCTCCTTCCGATAGTCATATAATACCTTGACTTTTCGACCCTTTTACCTAACAATTTGACTCTATTTGGCATTTGTCTTCATTCCTTATTGAACTACTCAGCAATATATCCTGCCCCGATCCACCTGCAGCTGTTCACACTCCTCTCCCGTTTCAATCCTATTATATAATATTATTTCATCTGCAACAATCTAACTTCTGATTGTAAACCGCCACCACAGTCATTAATTAGAACACTGAGCAGGAGTAGTCCCATTCCTCAATTCCATCTCTTTTAGTGAATTTACTACTTACCCTAACACTTTGCTCTGTACCTTTAAATAGTTCATCTACCCAGCAAATCTATTTTTCATCCAACACAAAGATTTTTACAATATTTGGCACCATTTTATGATAGCCTTAACAACTTAATGCTGGTCAGAGATATAGACGCCTGTACCTTTTCTACCTTAGACCCAACTGTTGTTGTAGGCATGTGATGGGTATCCGGTGTTGCCCGTTCTATTTTGGGATTGATTTGCCCGTACACTAATTTTATGTGAATCATGTGTACCAAGTTTCATTAATTTGGCACCATTTTCAGAAGTTCATTTCAAACTAATCACAACATCTGTTAAAGTTGCTGCTCGATAATCGAAACATCTACCATCCACGCATTAATACAGACCACATTCATAAATCTGTAATATATCTGTTTGTTCCGGTATCACGCAGAAAATAAAGATTTTTGATGGGTTTTCACAACTTGAAAGCTAGGGTTCCAAGTTAAAATCTGACGTACATGTTGACACATTAGGACACATTTACTGAAGTGAAAAAACTCTATAGTCACATTACGCGATTTTTTGGCAGGGGTAAATCAATGAGTTTCCAAGAAGCCACCTGTTGCGCGCATAAGATCACGCCCATCTGTTGCCTATGTGATATGCTCAAAATCTTTATACAAACATACAGTTTTTATCCGATTTTGATGGAATTTTGTATTTGTATACTATAAAACAAATAGAAAAACACTGCTGAAGTTTGATTTACCGAAACCTAAACCTCTCCTCCTTTTCCCCCTTGCCTTAATTTTTGTCACCGTTGTTCATACAAATCTACAATTTTTTATCCGATTCTGATAGCAGTTAACACAAATATGATTAGGAATTTGTAGGAGTTATATTTATTATATGACCTACCCTGGGACGTTCCGTGTTTCTGATTCCACGTTAAACTGCAGGCTCCTGAAGAAAGGAAATAGCCTACTTGCCTCTGACACAATTGGTTGGCACGTCTCCTTCAGGAAGATTCGACGAACCGTCGGGTTGTGAACTAAGTTAGTTTTTTAGTATTTGAAGTGAAAGCTTCTTTGGACGCGTTGGGAGATTTTGAATGGGTAAAATCTTATAAGTTCGAATTACCGATATGCTAATGTTAAATGTCTATCTGTTGCGGTCTGGTAGCTCAGTGGCTTAGTTGTCTGACTGGCGAACGAAAGGTCCCCGGCTCGAATCTCTGTCTCGGCGGGGATTTTCATAGACCATTAACCCGACATTCACATCTGGCATAGTTTACTGTGTAATGTTAAGTATGCCAGAATGCTTCCGTGGTTCGTATTCCACGTTAAACTGTATGTCCCTTGTACAGTCTTTGACATTACTTTTGGCCCGCTGCTGAAATATTCTATCCACTCTTATTTTGCACAATCTGGCATCAATGTCATCCCAGGCAACAGGAACGCAATACTGGCTCCGCCTCCTCGCAATTTCATTGGTGGATATTTATTCAG
>CM061920.1:378030073-378065995 GCA_031002005.1 Vandiemenella viatica
AGGCTAGAAGCTAATCTTGGTCTTTCCGGATCATGGCGACGGGACGTCGCGGATTTGGGTTTTTGCCGGACCACACACACTGCTCCCTGGGGATGGGTCACTCACCGAGCGGGAAAAGCCTGCCGTCCGAAACCCGAATGTTCTCTCGCCCCGGCGAACTTAGCCGAATATGTCCGACCTCTGTTGGATTCTTTGGCCAAATCACATATCGAGGATATCACGTGACATTAGGTGCCGACCTGAAGGTCCAATCAAAATGAGCGTATAACTCAAAATCCTGGGAATTTTTGTTGTATGTGAGCTTCGAGACTACAAATGGGCGGAGCAAGAAGTTTCCTCGTGGACCGAAGAGCGAGGAGCTGAGATTCTAACTTCGATCGCACCAGTCTGAGGTTGACTTGGAAAGTCGACTTCTTTCGCTAACTGCAGCTTGCCTTGCTGGAGCGAGCGTATCACCGCAACACAGCCGGTAATGCGATGATGCGCATTGCCAGACCAGAGATGCCTATAGCCGACTTGTGAGATAATCTCACATATCGTGGGTCCGCTGCACTCATCACAGATATCAGACGCAGAACTACAATGGTAATTGATTACGACCAAGCCATGTGATTGTGCATTCCGTGAAACAGAACCCGTAAGCGACATTGAGAGGATAGGTCCATGTTCTCACTTTGTAATTGTAAAAACCCCTGAGCTAGCGGCATAATTTGCCAGAACTAGTTATTTTCGAATGATATATTGTTCATTCTGGCGCCCATGATTTTCCTTTTTAACTGTAAAGTCACAGTATCATGATACCTTTGTCTGAGGTAATCATAACTTGTATTTTTATTGTTTCCATTTGTCATTGTTTCTTGCATTTTGATTCTGAGATATATTTAAAAGTAAATATACAATTGTTTGCTTGCTCATGACGGCTAATTGTAACTCTGAGCGTTGCTTTTATGATTTTGCCAATTTGTGTTAAGGTTAACGGTAAATTCGCTCAGACTTGTAATCGCCAGTGATAAGAAAATAAATGTCATATTGTGACAATTTTCCTAAATTCCAACTAACGTCGAGATTCTTGCAAAAGTAATAAATTCCCACTCCTTCGTAAAAAATTAAAATTAAAAATCCACAATTATTAATCATAAAGGTATGAAAGATAATTGTAACGTGGTTTGCCCACCAAGACATCCACCACAACTGAAAGGAAAGATTAGTTTGATACTGCACCATTGCTACGATGTGGAATTAGAAAAGTCACCTCTGTGCATCCCCGAGAAACGACGCAACGAAGGCGTGATGGTGGCCATATGCTGGATGGAAGCACATTCTGACCAGACCTGCGGAGAGATCCGCTTGTAGCACCGTGTACTATCTGGCAAATCAGCAGCTGTGTCCGTCTTCGCTGTTTACTTGGCTGTGACCAGAGGTGATGCGTGGGTCATCTGGGACCTTTAAATCTTTATTTATTTTTCGATGGTCATAACTGATTCGTCAGCAAGTCGTTACCCTCACATTGAGGTCACTTCAACATCAATAGGCAGTGATACATATTTCTTGCATAATAAATTGTGTGGAACTTCCTATATTTCGAACGACTTTGCTCGATTATTATACAGTACCTGGGTGACCGATCTTCACTCGGCGTCTTTCGAATTCTGTTCAATATGCAAGACTTTGAGTAAAATTTGATTCAATTTAAAGTTTTTATTCCAAGGCTTCATAGGCATTTTTAAGTTGACAGTTCCCTGCAAAAAGAAGCTTAGCTAATACCAGTAGGCTTATTGGTACCTGAATCGTACGAGATGAGATTAGAACCGTTTCCGAGGTACCAAATCCAATTTTTTTTCTTTTGTAAAATCGTATTACAAACTTCAAAAGCAAACGAGTACATCATCAGTGCTAAGTTAATTCTCTCCGATAAAACTATGCTCTTACCTCGCATTAACATCACACCACCAACCCTGCCTTTCTAAATGATAAGAAAACATTTGAACATTAATAAAGCACAGGGTCAGACGCTTCAGAAGGTAGGATTATATTTATCAGAACCTGTTTTTTTCGTATGGATACACGTACGTGGTTTTTTCGTGAGTTTACAGATTCATTAATATTTATTTTTGTGTTAAATACACATACGATCATAAAATCAATGATGATCACATTACAACTGCTAATGTTGTTTTCAGAGAAGTTATGTAAAGTAAAGAAGATTGAAAAAATGACTTCTGACAAAGCCAATATTTTTTTAAAAATATTTACTTTTTAAATGTTTTACAATTAAATTTGTAATACTTAATGTAAAGACTTTTTAGAGTGAAATTTATATTTATTACTACTCTTCAAAATAAAATAACTTTCATTAAAAAATACTTGCATTTACTTATTTCCTCATTATTATATTACCATTCGGTGATTGATCATGATATTGTGCGAAATATTCGTATGGGTCAGTTAGTATACATGAATTGTTCGTTTAAAGATATGAGTTCCTTGTTGAATCCAAAGAGAACCTAACTATTAGTAGGCTTCTGGTATCTAAAACGTCTACGAGATGGCGTTAGAGCCGTATCCGAGATACCAAACTCAAAAATTGCTCGTTTTTGTTGTTGTTGTGAATTCGCGTTTTTACAGGGAAGACACCTATTTAGATAAACTTAAAATGCAAAACGTTAGCTGAATATGAAGTTTCATCCAAATCGTTGTTGCTGTTGCAGAGATCAATTACATATACATATTAAAGAATTGCTCACTTAAGATTTAAGATTTGTTGGCTATAATGTGCATATAGTCTCTAACAATATCGCCCAAGGAATGTGTATGCAAAAGGACAATTGCTTCTCTTTATGCAGTCGCCTAGAAAACAACACTGTATGTTATTGAACGAATGAAATAATACATTACTCACTCACAGGGATGAGATAGTGTTTACAGATAGTGCGAAATTTATACATTTTATGCAGCAATTCAAATTAGAATTTAAAACTGAATTAATACTTTCAATTATAATTACGACCAATTCGAATATCAAGTCTGGTGGTATAAAAATTTCCATCAAACTCGATACATCTTTGATTAGTTCAGAGTCTATGTCACGGGCGTTTAAACAACAACTCTATATTAGTTAAACAATGATATTAACAACTTATGTTTACCCAACTTATCGGATTAGTTTCCATAGACTCGTTCATAATCCTTCTAGAAAAATACATAAATTTCTAAACAGTTTTACTAATCGTTATGTCCTATTACTTTCCTCTCACATCACAAGGGTTTTCATTTTACTTTTCTTCTTCTTCTGGTTGCCCCTCTGTGGTCCAAAGATTCTTATGCAGCTTTTTAAACAACACTCATTACACTGATATAATTACTTGTCATTTCCTAATCCGCTTACAATAATAGTTGAAGAAATATGCCGGAACGTACACGCTAAATTATTAAATTAGTTTAATCCAAGCGCCCACATTACATGGACACACATACGATACAAGTCTGAAATTTATCGATTATATCTCGACCTCCTGCCCTGGGTTCGAATCTCATATAGGATACAACTCTCTTAGTGTGTCACAATTTTGAACTGGGACCGTCTCCACTGAGAACAATACTCCTACTCCAATTACCGCCAAGGCGACGACAAAGTAGCCGACAAGAGTTACCGCCTTGCTTGGCGGAATTGTATGCAAATGGAAAGTTTTGTAAATAGCATAATGAATTACTTGAGACGCTGACACAGCAGTGCCGTGAGTTGAAAAACTGCCCAACCTCTTGCTTATTTCCAGGAAATAGCTGACCCTGGTTGTTTGTCTCTAGTGTCGCAATTCGGCTTAACATTCACGAGAGTAGCTGTTAGACAAACATCTCTTCCCATGCAGGAAGAGCTGATAAATAAGTATAAGGTACTCTGGTAACTCAACTGCAACAACCTGATAAGTTGCTATAAATTGACTGAAACTGAGTATTTTCACCAAGTTGTTGTTGTTTTAGGGCGCGTCGACATCGAGGTCATTAGCGCTTTTCACCACGGACCGTGTATTAATATCCCCATTACAAACTGAGCGGATAGGCTAAGTATTATTGGCAAGAAAGACAGTAAATATAGATGCTAAACTAAACTTTAGTTTTTATGGTTTTGTCGTATTGCTTTCATGCCTGTCGACCAACTGACGGCAGTTTCCCTTAGCTAAGAAAATTGCGATCTTGCTCGGCTTACAGTTTTCAGAAGATTCTATCAAGAGACGAGTCTACTTGATGCGTCAGGATGTATTTACTATCAGCTTTACTTGTTGCATTACAATTAACTTGTTAAATACATCTAAACAAGTAAGTTTCAACAAAAACGTAATTCTCATTAACTGATAAACACCAGTTATTCACGTTTGGTTGTTGATGCTTATACATGATATTGCGTTCTGCCCAGGAAAAGATTCGAAACCCCTTGGAAGTCGATATGCTGGTGTAGGGTGATCAGTCCCTTTTTTTTTTTATTAATTTGACTTATGCCATACAGCCATCAGCATCACACATTATTTACATAATGCACTGTTTTACGATAATTACAATGGTATAATAACAGTTGCAATAATTCAAGTTTTACAATAGTTTATAATAATTACGGTCATTTACATTATAATTTACAAATACCATTTCAATCGTGGTTGTAATTTTAATTAATTTTTGGTTGGTATGTTTACAAACGGTTTATGATACTAATTATCTTTTATTGTTTTTGTGTTGTCTCGTGGTCCTTTTTACAATTTGGGTGTGATTTTTGGGTCCTTTTAAGATGTGGAGGCCGGTATTGTCTAGGTATTTAATGATGGCTGGTAAAACCTGTGGGTTATTCTCATACAACATGGTTGCGATGCTGGTTGGTTAAGGGATGTTTTGTTTTATGATACAGTCAAGTAATTTATTTTGTAAGGTGTTATATTTTTTGCAGCAAAAAAAAAAAAAAAAAAGAATATATATATATATATATATAAATAAAAATAAAACAACCAGGTGATCTAGGTCCGATGTTTCTGTGGAATGTTCTTCGCACTAGGAAGATTCGGACACTTTAATGCTACAGAAAGCAAATTTAAGAAATCTGGCGGTCCTTGGCAAATTAAACTATGTTGCCCAAGTGCTCCCTGCACCGAAAGGGATAATACAAAGCGTTCAGAGGGCAGTATCCTGGTTCTTGAGCCAAGGTGACATATTCAAAGTCAACTTCCAGACGCTAACCCTGCCAAAAGCAAGAGGAGGTTTAGGTTTAATGGATGCAAGAACCAAAGCAAATGCGATCTTCATACAGGCAATGAGGAAAGTATCTGAAAACAAGGAAACCATAACGGCACAATTATTGGAACATTACAAACCGGTGAGTACAACGGCACCGGTAGGGATTGCCCATATCAATAATTCCCTTTACCATTTCAGGCTGTACTTCATCGAAAGCAGCTATATCATGGAGACAAGAAAGAACAACTTTCCCAAGACAACAAAAGAGATTTACGCATGTATGATGGCCCATAAACGGGGAAATATAATAGAAACTAAATACCCGGAAATCAACTGGAAAAACGTGTGGGCAAACATTTTCAACAAAACAATTCCGTCCGAGACTCAAGCTCTTTGGTACAAAGTAGCCAACGAGACCCTGGCCACCAATGAGAAGCTACATCGTATTCACCTCAAGCCAACAGATAGATGTGACACTTGCGGCAACACAGATACGCTAGTACACCGAATCTCTTGCGGAAGAGCGCAAACAATCTGGACGTGGACAAAACATTTAGTGGCACACATGATGCAAAAACCGCCCAGGAAAATACTCACCAATATCCTAACAAAGCCGGATTTCAAGATTATACCTATAGAGAAACATAACAGTCTAATATGGATTTTAGGACACGCAATGCAGGATATACTGCAGAAGACATCCCAGAACTTAGAAGAGTATTTATCAACCTTGAAAATTAAAGTTTGGAGTTTAAAGAAAACGACGAAATACAAAACAAAATTTGGAAGCTATCTGGACGAAATACCAAAAATAAAAAGACCGTCAAATTAAAAAGTAAAAATTTCAGAACTTGAGACTTCTGGCAAAAAAAAAAAAAAAAAAAAAAATAAAAAAAAAATAAAAAAAAAAAAATAAAAAAAAATAAAAATAAATAAAAATAAAAAAAAAGAAAATAATAATAATAATAAAATTAACCAATAATGTGACCGCTAAATAAGAACGTTGGATACGTGAAAATTTTAATTTTTGTTTTTTCAGACAATGGCTTGCGAGGAAATGCCAAAGTCCATTGTCTTCTTCTTTGATCACTTAACAACACATCAGGAGAAGATTAAAAAAAAAAAAAAAAAAGACGGTAACGGCAAACCCAAAGCCTGGGAAACAGAAAAATATTTAAGTTATAAATATAAATGGCGGAGAAGCCAAGCCGAACAAGGCAGTAATGGAGAGCGAAAGGACGGCTGTAAGGGGTGGAGGAGGCAAAAAAAAAAAAAAAAAAAAAAAAAAAAAAAAAAAAAAAAAAAAAAAAAAAATGCGATTCAGCTGAGCTGGGTAGCACCCGTGACCTAGCCTCATTCTTATTATCGATTTTGCATGTCGTCTACTCAGGTTTGTAGGATTGTACCAATGTTTTGTTGGTATTATCAGTTCCTTTCCTCTAAGTGCGTCTAAAAGTTGCTGTTTTTGCGCATGTTAATGTGCCGTCACTCTGGTTCGGGGTCATTTACTGGACTTAGGTTCGAAACCCGAGCACAACCTCATTACGATTTTTAGTCGGTTCCAACAATAACCGAGGCAAATGATGGGACAGTTCCGAATCTCTGCCTCATAAATTATGTACTTCACAAAAAAGTTGTGTTTATATGAACATGTCGGTGAGCCGAAATTAAATCATTTCTACTCTTCCGAAAAACTCCAGGGGACGATTAAACATAACATTCCCATCCGACGAATCACCATGCGCAGTTGCATATGTCCTCATTCCATATGCAATGCGGAGAGATTTTGGATTTAATCCAACACTTTGGGGTACAGTATGGTGAAAAGGAATCGTGCACCTTCACCTCTCATACCCGCTGTTAAAGTCGCGAACAGAGAAAATTTCTTATGTCGGATCGTTAAACTCCAACCGTCGTATTAAAAAGATCTCTAGGTGGCTTCATAGAGCCACAAACGTTATTCTATTGTTACTCTAGGTTTTCTTTTGAAAGAGGAACGTAAGAGGGCGTCCATTAATTACGTGAGGTCAAGTAGGGGGGGGGGGGGGGTCCGGCGAAATATCGCCAAATCTCACCAAGAGGGAGGGGGTCAACGGAAATCTCACGTGAGGGCGATTTATAGGGGGGGGGGGGTTTCTCACGGACCATATCTCACCAGAGAGGGGGGGATCCGGAATCATTAAATTGGAGGGCTAGAAACACCATAGAAGTCAATTATGAATGACCATACCGAAAAAATAGCCATACTTGAAGGTGGAGCGATAACCTTGCATAGGAATATTATTCTAGCATTGTTGAGCATCAATGTTATCAATTATGTTGGAAGTGATTTTTTGTGCTATTAATCCATATTAAATTACATAGAGATTGCTGTGCTGGGACATTAATCTAATTTGAAATTGTTATACTTTCATTCAGGTTAATGTCATCGGATGGCAGTGCGGTTACAAGTTTTTGTCTCAAAGTAACAGGTCCAATAGTTATTTTTTTTTTATTTTTTTTTTTTCAGTTCAATTTAATTGCGATGGAGCTCACGCTCCGGTGGTAATTTGGAAATTTCTTCACACATTCATTTTTCTTCTTTCTTGTATCAACCTACTTTTGCCAAATTTTAAATTCTTTCAGGTGTTTTTAAGTTATTAATTGTTTCAATCGGTAATTTATTCCAATCTGACTCCTTTACCCACAAAAGAAAATTTTTCCACTCCGTTTACGACTGAAAACGAGTGTCAGCTTGCGGTCATTTTTCCCTTTCATACACTACGCTTAATTTTCCATAAAAATATTTCCACGCTTCATTACCAATACACGCCTTGTACACTCCTAACACTCCTGTCTTCCAATGAATTCTATTTCAACTGCTTTATCATATCAGTTAGTATTATGTTCTGTATTTGACATGTAAAATGTGGGTCTCACACTACACCATATTGAAGCAATGGTTTGATCAAAGTTTTGTAACCCAGTTTACTCAATTCTCTGGCACATCCCAACATCACCCTCTCCAGTATATGAAAGATTTTTAAACCTTTTCTTAACTCCTGACTAATGTGTCCTGCCTGGTTGAGTTTATTATTACTTACGTCGAGGTCACTAGAGGCGGGATGGGACAGGAGACAAGGAACGGGAGGGAATTCGGCCATCGACTTTTGAAGGAAGCATCCCGGCATTCGCCTGGAGTGATTTGGGAAAACCATGGAAAGCCCAATTCTGGATGCCCAGATGTGAATTCGAACCGGTGTCTTCCCGAATGCGAGGCCAGAACGCTAACCGCTTACCCACTTTGCTAGGTGTATAAAATGTTATTCCTAGATATTTTCACTTCACGTTTTCAACAAGCGATTTCTTCCCCAGTCTGTAATCATGAAAAAACTTTTAGTTTTTATCTGTGTACCTAATAAGCTGAGTCTTCTTGACATTTATCTTTATTCCACGTTGACCTACCCAGCTAGCTATCCCGCCCATATCACCCTGCAGCTGTTCACTGTATTCTTCCACCGAGCGTGGTGGTGTAACGGATAGCGTTCTGGCCTCGCATTCGGGAGGACGGCGGTTCGAATCCCCGTCCGGGCATCCAGATTTGGGTTTTCCATGGTTTCCCCAAATCACTCCAGGCGAATGCCGGGATGCTTCCTTCAAAAAGGCCATGGCCGAATTCCTTCCCATTCCTTGCCCCCATCCTTTCCCGTCTCTAAAGACCACGTTGTTAAAAAGGGACGTTAAACTGTTACAAAAAAAAAAAAAAAAAAAAAAAAAAAAATGTATTCTTCCGTTTCGATTACATGATTGTATAACATTAGGGCCATCTGCAAACAAGCTAATTTCTGATGGTAAACCATAAATACAGTTATTCAATAGAATAATGAATGGCAATTCCGCCAATACATTACCGTGTGGATCTCCTATTTTCAGTTCCACTTATTTTGATTGTAACTCTTACATTAACAAATTCACTGTAACTTCTTGGCGTGTCCATTAAAATTTTAGGCTGCAGCCGGAGGTTTCCGCGTACACGAAAAGTCCTTAATAGCAACGAGTTGAGTTTACAGTCCGACTGCGTGGGACTCTTGTCGGACTCTACAAATGGCCGAGAAACTGTTAACGAGTGGAGCGTGGGTCGGCAAGTGAAATGAGTTGTGCCAAGTAGAGAATGCGTCGTATGACGAATCTGGCGTCCGGGGCGGTTTTTCAGTAGTGTGAGACTGGACTGGGTACCGTACGATCTCGAGGACAACCGGTGCGGAAGAAATGACCTGGGGTGTGGCGGCTCCAAGTAATATCCCAGCTGCAGGTGCTTAGAAGGCGAGAAAGCTCGAAGCTAGCGCGGGCGGATTTATTAACTGAATGACTCGGTTAGTAAGACAAGTAGATGATATTAATGGTCCTGGCGATGGTGCCAAATCGTTGTCGTTATAAAAAATCCTACCGTTATGTTAAGTATAGCCATTGTTAGACGGAACTGGTTGTAATATCAGACCGGTGACTCAAATAAATCTTTTAACTTCAGTATGGGAGTGATACTTACCGCATGTATTTACGCAGGCAATAACAGGCAGTTTTGGTCTTGTGATAGTGCTTACAAGCTGTGCGTGTGGCATTTACATGCATTAGTATTCAACATTGTTGAGATAGGCAGTTTGCCACTAGTTCCTAGGTTTATCTCTTTTTCCACTGGTTCTACCAGACCTTCTCTTAATCCAGAAAGCAAATTGTTCCGTATTTTTCCTCGGGTCCTCCCTTCTTCCACTTGTTTTCTTATATGTCCTTACCACAGTAGATTTTTATAATTTCTCCTTTCCACGTATCTCGCTTATTGGATTCCCCATATGCTTTCTTTGGCATTTATCTAGTTTAACTGCTGCCCACTGAAATATCATTTCAATGACCTGCGTTCTACGCATACCACTTTCTTTTATCACTATGCTTTGTAGTCATACGTCAGTATAAGTACATTGTGAGTCGTATAAATAATTCCTCTGTACTGTAGTGGCACTCCATTTCAAAACACTGACACACTAAATCAGCAACTGTGTTCTTATACATAAATCATTTATTTCCTTCCTGACTGTCTCGTTCCATTCATTTCTCTTTCTTCTTTCCATACAAGGATTAGACCTCTTACCTGTTCCGTATTCAGTGTCTATCTGACTTGGTTTTTGGTCTACTTATGTCTCGTCTACCTTTGGACTTTATTTTTGCTTATGGTTTTGCGCTTCGTCGACGTCGACGGAATTAGAGGCGGAAAATGACTGGGGGTAACGAACATGTAGGAACTAAGCCATGTCCTTTTGAAGGAACCAATCCGCCAGTCGCTTTGAGTGATTTTGGAAACCATGGAAAATCCAAATCTGGATAGCCGACAGCTCACCACCACGCTCAGTAAATGTTCGTGTTAGGTGTCTAGAGGAGCCCTTGTTGCAGCCTTCTGATGATCTTTGGGCAGATTTCACCAACCTCCTGTCTATGCATCAGTGTAATACCTCCATATCTTGGAACAGAAATGATGATCGCGCCTAGCATTTCCCTGCACTTTCTCCTTGCTGACGCAAGGAAAGAACCACAATTTAAACTGCCTTCACATTTGTCAAGTCACTAAATAACCAAAGCGACGTTGTCAGTAACAATATTAATCCAAACTGTGTAGGGTGTTTTATCTTTGGTGTCTGTCTGTTTAGGTTACGTAAAGTGTGTTCATCTTTGATGCAATGTAATATTTGGAACATATCTGTTCAGGTAATGATCAGATTATCATTTAATGTTTCTCAAAACTGTCACGTGGAGTTGTCGAACATACTGCGGTTTTTAAGTTAGATACTAACCTTTCAAACTGTAAAAATTTTGTAGTTTTTGCGTTATGTGTGGACAAAGAAGTTGTATGTGTAGTGAAGTGATCCTCTGCTCAGTGCGAATTGAGTAACTGAATTAAAAGTGACGGCAAACTGTTTTAGCGTGCGGGTAAAATATGTATTAGTTGACAAGTGACACACTCAAGTAATGGGACCTGCTGTCGGTGTTTCCTGCAAATTCCACATAAGCGTTGGCTCATGTTACACCTACACAGGTCTGTTTCTATCAGCCATCTACATAGGAAAGCCAGAGTATTTTATGCTGACCGTTGTTCTGTGCAGTAAATCAGTCTGTTTAATTAATTAAGTGATCCTGAAGCGTTTCGAAACGACGCGGGTTTGATTACAACCGCCGATCTGATCAACTTTCGACACCAAGTTGACCGCCCACTAGCTCTCCACTAATTGAAATCGCGTCTCCGTTCCCAGGAGGCGGTTTCTACACTCAGCAGAAGGATGTCTTAAAGTTTTGAAGCCCCTATTCGGATATGAAGGTAAAAGCGGAGGAACCTTCCCATTTCTGCAGGGTCTTACGGTCAGTAAGGTGGATCAGTACCGAGCCTGATGGGTGAGCGGTAACAGTTTCCCATGATTCTCCGAAATCACTCATGCCGAATGCTGGAATTGTTCCTTCAAACGGCCGGCTCTAATGAACTGAACGAGACGTTAAGCCATAAAAAAAAACAAAATGTTCATGGATGTGGTCTTAGAGTTATGATAGATCAGTTTTCGTCTTTAAAACTCAGTGAATCGTGCTTAATTTTCGTTGCAGCCAGGAATTTTTAGGGGCATTTCGTTTATCATATGACTATACCAGGACGGTTCGTCGTTAGAATTCCACTATAAAATGGTCCAACCACTACAGCGAGGGAATGCGCGACAAATATAATCTCTGTCATTAAGTCGGAATATAATTTTCTCTTTCATCTTACACAATTTATTCTAATCTTTTCTAGTCTTCATCGCCAGTGTATGTCTTACATACATCCAACACTCTCTACGTTTGCATTCAATCTTACAACGACTCCTAACACAACTTCCGTTTTTGTCGGTTGATTTCACTGTTCTACGAGAAGCCATACATGACGAATTCAAACTCTACAGCTGGATATGTAGCTTATGATAGCCTCTGTAGATTTGTATGACACTGATACTCACCATAGTCGGTAACCTAGTTACCAATGGGAGCGTGCATAAACCACGTAGCTCCATTTTGGTCTGCTGTGAACCCCCCCCCCCTCCTCCCCACGTAGGTAAGACGATTGTAAATTGCATACGGAGATAATTAAATGGAGGAAATAAATATTCACGTGTTGTTGTGTGTTCTGTTCCTCATTTTAACTGTGAAAAATGTTATGAAAGGAAAGCTACGTGGCCTGGTTCGGAACCTCCCCTTCCCCCACGTAGCTCAGCGTAGCCTTCCAGCCAACCCCCCCCCCCCCGAACACAGCCACGTAGTTTGTGCACGCTCCCTATCGAAGGCAGTCTTGAGAAAATTAACTGGGGGTATTTTAAATTGGCTTCACTGTGATGGAAGTGTGTGCGTTACTGTTTGTGTGGGTGACAGTGATGTGTTTCAGTTCAATTTAGTGTGTTGTCTGCATTATGAATGAGTGATAAAGATGGAAGGGGGATGAAACATTGTTGTAGCCAGTGCTGGCCCAGTTTACTGAAAGATACCAAGGGACCGCAACTTGACGGTCCCATCTGACGGACGAATCACCATCAAGAGTGCTGTATTTCTTCACTGCATACGCACTGTGGAGAGGTTTCTGATTTAATCCACGACTTTGATACACTATCTCGTGAACAGGAATTGTGCACCACCACGTCTCATGCCCTGTAGGCCAAGTCCTGATAGAGAAAATTTCTTCCACTACAGGACTCGAAGCAGCTAGCTTCCAAAAGGGGTCCTCCATTAATTTCCGTCCCACCTCACCGTGGGGGAAGAGGAAGGGGGGAGGGCGGAATATCACCAGAGCGGAGATCCGGATTTCCGGAAAAACACCTCACGTAATTAATGGACGCCGCTAATGGTGCCGTAACAACCTTAGCCAGGCAGTTTAGTGAGATACGAGACAATAATAACTGGCTGGATGGGCTAGGAGATCATGTCGGGCTTTAAGCTTGAGGAAAACCTTCAACCTGCCGTTCATAAAATGTAGAATCCCTGATGATAAGTTTGCCTTGTCATAGCAGTGAAAAAGTCTCCAGAATTTTCAGTAGCTGATTTTTTATTCTGCATCGGCTCGTTCCTTTTGAGGAAGCACAGGTTCAAGGAAGTCTAATGACTGACGCCAAATTCACGGAATCACTCAAGACCGACTACCTTATTAACGAAGGAATCTGCGCATAGATTAACATAGAGATTAGGAGCTCCGTGAACGGGACTGGTTTACTGCCGGTGTCACTCAGTTTATGTGTGCGTGTGAAGCGCTTATTCCCAGGCAAGCGCCCTGCGGAGGTTGCCTCACCCGGCTGATGTATTTGAGGTTTCTGTGAGCTCCAGTGGCGAGCTGAGAAGTGCGTGGTCGTAGCCTCCGTCTCTCTCTCTCTTTTTATTATCTACGGTCGTCACAGACCGCTGTCCTCCCACAGCCGCAGCTAGAATGTAACACACAGCCACCAGTTCCTTTTTCGCACAGACTGGACATCGAGTCTTCGAAGAAAGTAGTTGCGTATAAGTACAGGGTGAGTAGGAACATTAATACGCTCTGTTTCCCAGGCGGTCGCGTTGATGTGGAAAACGTGGAGAAACTCCATGGTCCAGCTGGGCTGGGCGATCTCTTCCTGACACGATTTAGCTGCGCCGAATCTGGCGTTGATCAGATAGTCATCTCTGAATGTCGGCTGAAAAAAAGTCACTCTGATTGTGAAATGTGTGTGGACACGTGACTGTAGCCCGGTAAACTTCGAGGACTTGGGCGTATGTTATGGCAAGTACTGCTTTCCTCAGGGTCCCGGAGAGATTCTTTCTGACTTTCGTAGGTGGGTGGTTAACGCGTGGGCCTGGCATTTGAAAGCTCGTGGGATAGTTTCCAGATCTGGCAATACAATTACGTGGTTTCTCGTAATCATTTCCAGTGAGTGGAAGGAAGATACCTTCATAAGTCCACTGTAGAATTTCTTCACACTACTTGTCCCACCATCCCTGTCAAGCTTTAAAGGCATAGACATCGACGAGCCCTAAAAATCTAAGAAAAAGGAGAGTTTCTTAGTGGTGTTAATCAAATACAAATTAAAATGGTCTGGACATGTGAAGAGAATCTGAGAGAACATGATATCATCGAACTGAAAGGGGTTTAGGGATAGTCAAGAGTGAGATGGCAGATTTTTTTTTTTTTTTATTTTTCTAAGAAGATTGTGTGGAAAAGAGTGAACCGGAATCCTTTCTTTCTGCCAAAACTTGAAATATATAAAGCTGTGAGCTCTTGTCTCGGTGTGTTAGGCCCCCCCATATACAAATAAAAACACTTCCACCAGGAAGCTGAATGAATTTGTGGCAGAAACGACGTGAGCATTATGTATCATGGGGAAAAAAAGCTTAAGTTTCATTATGTATCTGTTACACCTTAAACAAAAATGAATCATGTCGAGAAACGAGCTTACCTCTTGGAGACCTATGATATGGAAAAACTCAATTGATGATAGAGGACCTTACACATGTGGGTAGACCAGTGAAACTGTTTCTAAATGTATAGGCCGAAGTGGGCCAACACAAGGACCTCGGGCCACGACGAATTTGAATTTGCCCACCAAGAGCAGCGGTCTACAATACGCTAGCCCAAAAACCTCTGCAAAGGTCTCATTGATGTTTTTTACTTTTTGATTATAATTAAAAAAACCTCTGCAAAGGTCTCATTGATGGTTTTTAGTTTTTGATTATAATAAAAGTGTTACTTATATATTTGCTACATTTCTATGTCTATCGTAATTATAGATAAGTGGCCCACAGGCAAGCTTAGAATCGAGATTATTGTAGTAACTGAGCGGCAAATCACCACAGCCAAGTTTGGATTCGTCTCTGATCAACCACTCCTCGATCAGCTTCCCGAAGATATGTGGCCATAAGATCAGAGCAATTACGTTCTGCCCTCACTTATTGCTAGTAATGAGCAGGAATCAGCGATACAAATGAAAACATATTGTTAAAAGAATGAAGTGACTTTAATACTTCAATAAAAATTTGGCACATAGATATACACTTGAAATAACTGAAAAATACTGCCTAAAATAACTCTCATAAACTCTTACTAATTAAATCCTGTCACTCTGAATATTCTTTCTAAGCCAGCAGAAGGGTACAAACGCACTAGCCATTACCTAATAAAATCTGCATGCCGTATGGCGATGTGGTCCATCCTGAGAATCGGCGAATCGACTGCCCCGGAGGCTGTTCCAGACTGCACTCTCCAGAGTAGAAACGTGGTGGGGGAAGTCATGTGACCTTAGTTCTATTTGTTTAAAAACCCTTACTAAGGTCTTTTCAGGGCTACCGTGGTAGGGGGACTGCTTCCCACGGGAAGTGACTTTGCCCAACCTTGAGCTCTGCTTCGTTGGGTGGAATTACATTACATAGCTGCAGCTTGAGAAAAATTATCCCGAGCGAAAATTAGAATATATTATAACTAAAATCCCTTAATATACTACATTATGGCCCATCTACAAAATTGGTTGGGCAACCTCGGTGTAGACGATGCGGCAACTCAACAACAGTCAGCTTAAAGCTGCCTCTGAGAAGATTATCTTAAGCTAAAACCATGATTAAGACAAAATGACCTTAGGGGTTGTTCGAATCACGGCGATATCGACAAGGCCTGTAGACATGCAGAGTCTGTAATGTTCGTTTTCCCGTTTTTTGTTGTTGTTGTTTTATTTCATTTTATTTTTTTGGCAATACGCCCCGCCGAAGTCGAAGTCATTATTAGACGCGGGAAAATATTGGGGGCAAGGAACGAAAAGGAATTCGGCCTTGGATTTTTGAAGGAACCATCCCGGCATTCGCCCGGAGTGATTTCATGAAACCATGGAAAACTGAAATCCGGATATCTGAACGGGGATTCGAAATCGCGTCCTCCCGAATGCGAGACCAGATCGTTACCGCTCACCCATAACTCACGATAATAATAATCCGAAGACCAAAATACTTTATTGTTTTTAACGTCTGTTTAGAATCTGATAGGAGATGAATTCAGGTGTTGTGGCACTCAGGATCTCTCAAAAATAGGACAGCAGTTTAACATTGAACCTTTCTTGGGTATCTTTTCATCAGCCACATACAATATACTGTATTGATTTTTCTTTTGTCCCTTTGTACGGATTAATGCCATTATTCTTGATGCAAACCTTGCCTACTACAATTTCGAAAATATATGATAGAAAGTTCTGGGGTATTAAGGGTTAATAATGATAATGAGGGTCAAGACGAAATAGGGAGAATTTTCTCTTACACTCAATGAAAGCTAAACATTTCAAGTGTGGTACGTTCGTAAAAACGTTATAAATAGTTTAGTTTTATAAAGATTTATTAGATTAAGCTTTGGTTATTCATGATAACGGATTTTAGATTTCGCTCTTTGGCTTCTATAAATATTGTCGTTGAAGTTTTGCTCATGTTTTGTGTGTTCAGATTCTGACCTTGTACAGTCACTTGACAGCAGACGAAAAAACAGTATTAAGTTTTCCTTTGAAAGCGACTGGAATCATCACTACGCTATCGATGGAAGTGTCATTTATAATTCTGGTCCAGGCTGCATAACCACAGCCTCCGTTAATATTGCTGCAGGAAAATCCAAACAATTACAGTACACGCATTCGTCCACACACATAGGTCCACGCAGTCGAAACTGCCGGCAAATGTTGGTAATTTTTATTCTGACCGTTTCGTGGTGTTGCTTTCTTTAAGCGGTTAATAGCAGTAAAATGTTCTGTTAAATTCTCAGTAGCTGCATATGCAGTGTGTGAAGAAAAAAGTCCTCTCCCGTACAGTGTGGCGTGGTTAAGTGGCTGAGGACATTCTCCTTAACGGGAGGACCTAAATGACGGACCAAGCTCTCCATTATCGTCCGCCAACAACCGCGCAAATTGTCCAGACGTGAGCTCGTCGGTGAGCGTAATTACAAAGAAACCCCCGAGCATCGCCCAGTATGGCCGCCAAGGTGGTCATTACAACCACTTTACACTTTACTTTAGTCCCCCAAAGCCTTCTCCGTGCAACCTTCTACGGCGTGTGGAGATAATTGCGTTCAAAAAGATACAAATCCTTATTTGACACCTAACTCCTCATAAATGGTTAGGTTTAAGTCTTTTCACTTAACCGTTTCAAAAGTGCGATGAGAATATTACTACATCTATCAGAACGACCGCATTGATACAACAGCGCATTCTATTATGCTTTAAATATTTTTCTTCTTCCTCGTCGATCAATTCTGCATGGTTGGTTGCGATTCTCTTCTCTTCTAAGTTTTCCTCTTAAGTTCTTAGTACGCACTGAAGTCCTATTTTCTTCATTCACTGTTTTTATCAAACTGTAATCCCGATGTATGTGTTCGGTTAAATCTTTCTCTTTATAATAGCTTGGAGAAGCCCTTTGATTCTTCAGATCTTAAAACATCCTCTTAATTTTTTACTTTTTCCTTCAAGCTACTCTTCAGCATTCTACCACAATATTGAGTCTCAAAAACGCAAAATTTTATTCACCTTGTTAAATTGTCCATGATTTATTTTCATATTGTTCGACCATCCATACATCAGCATTTAGTAAGTTCTTCCTTACCTTTAAACTAATATGATTCCATGACAACATAATTATCTTTCAATTAATGCAAAATTTTACTTGTTAAATCTACTAATTATAGTTCTCGTGAGCTTCGTGATTTTTTTATTGTTTGGATCACCGATTTTCTTTATAGCTTGATGAAGGACGTCTTACCCTTATTACTTTCCTTTTTATAATCAGCTTTCTTCAGTTTTTTCATTATTGAAGGACTCTTTCGTAAGTTTTCTTTGCTCTCAGCAATGATAGCTGCTCTTTTCCCCTAATTTTTACCACAGCTTTCAATTACCTTTTTTTGTTTTTCTGTTGCTTCATATACATATAAATAAAAGAAGACGTAATATATCTTATATCGTTTTCTGGTAAAAATGTATTCATTTATAAATTCGTTTCCCTTTTGAGTGTCGCTATCTTCCGCGGTGGCGCTGTCAGGCGGCAGGGTAAGGAAACAGCTTTGGCGCGAAGAATTCAAAATATCCGTACCTGCTATTTCATCACACCTACGGCAGTTTAAATTCTTATGCGAGCAATTGTAGCCCCAATTTCCTGTTATTTATATCTGTTATTGTTTAATTGTTTTGAATGCTTCTGTAAGTCATGAAACATATACGCGTCTGATCAAAAATCGTTAAAAACTCAGACATACGACACACTTCTCTCTGGAAGTGGTCTGGCGGATTCCTGATTGACTGGGTAATTGCGAATAATGTCCTCGGCGTAAAAGGCTGAGGCAAGAACTACCACAGCACATGTCCTAGCGCGCGCAGCTAAATATAACCTGACCAGGTTACCGGTGTCATTTGAGTCTCTTTACCTTTTTGGAGAGCGTGAATTATAACTAGTGCCGAGTGTTCCACTATTCCTCTTGTCACTACACTTAAAAATAAAACGAGAGACCGCCAGCGGGGAGACCAAGGGCTCGCCTGATTTTCGTCCTTGGCGTAAATAACAGTTGACGCGCGACTCCGCGTCCCAAGGACGGCTGGCTTTCTCTACAGATGACACGTGCTACGACTAGCCGCACGAGGCGCTAGCGTCGTCTTTTTATGACGTAGTCTAATTTATCGCTGTCGTTTATTTTTTCTCTGCGCTTTAAAACTAATTAGACACAAGAAAATAAGATGCCGGGGAAAAAACCGGATTCTGTTATGTTAGTTCTTTTATTTTACTTTGCACTCTGGGAATAATTGGTAATTAGTGGCCAACGGACACGAAGGTACCAAACACTTTGGACGCGCGCTTTTAAGAGACGCTATATTGGGCAAGGGTAATTAGAGTTTCCAGCCTAGGATATGACATATCGGTCGCCGTAATTACTTTTTATTTAATTATGGCTTTACGCTTCGTCGAAATCGAGAACAAGATGCGGTTAAGGTCTGGGGCAAGAAATGGCAAGCTGTTTGGCTATGGCCTTTTGAAGGAATAACCCGAAATGCTTTCGGGAAACTATGGAAAACCGAAATCTAGATGACCAGACGGGGATTCGAACTTCCGTCCTCCCGAATGTTCTAATTTCCGTCTTTATATGATTTTCTGTTATGAACAAGATAAACGAATTTAATAAGAATACGTAACATTGCTTGCACTATCCAAAGATGTAGAATGACGCTGTAATGACCGCATCGTTGACGCCCCGAAACCTTTCCCCCGTTCTCTCCCAGAGGATGACACTTTCTTTCTCCATTACTTGACAAATAACCAGATAGGTAAAAGGAGAAATAAATTCGGGTATTAAATCCCTAGGATAAGATCGCACAACATAGATTAGGGATACAGAATCTCTCATTTTTATTTTGAATCGTTCCTGCTATAGATAACGCGTAAAGCTTTCTCTGGTAGTATGCTCCTTTTGTGAATCAGCAAATAACGGTATCATGTAGACGTATGTGGGAAAAAAGACGGCAATTATGGAATTCTGAAAATAAGAGGAATTTAGGTTGTAAAGTATCTATTTGCTGTGATATTGTTGATAAAGTTGTTCTAACGTACTTCGATAGTTCGGAAAAGTAGCTCATAAAACTCTGATTTGTTCTATACAGTGAGTGTAAAAATTATAATTGAACTTCCAATAGCTGATTTTAACAGTTGGTTTATTATGATACATACAATGCGTGTAGAATCAATCAGGAAGTAGTTTGTCCATAACAGTTTTCTTAAACCGCCATCTACATGACTACGTAATCAGTTTATCATTTTATAAGAATAAATCGTAACTAAAATATTGATACCAGTGATTGGAAGCAGTTGGATCTAAACTCGAAGGAGATAATAAATAAATTCTGACTCACTGAATAGAATTGTTTTCTTGTATACGATAAGTTACATGTCACAAAAGATTGATGCATGTAAACAATACACGTTACGATATTTCATATTGCTTTTCCTTTGTGATAAACTTTATTAAATAATGTTACATAACTGTCTTCAGGTATATAAAAATAATTTCAGTGCTTAATGTTTTCTAAGTCGTCAGATCTAGAAAAGGGGAAACAATATATGTATTTTTTACTTTATTAGTTCACTATAGGAAGTTTTATGAAGTGTAAAAATGTATTTGAATTATTCTGTGTTCAAGATAAGCTTCGCAATACTGAATGCCTCTTAAATCTTTCACAACTCTTTTTCATCAACCATCCTGCATCTTTATAATACTAGAAAATACTTTATTTCTATTGTAAACAATTAATTTATGTAACATTAGTGTCTTGGGAAATAGAACATTAAAATCAGGGGTAAATTTTTTGTGATGTCGGTTCAAAAATGAGGAAACAATGGATAATAAATATATCTCATTTATTTGGTTAATATCATTTTAAGTAAGGGATGGTTTATACAAAAATGCTATCTATAACTTTTACTAGGCGAGCTTCGCAGGATGCGATACATATTTCTCGCCAAATGTTTGGCCTTTGCCACAAACAATACTTAACTCCTTTGTAAAGAATAATATAAGTATTTTGAGAATTAGAACGTTAGGAACACTATCAAATCTTTTTCGAAGTAGCCGAAACTAAAATGGACGGTAACCACAATCCAATTCAGTATTAGTGAATACAACGTACCTTTCATTTTTCATTTACAAGACGGCTTTTAAGGTTAAATAACAAGGAGTACATTGTGTGCAACAAGTCAAGCGCCGCACGGTTGCATACACCGTGGGGGCTTTCATATTGTTTTATCGCCAATTTGCCTTTACCACAAGGATTACTTTATCTGGAGGCATACTGTGTTGTTAGGTTTCAGTGCTCGTCGTTTAATAACGTAATTACTTAATGACTGAATTAGTTTAATCTGTGTATCAATATTAATACGGTTCAAATGAAAATGAGTTCTATAGATGATAACACAGCATGTAAAACTGTAACATGGGAATTTTTTGGTAATACAAACTACCAACAGACATTAGATGATTTATTGATAAGTTTTTAAACAATCAAAATACTAAAATCAACTCCTTTGTACTACAAGAGCGATCGATAATAGTATCAATTTTACTATCACAAATAAAACACACATCATGGTACTATAAAGTAACACATAACTCCAAAGTTTACAAAATGAACAAGAACAAATAGTGAATCGTCCGATCAGAAACGAAAGATTATACATGACAACAACACGTAATGGATCATTTGACCAGCAATAAATGTTAATGTATGTACCACGGCTGTAGCTTAATTAAAATCCTGTGAGCAGGGACTTCTATCACGCAAATTTCTTCGTTGTGGCGTTACTGGGCAGCGAGAGTGAAGATTACTAAGTGGGTACATAGTTTTGAAAATCATACGATATCTTTACCGTATATTGTCAGCTCTCGGATTGGTCACCACTCATCACTGCTAATTGTTGTGTTCAACCTCGTTTCACTTAGGCAGGTCTCTGGTTAAACTCGACATGTTAAAAATTGTTATATAAATAGTAACTTATATTAAACAATTATAATAGTCGCTAAAATCTTACTTCCCCTTCACTCATTCCAACAATTACTGTATTCTGTGATGCTGCGGTTGATCTTTGCATCGGAACACTTCAGTCTTTTTCCGTAAAAGTCGAAGTTCGGCATTTCATTCTATCCGATAGTCGAACTCTGTCCAACATTATGTGTGTGACGATATGCTAATCTTACACATCTTGGCGAAAGCAACGTATCGTCAATTCGCTATGCAGACTTATCTGTCTTTTTCGCGTGTGTCCAAATCTGCATGAGTTGGAATTCGGCACGTCAGTCAGAAATTCGTTACGGCTACCCATAAATGCTTAAGTTTGACTTCCTGGGTTGTCACACGTGTTGCTGTTCATTCATTTTCGCCGCCTTTCTCCGGCTAAAAGGTTGTTCACCCATTCCACCTCGTCACAAATACAGGCACTACGAGCGGAATCCGTTTCACTTTCAACGGAGGGGACTGACTCATGCTAGCAGGTGTTTCTATCACAGCTTAAGTAAACATATTGAGACTTAATTGATTCTGCGCGCACTAGTCTTTATTAAAATTTAATGTGTGGCTGTAGAAACACCGTAATACTTTGATTGATTTATGTGCCTAAAACAGTACTTCTAACGAAAACATTACAATTTAATACTGAATAAGAATTTTACTTGATTGATGGGAAGAAAAATGGAATCTTCTGGATTACGGCTTACAGTAAATTATCTCGACCCACAACGAAGTCTGGCAGATGGAACTAGAATAATCGTTGTTATAAACGTTATCCGACTTCAAGCTCCACCATTAATTCAAACTGAAATGTACAGTGGATTATGACGACTGTAAGGATATACATATTGTAGATTTGTAAATTTGTTATAGACGATACTAAATTGAACATTTAAAATTTTAAGACAGTACATTCTAAAAAATTATCATAGACGAAACACTAAGTTATATTTCATAACAATCAGATTTCTAAATGTAAGTGGAAAATCACTAGTTAGAAATGTACTAGACACGATTGTAGTTTTCTAACATTAATATTACAAGATGTTTATTAGAGGAACAATTAAGGATTGGAGATAAACTTGCTATTAAGTAAAGATTTCTTATTGATATTGCTGTTTTAATACTCAACAGTTAAGGTGTAGAGAAGTTGCTCAATGACAAGAGTAAAATATAGCTTTATGAGTTGCGAATAAACATATATGAAATGAAAAGAAGTCTTTACTCGCGCAGAAAAGTGACGACAACAATAACAATTGACCAAATATTTAAGGAGGAATAGATATAAAAGAAGATCCCATGAAATTACTACTGGTAATCTAAGAAAGGACGATATAAGAAGTATGTGGGAGAAAAAGACTTCCAGTAAAAGAAAAAGATTTTCTCGTTAAACTGAAACCTGCTTTCAGGTATAATTTGCTAAAGATGTACTTCATGAAAGTGAAAAAGAACAATACTGTGTCAGTCCTGTCAAGTTAGGAGAGAAATTATTGAGAGATTTATGAGTTAATTGACAACAGTGAATACCCCATTGATGTAATTTCTAAGCAAGCTGGTCTTAATAGAAAACAATTGAATACCAGGCAATTATCATTTGAAACCTGGGTGTTAAATGACGCCAGCTCCATTTAGTTATAATTTAACCTTTGAAAACGCGCTCTTCAATGGTTCGTCAAGCACTATCTCGATCCTAGGATCCGATAGCTCAGCGATAATAATTAAACTAACTGGTAATGTATAACTGCCATCTGACAGGAGAAATGATAAACTGCCTTGGATTCGCCCTCAGATTTCATGGCACTTGCGTAAGTTAGTAATATTGGAATTAATACGTTATTCCATCCGACAATTAGAACCGCCTCCAAGTGCCGGGGTTAGTAAAATGACTAGAGAGGCGGTGTGGTAGCGTTAATCTTTCTTAAGAGTTATTTATAAAATGATCAGTTAATCGGGATCATGTTTCGTGTTGCAGCATTCGCCGGTATCATTACTTTTTTAGTTTGTTCGAACAGGTAATAATTTTCGGCCATTGCCCTTTTACACATTTCTCGATGCAGTGCCTCTTGCTCTGTCTGTCTTCACTTAAAGTTTTTTTTATTTCTTTCCGCGAACTGTGTTTTTTACTGCACACGTCTTGCCACTTTATCGAGAACTGTAAACTGGATGTTCTCATTTGAATTACCCTCTCAGTACCCATAATTAATTCCTTATTTGACCAAACAAGTAAATCAGATACATTTTTAGTTTTATTTACGGGTAAAGACCATGGCTGATTCGAACTCAGAATGTCAATAAAATGCCTGAACAGCCAAGAGACGTGACAACTGCTTTTAAGCACGATGGCGTTTGCCATATCTGTGGTGCTTACCTTAATGTCGAGGTGCGCGATGCGCCGCTCGTGCAAGTACACCAGTCCCTCGAGCAGCTGTCTCACGAATTTGATGACGTCAGACTCGAAGGGGACCAGGTTGTCGTCGATGATAGTCTGTAGGTCGCCGCCCGGAGCACTACAAAGAAACAACAATGATCGCAATACCAGGTAAACCAACACAGGGGGAAGTGCACATGTTTCATTTTGTTATTTGGAGAGAAAAATGTCATTGGGGTCATCAATAAGTTACGTCACACAAATTCCATCTTTTTGTACGCTTCCCCTCCTTGTCACACATTGTGAATCCCCCTCATTGTTGTGACATTACAAGTATTGCAGTTTGGAACATGATTTAAACAGAACTTCAAGCGTGACATCGCGTTTTTTTTTTATGTCGCTTTACATTCGAGAGGACACGGATGGGAAACACCCACCCAACTTTCCTCCGTTCGTTATCGATGGCTCAATACAAGAAATTTATTTATTTCTTTTGAAAGGAGAAATTTACTTTAATCGTACAGAGGTCTAGAACAGCATGGACATAATTATACGTAACTTCTGACAAGATTAACTATGGAAAATTTACTATCAACCTGATCAAAAATATTTGTTAAATAACAGAAGGGGCTAAAATTCCTGTGTACTGAAGTCCAGTTTGATCACCCGTTTTTGCTCTACGAGTATTTTTTTTTAATGGCGTTTGGCTTCCATAGGCCATACAGTCAGCTCAAGTATGAGATTAATTCATCCATTGTATTCAGTTTCTCCACGTGTGCATATATAACTTTCAAGTAATTCCAGACACACCACAGGACGGACACGACAAACACATTCACATACAACACTTAAACACCTTTGCCCTCGGCCGGACTCGAACTGGCGACCTTCAGCACGTGGGGCCAATACTCCAGCCCCTACGCTACCGAGGCGCGAGTAATTTAGGAGAAGCGATGTTGCACAATTCCTAATCAACAAATTGAATTCGAAAGAACTGGATTAAGCATCAAACCTGATGGTGGGAGGGTATATGGCACTGTTAGTTATGATTCGTCCGCCCGATGGGAACGTTCTTTCATCCCTCATCTATCAGGAAAAACACACTGAAGATAACACATAAACCATCATAGTCATACGCAACCTTTAATACAACTAATTATACATAAGAAACAGCACCATTTAATTCCCCATGTTAACTTTCAAGTATAATTAACGCTTACATCTGTGCCACCTACACATCACCAGGGATTCTGGCACACATTTTAACCTTTTACTTCACCCTATTCTCAAAATAGGTTTTAAGCTCCACATTCTTTCGAACATACTCGTTTTGTTCCTTATTAGGTTAGTGTTTATCCTGTTCACATATCTACATTCTCTGGGATCCTGTTTCATCACGTAGCAACTGCCCCGAGGTCGTCTCCTGGGCTCGTTAGTAATTTCCTTCCTCGGCGGACAGGCGGCCGCTGCTGTTCCATTTGTATTCCTCTTGTTGTTCCTGAGACTCCGTCATGTCTCGTTATACTGCTCGTTCTGCAAGTCCCCATCTAAAGCAATCATTCACACATGTTTGTGTTAATTCGACCTCGAATTAACAGACCGTATATATAGTGAGTGATTGGCTTCATCAGGAAAATCATACACAACTGCACGTAATTCTTTAACCTATTGTATAATATTGTCAACAATTACAACATCTTGAAACGAACCTTATTACAGGCGTATGAGATGTATCTTTAATCTGAAACTGAGAAGAAATAAATTCGCACCGTGATTACATATTTGTGTGAGAAATAATTGCTTCAAAAGGAAAATCACGAGGATTTGATCTCAGCTTTAGGGGAGGTTTCCATTACCAACCACTTACGATAGTGTAGTTAAGACACGTCTTTTGGTGATAACAGAAAGAAGGTTATTAGTTCAGAAGTTTATGGGAATATCAAGTATTCCAAATACAATTGTAGATCTCATTCTTACAGATTAGTTGGGTTTGAGAAAGGTTTCCGTTCGTTACATGCAAAATTTTTGAAAACTGTTGACTGGAAGTTGGGTTGGGTTCAAATATAGCTCTGTTTGAAGTCGATTTGCTATATTTTCTAGAATTATTTGTATGACTGAGATCTGGGCCCATCACTCTACCCATGAAGCAGTGCAGTGGAAGCAAGTCAGTTTTCAGACTCAAAAGAATGACCAGTGCCGATGGTTTTTGTATTTTGAATTCGGATTGTGAATGCAATGGTAACTCTAAAGGCCCATTCACACTAGCGGTCAGGTCAGGTCAGCTCAGGTCAGCTCAGCTCACGATCCAGGGTAGCATTCACACTAGCGGTCAGCTCAGCTCAGGTCAGGTCAGATCAAGTCATAGACGAGGCCATTTCACTTCAGTTGCTCATAGTGAACAATGCCGTTTTCTACCCCAAGAGTCTAAAAATACGTCAAGATCGAAAAGATGATGGTTCTGGGTGCATCCAGAGTTTCAAACGCAAACAGATCAAGAGTAAAAAGAATGCTAACTACCGGCTATGCCGTGCGAGACGAATGGTGGGAAATGTTTTGATATTTTAGTGCTCAAAGATTTCGAATTTATTTTAGAAAAATTAATTCTGCTCCATGATTAATTGATTACATAATTTTAGCAACATGTATTTTGCACAATTATTTACGGAAGGATAAAATTTCAAGCCATGTAGAAAGTGAATTTCAGGATTAGCGAGAGAAATCCTATTTTACAAATATTCTTTGTTTGCATGCTAACGCTCGTACAGAAGCCATTGATTCAAAAATAAATTCACAATATTTTTTAAAAATTCGGTAACACGATCTGTACTTTGGCAGTACTAAATGTGTAAAAATATTTGAATTTATATTGAAGTTCACCGACGTTATAATAAACAGAAATAATATACCATTAATATATTCATTTTTTATTTATTACTCTTTTTTATTGCTTATGAGCATAGTTTTCTGACGTTCGCCGCCCATTTGATCTGACCTGACCTGACCGTTGCACGTTCACACTAGCGGTCAGCTCAGGTCTGGCTCTGGACCATTGTTGTCGGTGGCGGCGCGATCTTCAGTTTGACCTGCCTTGCCCTGATCTGAACGGATCGCGTACTGTGAATGCTCCCATTGGATTACGTGTATAGCGATTTTTTGACCTGAGCTGAGCTGACCGCTATTGTGAATGGGCCTTAAGGTTGCGACAACATCCAGGACTCCAATAATCGCAAGGTATTTTATTCCTCGCAATAGTCCTCAGGGCGTCCTAGCCTATACTTCTGGAGATCTACCGACAGTGTCAGCCAAGGCTTTTATTCAACATTTGTTCAGGTTCGCATCATTCGTGAATGACGGAATAACAATAGTATAACTTGTACCGACTTTCTTTATTCTATGATCACTACAATACCTGCAGATATTAGTCATAGAGAAAATTACATTCGTCACTTTTCTCAGTTGATTCCCGTCTCTCGCTCTACAAACTTCTTACCGAGGCAACGGCATCTCACCCTCTGACCCTCCTCTCTCCCCCCGCCCCCCCCCCCCCCCCCCCACTTACCGACTCAACTTGACGAAACATCAACTCATTTTTTACGCATCGAGACCTTGTGCTTCACATATATCGCTTCTCGATTTCGTGGAAGAAGCTGAAATAATTAAGGCAGTATATTACAGTAACCATGTGACGCAATTTGTGTATAACTGTTAATGGAGAGAAAGGAGACACCGTCACAGGTCTATTGCTGTCATGACTATGGGTTTCAGAGATATCATTTTCACTCGACTTGTTACCCTTAGATTTCCGCCTAGCTCCAAATCAATTTTCTGTATAGTACCCATTTCAACACACCCTTGTCAATGCTTCTTGCAATTGGCATAAAAACACTGAAACGTCGCTTGCCGGAGTGCATGGAGCCTAGAGAAACTAAGAGGAAGAAAAATCGACCACAAACTTTCTTTTAATTTATGTGCATCAGTGCCAATTTCGATTTCATTATCCTCCATTCAAGTATCTATAAGTTTGTGTAAAATAAAGAAAGTGGTTCATTTATTGTAATTACGTGAGATTGATTAGTAAATGTGTGGTATTGTGTTCTGGCTATTAAATGAAACTGTTTAAAATGAGTGTGTCAGACTTTGTAAGTGTGCTAAATTGATCTAGGGTTGTAGCATTTTAATTAAAGGAGATTAGAATGTTATGTTGTGTCAGGTGGTAAATTAGCGTATTAATATTATATATCTTGTTCAATGCTACGTCAAAAGCCTGAAAATTCTTTATAATTTAATTTTTGGTTATTTCCCTTAAAGTTTGTTTTATGTAATTATTTTTAATTGAAGCAAGTTGTTTGCGCCACATTTTAGAGTTCTGTAGGTGGATAGTGGTATCTTTGTTTGCGTTCAGAATTTTCTCTGTGGCTGGTAGAATACTGCTCTAAAAGCCTCCACCAGACTGTTCGGAACATTACTAAGAGAAAGCTATGTTAATTTTGTCGTCTAATATGCCTTCGTAATCTTCGGTAAAGTGTTTTCCTTTCAAAGCTTTCTTTCATCTCTAATCGGCAGTAATACTCACTTGGCGATCTTTCGTAAGCAGTGACCAGTGTGATGCAACGAAAGTACACGATACCAGTTTTGCTTTAACGGAATAGGTGATTACCGTACAGCTGGAACATATTTTACAGATTAGGTCTTTAAATTAAGGAGAAAGATGTGTTACATAATACGGAAACGAGTAGTATTAAATCAAACGGTGTAGAGGTTAATATAACCCGTGACCCAATAGGATATCACTGTAATTTTTGGGTATCAAGTGAACTCCGTAATTATAGTGTCTTTTCATGTACTATGTTGGTAACAGTGAAATTACAAGGTTATCTTTGGACGTGCTTTAAATCCCAAATAACAACAGTATCTTTGGATTTGTTAAGCGTTGCCGCGAATGCCATCATGACAGGGAACAGCTTGTTTTTCATTTGATAGCATGGTCACCACCTCTTAAGCGTGGAATAAACACAACGTCACCTTTGACAGATCCACTCAACACTTTGGCAACAATCAAGTTGGGTCTTTTGGGTTAGCTTCGTTCCAGACAGTAACGGGGTCGTAAAAAGGGGGTCTCACAAACATCACATCACGTAGAAGATTTTTTTTTTCTTATCTTGTATATATTGGTGAGAGTATGCAGAAACCAAGTTTTCGACCTCCAGCACCCTCGGCACAATTTTCTGTGGCCAAAAAACATCAAAATTTGGGTACTTTTTTCAGTTTTTCGTCTATAACTCCTTCTTGATAAGTCCTATCAAGAAATATTCTATTTTCAATTTGAAAGAGGACAAAATTTCCTACAACTTTCGTATTACAAACTTTTTTCTAGATTCAAAACTAAGCGAGCTACAGTTCTTCGAAAATCAGCCAAATTTCACACTTTTCCTACAAGTTGGGTTTTTACCTAATTTGCAGCTCAAAATGACCTGAAAACCCCTGTATATATAACCGATATATATGTATTTCTGTATGACATAGTATATATATGTACTATACTTTGATTACTGATGGTCCATTCAATAATCATATAGCATTGTTGGCCGGGAGATCCGAAGGATTGTTCGGCCGCCAGGTTACAGTGTTATGGATAGGCCGCGCAGTGCGCTTCTTGTGGCTATCTAACCTGACCAAGTACTAGTACCGCATATAGGGAACCTACAGCTTAAGGTGGAATCCAAACCATAGAATCGTTCTGGCTTACTTCATATTACACAGCAAGCTGTGGCAGAGGTAAAGCTCGAGTTAATGGCCTTTGAAAATTACTGCTGAGAACGGGATTTCGATCTTCAGTCAGATACCTTAACCACTGAGCTACCATTTCGTTCTATTACCTGATGGTATTTGTACCAGTTTGAAAACGGATTTGCAAAACTGAAAACATAATGTTATGGCACAAAGTTTATTTATGCAGTCAAACTTAAGTCATAATAAGTCAAAAATTAGTCATAAGTAGTAAGATGACCTTGTTTGACGGCCATAGTTCACTTTTCCACCACCAGATGGCAGCACTAACTGATGGCGCTAGTGTCGCCCGTGTGACGTCACCAGCCGGCAGCCACCGTACGGCGGTAACCTGAATCTGAGTATTCTGTGGAGCTTATTCGGGCGCACAACCCCGCAGGCGACAACGGTTATTGCTATTCCCAGCGCGCGCCACACATGACGCGTCGGCGAGCAACGGGAACCCGTTATACTCTTATTCCTGGAGTGCGTAGTTTCCTAGCGCAGCGCTATTTCCGGGTGACGCGTAGGATCCCGTTAGCCGCTATTCCTGGAGTGTGTGTGTACTGGGACCTACTTTCCGCAACACAATTTACCGTTCGTGACAGGGTATAAATTCTGTGCCAAACTTCTTCTCAATGGATGCGAATCACTCTAAAATATGCAAATACATCGTCTGATCGTGTTATGTTACGCATTTTCAAAACGAAAATCAAAATTTTAGTTTCCATACTGAGAGAGTGTATAACCTGTTTGATTTACTGTAACTGAATTAAAAGTAAGATACACTCGTTTCAAAAGCGTAATTTTTTTGTTATAATGTGATAATGGCATTACCATGGATACTCTGCAGTTCACATAGTCAAAATTAATAAAGGGTGGGGGATTCGAATGTGAGAGCGGTTGCTTGCTGTTGACAATTGTTATTGCCAAACCTGTATTTTTTCCCTAGCATTTTGTAATGTGTTGTTGATATATCAAACTATTATAATTAATTAATTGCTTAGGTACCAAAAATTAACTTCTAAAAATAACTTTTTAGCAGACTGTCACCACTTTTTGATCTATAACACTGAGCTGATATCCTCTGATTGGTCAGACAAAGTTATTCTTGAGACCGTCCTACAGTACCAACATTAACATACAAAACAACAATATGATATATTTATTTTGTATTGTGTGGTGGATGAAATGAAACAAAGATGAATTAAATACGATATGTTTTTATTTATTCTTCTCACGTACAAGTAGTACCATCAACACCCAAATTTTTTTAATTACTATATTATTAACCTCATCAGATATTAGTAAATTATTATAAGCAATAAGTTATTTTCTTAGAAGCGTGTAGTTGAATGATGAACTGGGAGTCCATTGAGCTACACGAACATTATTAATATGCATATCAATCAGTTTTTGCACTTAGCACTTTGCTAGCTAAAATGTCCACAAACTCTGTATATCATCTCGAAACTAGGTAGCCCTACTTCTTCTTAACGATCAAGACGCCGGTCACTGCGGGCTGCGCACTGATGAGGTTCCTTTAAGACGAATCGCCTATGAATCTAGAATCAGTATTGGGGAGGAGATGGGTTCGACTGTACGTCAGACCATCATGATTTCGGTTTTCCATGGTTTCCTGAAATCACTCCACGTGAATGCAGGGAAAGAGATCTTTAAAAGCCCATGGCCGAATTCCTCACCATTCCTTGCAGTACATCCTTTCTCACAGATAATGACGATGGTATCGAAGGAGCAAAAAGACCGAAAAAAGGCTGATATGCTGGAAATACTAGAATTTTGGATGGTCGTTGAAATTTCACATGTGTAACGATAGCAATGTGCTAGTAATAATACACGGTAGACGGAGAAGTCAGCGATAGCCGCGACAAATTAAAAATTCATTCACAGACAAAGGTATGGAAAAACAACCATTTTTCGAGTTCTGGAACATGATATATACTGCATCGATTCTCTCAAGTGATCCTGAGACAGCGAATACTGTATGCTCAGAACAGCGTGATGCAGGTCTTAAATCTGGTAGAAGTGTATAGGAAGCATAAGAGCCCACTTGAAAATATTTGTGACATGATTAACAAAGCCTTTCCCACACCAGCTCCAAGGCTAGACAAATCAGTTCCCAGTTTGACCATGGCAAAAATTATTAAATGGAACGAGGGAAGAAAGATTTCATATCAGCATCAGTGCCACACCTATTTCACTAACCTTATCTCTGATGTCATTCGTATGAAATATTTCATTGCACTCGTAATTTTTGCAAACAGCTCTAACCTATACCATCTGTCTACTCAGACCAATCTATGTATCAGTTCTGTTATGCTTTCGTAAAAACTATGGCAAGCAGACACAAATTGAGGACCCTTAGCTGTACTTTGTCTAAAAATTCAATCAACCCTTGGTAATTGTAAAGAATACACAGCAAACCTGATGAGGAGGTGTACACACTTTTTCTATAGTTTCACTCACTATTTCTATAGTATCATTATCCCTGGAACTAGAAAAAATCCATCAGTAACAGCTACCAGGTACCACACTGTTCACATTAGTATCGCCTCGCCTCTCACACACATGAGCCATCTTTGCCATCTAGTAGCATGTGCACAAGCATGAAACTGTTCACATCAGCATCATCTCATATCACCCACATAACAACAAGCCATCTAGTAACATGTGTCCCTTGTACCACAAAGGCATGAGTAGATTCAAGAGCATTTCTTAACACAGGCTGCAATGTCGTACTGTGGATACATAACAACACACACACTGACACACACATTAGTGGAGGAGATGAACCGCACATCCTACATCCAGACAAACGAGTTAAAGGAAGGTCTGACCATATTTACGCATACATACGCAGAGAGAGACACACACTGAAAGACGCACACACACACACACACACACACACACACACACACACACACACACATTAGTGGTGGAAATTAACTACACACACTACACGCAGACAGACGAGTGAAAGAAAGATATCACCATATTTACACTCTAGCTACCGTCCCTCGCAAACAGCATTTCAATTCCAAAAACTGTGGACTTCACATTAACAATGTAACCAGAAAAAGCCATCGGTAACAGCTACCCCGCAGGTACCAAACTGATTACATTAGCATCGCCTCGCCTCTCACTCAACTCAGCCAACTTAACCATCTAGTAGCAAGTGCACAAGTACGAAACTGTTCACATCAGCATCATCTCATATCACCCACATAGCCACAAGCCATCCAGTAACATGTGACCCTAGTACCATAAAGACATGAGTAGATTCAAGAGCCTTTCTTAACACAGGCGGCAATGTCGTACTTTTGATGCTCGTTCACAGCTGCATACGTCACAAAACACACATTAGTGGTGGAAATGAACTACACACACTACACTCAGACTGGCGAGTGAAAGAAAGGAATCACCATATTTACACTCTAGCTGCCTTCCCGTGCACACCGCATTTCAAGTCCAAAAACTGTGGATCCCACATTACACCACTACATACAAGCAAGGTCTGACTGTGGTTTTGTAACACAAGTTCTTCCTTCTCTGGTACATCCAATCATCACGATTTTTGCCCCCGAAGGACATATAGTGAACAACCTGATAAAAACAGTTCGTACCCCAAAAATAACGGCAGCAAACTGTAAACAGAATAGTGAAATGGAAGAGTGCTTGGATTCCTGAAATCACTCCAGACGAATGCAGGGAAAGAGACCTTCAAAAGTCCATGGCCGAATTCCTCACCGTTCCTTGCCATACATCCTTTCTCACCTCTAATGACAATGACATCGACGAGCCCGAAAAAAAAGCCTGATACGCTGGAAATACTAGAACGGTAGATTGGGATGTTAAGATAGCCGCGACAAACACCTAATTTTAAAAATTCATTCACATACAAAGGTATGGGAAAAAAACACATCACACACGATAAAGTTACTATAATGCACTAACTGATAGTTTCATGGTCATCAAACAGACATCATAACCCACATTTTTCATAGTAAATCCCTACACATTGACAAGTTTCCAAAACGTCACCATAGATGTAGTTCTATTACGCTGAAGATAGCGCCCATACTTAAACTGTCGTAAATTGTTAGGTCATTCGTATGCGAAAGTGCGTGTTTGGATATTTTATCCACTCAGGCCTCATCACCTAAAGTCTAATGCCAGATTGTGGTCATGGTCAACTTAGGCTCCATACACCACTCAGAATTATTCTGCCAATATCCATTCTAACATCATTATACGCCATATACAGCAATTCCAACACTCTTCATACCTTCCAGTCACACCCAACCCAGCTCCTTTATTATGTCACTTGTTGAATGTTTTCCACTAATAAATCTAGCTAGCCTCCTTTGCAACATACATTTGTTGTACAAAAAATGTGGACTCCATACTACACCACTATAGCCTGACTGTGGGTTTGTACCCAAGTACTTTGGTTCTCTGACACACCCCCTCAGCACCATCTCCATTAAATGATTTTTACCACGAAGTGCATATAGTGAAAAACGTAAGAAACACAGTTCGTATGCCAACACAAACAGCAGTAAACTGTAAACAGCACAGTGGAATGGGATAGTGCCTAAGCCCTGAAACAATGGTTAGAAGCACACATTGATGGTGGGTATAATTCTATAACCAAATATTTTAGACTCAAATCCACAGAGGAATCACGAACACACGCACATTTCCATGCCTACACACAACAGCACCAAGATAGAACTCACACAGAGGAAGAAGACATACACACACATTAGTGGAGGAAATGAACTGCGCATCCTACATCCAGACAAACGAGTTAAAGAAAGGTCTGACCATATTTACGCATACATACCCAGAGAGAGACATATACACAAAACACATACACACGTACATCCATACAGCGAGTTCGACATAAACAACAGCAAGCATCATGGAAGCGATGAAGTTGGACAGAATTGCCGTTACCACTGATTAACTGGACAGAACTCTCGTTACAAAAATCATCAGTCAGACGAGTTAAAGGCAGGTATCACCATACATACATTTACATGCACAAAGAGTGACGCAGATACACATGGCCATGTCTACAGCGAGTTCAGCACAACTACCTGCACCAATCATGGAAACGAAATAGTGGTGAAGAACTCACTTGCCTCATGACTGACTGAAAAACAGAACTCTTCTCACATATCATCGGCCTGACGAGAGAGAGACGGTGTGCAAAAGATGTTTTCGCCAACACACCTCAGTGTTTATCCCATTAATAGTGTTAATCAGACACAATTGATTACATGTACCATCAACAATCAGGTCACCAACACGTCTCATCCACACCACAACACTTTCAGCCATTCATTAACAGTGGCCCTCCAGGTACCATATGAGTTGCAATAGACACTTGACTATCAGCAGATACCAGAACCCCTCATATTCATACTATACCCCACCAACAAATCCATACGTCTCCACACACAAGCACAAAGAAACTTAAGTGGAGTTACAGCAAATCATACATCCAGACAGATGAGTTTAAGTAATGTATCACCATATTCACACATACAGACACAGAGATAGACGCACACACACTCACATTTCCATGCCTACAGTGATATCGACACAACAACCATCCCAATTACGGCAACGAAAAAGTTGGGGTAAATCCCTCACGGACAGAAATACCGCAATATGCCGGACCTAACATCGCGGTCTTCGACGAATAACCGCATTTTTCCGACTGGGGCCAATACCGGTAACCGCATTTTTAGGACCGCACCGAGGACCGGAATTTCGAAGCGGGCGAAAGCGGTTATGAGCGCCGGTATACCGACCTACAAACACGATATACTCGCCCGCTGTGAGGAGGGGGGCCCTGTCTCGCCACACCGGCTGGGCAGGTTGACCCAAATAAGTCTTTCAGAAGCTGCTTTTAACAAATGACTTTGACCAAACAGTGTACAAGAGTTTAGTTCCAGTAGTCATCTATAATGATGGCACATGAAT